>CM017559.1:10004261-10592826 GCA_007844125.1 Sinonovacula constricta
AGTTCGTACATAAAAAGAAAATATTTTAGACCACCAATTTGCAAAAATCTAAATTTTGTCAGTAATCAATCTAATTAACTAAGTCGTCGACTTAGGTAAAGATAATTTTGATTTTGAAGTATTTAATAGGGAAAGGGGAATATGCGGATGATCTGCCACATCGTTTTAATGGTTTTGCAGGTCTGTTTCTATGGTGACCGTGAGTCAGTAATGCCGTTCTTCGAGAGTCTTGGACAGATATGCGACATTCATACAAATCCTGCAGACTTTTTAAGTAAGTATCTAAAACAACTAAGAACAATATGTTAAACGTCCCCCAATAACCATTTTATAATATATTATAATTGTTACTTTACAATGTAACTATTTTAACACATATTACAAATATTACAAAGTAACATTAGTTTTCAATGTTGATTCGAAAGAAGAATAATGCACAATTGAAATTAAATAAAATAAAACTATAAAAAAATTCAATAAAAGCCTGGTATCCACATGGGTTTGTGTACTAACTTCCATCTGTAACTAACACCGTTTCGTTATTTAAACTTAAATTGTATTTATACTGTTATGAAAAGCCATGCAAAGCATCGTTATTTAAGACAATTATATAGCTTATTTCTATAATAAATTATAATATATTAGTTGTGTAATTTATTACTAGATTTACTTTTTTACGAAAAATATATTGCAATTTTCATTTCTCACATTCTATTGCCAAATCACGGATTATGCTATATAAATGGTCGTCAAGTATTAAGAGTAACTATATTATACTAGTTGATATAAACACGATCAGATAATTTTCAATCAGCAATGAAAGTGTAATTTAAAGAAGTGATGGAAGAAATTAACAATTTTTCACACAATTTGATAAGGCTATTTCAAAATATACATCCGCCGAATATCAGTTGCAACTCTTTAATGCCGCTATAATAAGGACAAATAACCGTTAGCGATAGTAAAACATACAGAGAACAGTGCCTTATTCTGTTTTAAAATTGCATAAACATTGTATTCTATGCCTAAGCTATGAGATTCGTATATCCTCTCCTTGACCCTACCACGTATGATGTACTGTTATATCAACTGTCAGGATCAGACATTGGCTACAATATAATCTTTTCTAAAACACTTGCTACATAACAGGATTTAATACCTTGTTATTTTATCATAAAACGATATTTATATAAATAAAATATACATCTATATTTGCTAAAAGGTTAAAGTTTGTTAATTTTATAAATTTTATAATTTTATACCACAGTATACGTTATAATTTGTATTTATATTATTCTAAAGGATGTCCGATAAGTTGAGAAAAACAAGCAATCCTGTCTTAATTAGTCAAGAATGTTGAATAATGATAGCTTGGGTTCAAACTATGTCATTAAAAATTAAGGCTTTTCCTTCAGACTCAAAGTCTATCATCTTCGTTGTGTCTAAAATAGATAAGACAAAGATAAAGCCTGGACTGAGACTTTTATAATAGGGGATACAAATAGTTTTAGTTTAAAGTACTTATACCCAGTCATGATTCTGTAATGCCCAAAGACATTTTTTTTCATGTTCATCGTTACTTGTAAACATGGCGTAAACGGAGTGTACCATTTTTAATAGTATAACCATTTTGACGAGATACTGATATTTAATGCTGATAAAGTAGTTTATGATATATATACATTGTATATATATATATATATATATATATATATATATATATATATATATATATATATATATATATATATATATATATATATACATTGTATATATATATATATCGTCAGTAACAGCTGAATTCAGTGTATACGTTCTGCTAGTTGTGGTGTAATTTATTAAACAAGAGGGGCATAATGGCCCTTAATCGCTCACATGAGGACACAGGCTTTTAGTAGGCCCATATTTTGTGCAAGTTATTAAGAGTTATTTACTTTAGAAATCTTTGGTGAAGATTAGACCCTTAGTGTGGCCACTGGGCTGATAACATTTTCTTGAGTTTTACCTAGTAACCTACTGAATCCACATGACCCATTTAAAAACATATATAAGATTACATACTGGCAAACATTCAGGCCAGATTTAATGAAGACTAGACTATCAATGTGGCCTCTAAGTGTGTTCCCAAGGTTTGTTAAAAAATGACCTAATTGTTGAATCCACATGACGTTGTTACAAACTCACCCAAGATTTCTTGCAGGCAAACATTCTGACCATGTTTACTGAAGATTATGCTATAAATGTGGTCTCTAATGTGTTCAGAAGCTTTGTCTGAGATTTGACTTAGTGACCTACTGTTTGACTCCATGTGACCCAATAACTAACTCATCCAAGATTTCACGCAGGCTAACATCCTGAATAAGTTTGGTGAAGATTGGGCCTAAAATGTGGCCTCTAGTGTGTTCACAAGCTTTTTCTACGATTTGAACTAGACACCTACGTGACCCAATGAACGCATTGGATATTCATGCAGACAAACATTCTGACCAAGTTTAATGAAGACTGGATAAAAGCTGTGGCCTCTAGCTGGTTCACAAGCTAAAATGTTGACGACGGACGACCGGCGAGGTGAAATCAGAAAAGCTCACCTTGAGCACGTTGTGCTCAGGTGAGCTAAAAACAACTTATTTCACAAATAAAAAGGTTTCCAAGGAATTCGTATATTTACCTCTTTGATATCGTGTTTGGGATTTCCTTATCTGCTGTTTTGTTATTATTTCAAAATATTTACCGACATAACCACACGTAACCTTACGTATGGTTATATTAGTGTTAAATAACCAATTCAGTGAATAAAACGTCCCTGTTCCCTAAATAATGACCAATATAAGATTGTTTATCATTTACAAAGAAATGTTTGAATGACCATTTGCGACAACATCCAGCATTGCATCTGTGATAAAGTATATTTTATAAATGCAAATAATTATATGGAAATGACAGATAGCATCAAAGCATGTCGCTGGATCGTCAAACGCAACAGAAATTGCAATTTTAAGTGGACGTTGAAGCCAGTCAGAAAGTTAGCAAGTACATTGTTTCTGAAAAAGGTTACACAAGAGGCGTTAACAGCGTATTCAACGTCTATATGTCGAGACGTTCATCACATGTTAAAAGTTGTCTAAAGTCACTGTGTATTAATTTAGGCATAGTTTGGTTGTTTATAGTTCTACTTTTAAAATATAGTATTTTTAACAAACAGTCATATCTATTTATTATTTCTGTGCAAGTCATTGAATCATTCATGTTTTGTGTTATTAAACAGTGGAACAGTTGAAGTCCGACGACGAGTCTTTGAATCAAATGATTCTGAAATCCTTGTCAACTCGGTGGGTACAAGAACGCTTATTTTGTCATTAAAATAAAGAATCCTTCTCTGTTTAATATAGAATAATCCATGGAAGCTTCCTACCTATGGGTAATGTGGATTCACCAAAACAATTAATGTTTATAGCGAAAGTAGTTTGTTTTGTTAAATTCCTTTGAAGAAAATGTATACGTGACCAGGCAGATTAATAAATCAATTATTAAAAACAATGTGTAAACGTTAAAACGCCCTGCACTCAATCTTATATCATTCGACTGTCCAAACGAAAAGTAAACTGACTTTCATTCTATTTAATTCATTCTTCAGTGATTATTGCGTGTATTTTCTTTGATGGATATTGGACTTTGGTTCCTCAATTCGATTGTTACATGAACATGATAGTTAAACTACAATTAACAATTTTATGTGGTTTTATAATAGAGATAATACTTTTCTCTTCTAAATACTCTTTGGATTTGTTACTTTTGTTAAATGACTCATCTCATGTTCTTAACTTTATATTTAATTTGAATGTGAATACCTTTGTCCTGTGCCTTTTCAAAATTTGTTATATGTTGCAATGCCCTTAGGTCTTTGTCATATAATCTTTGATGCTTTCCCTTACTTGTATTTAGATTTATTGAGTAATTTTTTTTCATTGCTAGAACGCAAAAAAAACTCAAAGTACTCCTATAAGAACACTAATATTTCAACTAAAATTTTAATGATTTAAGGCGTGTATCTAGCTTGAAGAGGAAAAGCGTAAGTGAAGCTGCCAATGTGCGATCAATCAGCAGAAACTCGGAAAATATAGACGAAGTGGAGATTGGACTGCTGCAAAATGGTAAAGGTGGGTATTTTTTATGTAAATCAAACTATTCCCATAATTAACTTAAATATGTACTTGTTTTATTGATGTTTCCTGGGAAGAAGTAAGCTCGATGTTTTACTTACAGAGCAAATCATCTTTCTTAAAAAGCTTAACATTGATTATTTTATGCTATTTCCAAATGATGTGCAATATAATAAATGTTGCAATTTGATTATATTAGGAACGAAGACGCACCTCTATTTTATTGTATAAATTTCATTTATAATGTATATTCTTTGTTAGTGAAGATAATTTGATAAATTTTACATACATGGTCTGAAATATGTTTATGCTATACTCACGGTAATCGTATTTACTTATGCGGAAATTGAATAGAAACTCCACCCTGACTTTCGAAATCCCTCGGGTTTACAGTATAAGTAAAATATTAGGATGACTCTCGAGATTTTATAACCACTCTTTTAGCTACGCCAATCCCAAAATTCGTTAATATAAGTCTTCATCAGTCAGCGGTTTTCTAACTACAAATAACGCAGATTACCAGCATCATTAACAAGACAGTTATTGGTCTAATCCTGTCAGGCGATAGACCTAATCAAAGTGAAGTTAAATGTGTTTGTTATTGGCGTCCGCACTTTATGGATGCGTTCGAACTTTGTGGTCTGTTGTTGTAGTTATCATATTATTCATTGGACTCCTCGGCGGTAATGAAAACTGCCAAGGTGTTGCGAGTGGTTATTGGGCATTACAGTTTTGTACCACTTCAACTTCTAACCATGTATATAATAACGTACCAAATTCGGCACTTTCGAACCAAGGGGTTTAGCAGGTTTTATTATTACCTATTAGCAGTGCTGTGCGGGAGGTTTTCAGATTGTTACTCGTTCAACATTTTAAAAAAAAATGTTTTTTTTAAAGATTAGTTGGATATTAGATGACTTGCTTTCTTCATTTAGACAATATGCAATACAAAATATATGCAACATATGTTATGTCCTTTGAAAGGCTAATTGTTCAATCATATTTTCAGCTCTCTTTAAGTCACAGTACTCATAGGATGCCCGTCATTATCGTGAATCAGAAAAAGAAATTGTCTTTTTTTAAACATGCATTGGACGGCCCTTTATGCCTGGAATCAATTATCTTTTTGTATTCAAATGTTATATGATCGGAAGAATAATCTTATTAGCACACATACAAATCAATTTAATGGGGTAAAGATCAACAGCAATAACATTTCAATGGGATATGGCATTTTATTAATAACTTTGAAAAAAGAGAACATTTTATGTCAATAAAAGATATTTTAAATATCCATTAAATCAACGCATACTGTAAGAGCATTTTATTTCGTGGGGCAAAAAGTTTGTCGTTTGAAGAGGACGGGCATATTCTTGGGTACTTAACTTCGTGGATTGCCCTAACCACGAAATTAAACTTTATTTAAGCACAGATAAACACTTAATACCTTATTGAAAGCAAAAAGGTGTGATATTAACTTGTGAGGCCAATGATTTCTAATAGCTATTAATTACAAAGAATCTGACGAATTAAACCATCGTTTAATTAACGTGTTACAAACTTGCAATATACGTGGCTCGTATCAAATGTTGACATGATTTACAAGTAAATCTAGCATTCGAAAGCCTAACCGAGGGGATTTTATATTGTTGGTACTTAAATTCGTGAATTCCACGTAATTAAATGCCCCACGAAATATAATGCTTTCACAGTAATACCGAAATTTGATAAGGGATACATTTTTAGCACAGCTAAATTGTATTTCAGTATTAAATAAAGAATCATTTTTATAATAAATTCGTAGATTCTGGTTGCCTTTTACTTCTGTTATAAAGTCTGTAAATTTAATATAGCCTGTACTTTAACAAAGGTATTTGAACGCCGCTATAAAACATATGTAAAAGCTGCAAACAAAAAGACAATATATAACGTTATATATGTTGTTAAAGCATTTTTACGAATGCGTACTTTCTAGATCAACATTCTAACATCAATGCCTGCACGCCGGCTGGTGTGGACATGAACGTCTAGGCATCTAAAGGACTAAGCCAGAGAGTGCTACTCATCATTTTACAGATAACGTGCTCCCGGATATCGATGGACAGGATGACGACATAGATGGTGTACATGACCTTAAAGATCGCTGGGTGGCGTCATGGTGGGATCAATTCTACGTACTTTCTGGAAGGAGCACAAAGCAGACTGTAAAAATGTTGTTACAGGGATACTGGCCGGTGCAAGCACTGATTGTTTCCATCATGGTTAGTCTTGGATACTTCCAGATCGGAGTCACTTACAAAACATCACGGGATGTGTTCGGCCTGGTATGTGTTCGATTAAAAAATTTATACGGCAGCTTTATACTTGTCAGTGTAATATTACCATAAATAGTTTGACACTGCCTTTTACCTTTTATTCCTATGAATTATCTAACTGAACATGGTATGCCACCTTAAACTTTAAACAAAATAATATGTATCAGAGTGTCATTCCTAAATGAAAGAGAGATTAGATGTTAATAGACAATTACTTTATTTTTAGTTTTCATCGCCATCAAGGGTCAACATAGAATAGCTTAATTCATCGAATGATAAACATCCTGCAAAATGTAAAAAATGAATAAAAATATAATCAATACATAAATGAGCAAAAATCATGCAGAAATAAATAAATATTTTGAACCTGGCTCTGTCTCAAAATACTATTTTAAAGTAATTCTTGAGAACATCGTGCTCCATGATCTTCTACTGTTTGCTATTGTAGATGTTTTTCTGCGGCTCTTACTGGACGTTTCTACCTGCAATGGACACTATAGCCGTGTGTGAGTCAAATTTCCTCACGGCAAGTAAAGGCAAAGGACCTTTCCAAAAAGATTGTCAGAATTTACTTCTGTAATCTTAAATTTACTGCAATGGTTTCAGTTGAACTTTTTAAAGTCAAATCCTTGCATTACTTTTGAGTTATACGTGACTATAAACATTTTAACATGGAAAGTACGATCTTCTTCTAATTGAATATAGCTATTGTCTGAAGTCGTTCGTAAAATAAAAACAGAACTTCAGCAGTCTTTACACTTTGTTAAATCGTTATTAGTTAATTTGCTACTTAAGAATAAAATTCAAGCCATCCACACACTCTTGAATTACCTTTAATATTAAATATCAGATAAATATAGTTTTAAAGCCACTTACAAATGATTTCTTTATTATTTCAATTCTTTTTGCTATTGCAACTATATAATCAATACACTTAACACATTTTATTGTTAACAGTTCAAGCAGAGAGGGATGTATTACGAAAAGAGCGTGCCTCTGGTGCCTACCGTCTCTCTGCCTACCTGTTTGCCCACCTGATGGGAGTGCTTCCTATTGTCTGCACAATGCCGGTGGGTCAATTTACCCTCTATTTTTGGATGGCTGGGTTAGGCAGTGCTTGGCAGTACTTTGCATGCATAGCCGTTCTTGTAACACACACCATAGCGACCTTCGGACTTGGACTGTCCCTAGCGGCCCTATGTGAGGATTCCCGTATGTCGATCACGTGCCTGTTCAGCTATCTCATCTCGAGTTATGTTTTAGGTGAGTACTCTTTATTCGATGTTATGCTGACTATTAATAAATCTAGATATGTTTAAGTGATAATACGTTATATGTATCACTGTCAGACTGTATCCAGTAAGGCGTTTTAAGGGGATTTCATTTAAATTCTGGCTTCAAACTTTTTTTAAAATCAGCTTTTGTAATTTTAGACTTTAACTTATTTGGTTAACTTTAACGAATAGGCGACACATCTTTTATCCGCTTTAGTGTAAAACGTAAATGTTATGTACATATTCGTAATATTTATGACAGTATTTGTCACGGCATTGTCATATAAACGTCTATGTATTCTGTTCCCTTTTAATTATGAATGTTGTTCATATTGTCTGGGTTATCAATAACCCATATCAAATCACTTACGTTACGTACACCCAAGTAACCCAGAAACTGAAACCTTATGTACATCAACAGGCATCGTCGCAAAATTATTCTAAGCTTTATCTACCTTTCACAAAAAGCCCTTACATAGTTAGACCGGACCTGGTAGCGCAGTCGGTAGAGCGTTGGCACCGGGTACGGGAGGCTCCGGGCTGCGACAAATCAAAGTCGTGAAAAATGGTAGTAATATAGCTAGGTGTTCACTGTGAAGGCAGTACTATATCTGCTTTAAGTGGCACCGTCTCCATATAACCGAAATACTGTTGGTTTGACGATAAACCCAATAAACAATCAATAAACAATAAAATAACTTACTTGGGTCAATAAACTTTTGAATCACACGTAATATCAGCATCCTTTTATATTGACTACTTTTAATGTTGCGACATGTATGAATGTTATGACATAATGTCCTTCATATCACAAGATTAAATGTAATGACACATATAAGGAAATACGTCTTATGAGCATTGCAACGTTTACAAATATTTGAAAAAAAGGCGCGCACAGGACCAAGGTATTCACGTACATGACAAATGTTTAAATAAAAACAGATATGTGATTTAAATAACGACCAAAACCTACAGTTAACGCCTTGGGATGGTCAGTTGGCAAAAAAGACTGACTGTGATGTTAAAGCCGGGTTGACAGAGTTCTGACCTCGCACTTCCTGAGCGGTTTCTCAAATACAAGCATTAAAAAAAACGATTTATTTGAATAAAAAATGTCCAAGCCCCCCAAAATTATATGCATTAGCTTTATGAAACAAGTCACCTATTTACCGCAAGTATGTATGCTACAATATAAAGTACCTATAAATTACGCGTATGAATGTAATGACAATAAATCTATATTTATCAAATGTTGGATATTATTACATAAAATCATACCTATACGTTATGGCATAACACACCTATACATCGCCTTACTTGTGGTTAGTCTCACATTTCCCACCATTTTGTGATACTTAGTAAAGATGCATATCACAAAACATGTGATATCCGGGTTATCTCAATAAATTTTCTAGTTATCTCTTGACCCTTTGTTAATCTTACGTTATTTCCCACTTAAATCCTAATACACATATTTACAATGTTCAAAACATTCAAACCTAAATCCATTTATTTATATGTTTTCAACTCGAACTTTTACCTTAGGACCTCATGTGGTTTTGTACAACCAAAATGTTGATATAAAAGTCACACTTTTTATCAGTTTAAACTTCTATATTTCTACCGATCCTTGCGGATCCCAGGAGGTTTCTACAACCGGAACGTTCCGCATTGGTTTCGCTGGAGCAACTACTGCACCATCTTCTACTACCCGTTCTCCTGTTTCTCTGCAATTGCCATCGAGAGCTTGCCTGATGTGCCGTAAGTACTGGTTTGTTTGTCGATGTCAAATTACAGCGAATGAACTCAAATAATGTTTTTTTAAAAAGTCGTAATTCGAAAATATTTCGACAGTCTGGATTGGAGTAACACGGTACTGCACTAGGAACGGCTTTAGAACGGTCAGTCGGCAACATGGACCGACTGGGGTGCTTAAACTGGTTTAACAGAGCTCCTGATGGGTTTCTCAAATGCAAGCAATAAAAGAAAACCGATTAGAATGTCCAAACGCTGACATTTTCTTTGATAAGTTATGACGAAAGTAGTGACGCCATTGAAAAAATATGTCCACATGGTGTTTAGGAGAGAGACAGACAGACAGACAGACAGACAGACAGAGCGAGAAAGACAGAGACAGACAGGGAGACACAGAAAGAGAGAGAGAGAGAGAGAGAGAGAGAGAGAGAGAGAGAGAGAGAGAGAGAGAGAGAGAGAGAATACTTACATAAGAAGAAGTACACAAAAATTGATTATAAATTATTTTTTTGTTTTTTATCAAGAAAGAAAATTATCAAACAAGAGTAAATAGTAGTAGCATCATGTTCATGTCAAGATGGAATTGAGGAACCAAAGTTCAATGTCCGTCAAAGAAAATACACGTAACAGTCCTTATATGATGAATTAATTGGCAACAAAGATTACATGCACGGGGAGAATTTTTAGGACCGCCACACTGCACAAGTAACATTGCTGTGATCATGAATAGACATACAAGTTTGAAGAGATAAAGGACAAAGGTATTCACATGCAAGCCAAATGTAAAAGAACAAATCTGTGTTGAGTGATTTAAAAGAAAGAGCAAACCCAACAGTAACCGCATTGTAATGGTCAGTTTAAATTTTTGAAGTTTTCTATAATGCTTGAAATTAGGATGCGTATTGCTTGCTTAATTCCTTTGTCTAGAGGTAGTCCAAATTTAAATAACTTGGGTAATCATTATAGAATCCTTATATTCTCCTTTTGCTTAAGTTTGGATAAAGATGAAATTTAAGTGTACAGTCTCATATTTATTAAACAATGGCCTTATATGTCAGGAGTTTGTATGTATAGAATTATTTTAATGAACGTTTATATTTCAGGCTTACATGTAAGGGTCTCATCAAAAGCAATATTTGTCAAGGGTACTTTAAATACACAAACCATATTTATACGGAAAAGTTTGTTTGACTGGACGAGAGAAAAATGCATAATAACTAAACACAATAATCATCGCTTGTTTTGCTTGGCAGGTGCAACATGACCCTCCCAAGCGAGCACTTCCCGGTCTGTGAGCAAAACTTCACAGCTAGAATTACCAGATATGACGTTCTAAAGGCTAGTCACATTTCACTTTCTATGCACACTACTGCCATCATCATCATAGCCTACGCTATTGTCTTCTGGGTCTGCGCCTACATAGTCCTACGCTGCAAGAAAAGACCACCGGTTTAAAACGAGTCATCATAGCTAACAATGTTCATGTTGTGTTTGTATATATCGAAATTTATACAAACCTTTCCATTGGAAGACATTGACTTGATCGACGATGTCATCATTATTATATTATAATAAACAATTTTAAAATCATTGGTTTGATATTATATTGTTATGCCGAAGAATGGGGATAATAATATACTATATTATATTATGTTTTGCAATTAAATTGTTATGTTCCTTTTTATTATAGACCGATTGAATTGAAGGTTATATATTAAGGCCATGACTTTTTTTCGTATATACGAGGATGTATGCGATAATTAAAAATAATAACAAAAATAAATGTTACATGATATCTTTATAGGAAAGGGAGAAGGGGGTGTGTTTTGTCGAAGAATCGGTATAATTATATAACAAACTAACAAACATGGATTTAAATAAAATGGGGTTCATACGTCAGGTGTATATGTTGGTAAACTTACTATTATTAAACAGCATTCAGGTAAACGTATGTTTTTTTGCCTTTTTGTTATCATACATAATCATGTATTATATTTCGTAAATTCAGGCCTGTCATTTTAGCAATGTTATATATATATATATATGTTTCATAATTCGTTTATTAGTACCGCAATCAGCCAGCTAGATTTCTAGATATTTAAAGATATTTCGTATAAGGGTCACCTCTGCCCAAGACATATTTCTTTCTCAATCTGGTAGAGGGATACAGAAATAATTGTCAAAGTGAAAAAGTATAAAGAAAAAAGTTGACCATTCGTGCCCATACCGGGACTTTGATGCTCTTCAATTGGAGGTGCAGCATTTGAGTCGGAAATTCTTAACATATTGTGATAGTCAGATTACATTCAACATTCGTATCTTAGTTCCGTAATAAGATTCATTTTAATGAGAGGAACATATATCGTATAATGTAATGCAGCTACAATTACGCTAGAAGCGATTCATAAAAAAATCAGATAACAATCCTTCTGAGTCTAAAAGATGTGCTTTAACATAATTGTTGCGTAGTCCATATTGTCACATTAAGTCACAAGCTGTCTTGTTGATTGTTATTACCACATTTTCGTATTTTTTCGGATTGGTCATCTTGTAGACCAGCAATCAATAATTGCATCGTTTACATGATTTAAGGAATAACGCAATTTCTTTTTAAGACCTCTCATTAACGTAAATCATGTATTAGTTCACATTATAGGCTCTGACATAATATAATGGCTATATTTAGTACCCATTGGTATTGGGGAAAACCTCCAAAGAACAAGGCCAGACATAAAATAGGATAAAATAAATAGCAACCCTTTACGATGATTCCAGAAAAAGAACTTTTACATCATCGGAAAAAACTGTAAACAAAATTGATGTGCACTGCAAGTTCCAACAGATGCTATTTATTTGCAACATTTAAGTTATTTGGACTAAAACTTCTATTTATAAGTAAATCAGGTATTTCTCTTGAATGATATGCCTAAATTTAAGAGTAAATTATTCCTATTTGAAACATTTAAAAGTATGGGTAACGCCATTAGTTTGAATTTGAAGAAGTCAAATAAGACTACATCAATAGTTATCATGCTCTATATTTGAGGGACCTAATGTAAGAAGGTCTTCCAGCTGACCTGCGGTGCGCTGGTGGTTCTACCCAGACTTTGTCTGGAGGTCTTCCTCCGCCAAAACAGCTGGACGTCGCTATAATGATCATAATTTGTTGTTGTGAGGTATCGCAGAAACAAACGAAACATTATATTTGAGAATAAAAGTCCAAATTCATGCAACATACAAAAAAATAATTAACGCCAATCATTAACAAGACAGATATAACAGAGATTTTCTTTCTTTGCTATGTATGGGAGCGCTCTATGTACAACTATATACTCAGTCAATATTTTACTATAAATAAATTTAATATTCAAGTTAAAATCTAAAGCTTTGCAGTTCTCAAAACTCAGTCAGGACACATATTAAGAACGTTTTTCCGTAATATGATATGTTATGTACAATAGTACACCAGCGTTTAAGGTTACGCTAGTCAGGTTAAGGGTTGTTTACCGTTGTGATTTTGATGACATGGCATTCGCTTAACTTCTAGAAGAAAAGGATCATGCTAGAAAGTTCAATTGTTTATTTTTAACTGGTTTTCAAGAATGTTTTGGGTTCGTGATTGTTCTGGAAATTCTTTGGGTAAATATATAAGGGCGTGTTTGCCGATAAAAAGTAAGTTTGGAAGTTTGGATAAAAAGTTTGCTTTAGAGATTGGACATATAGTTTGGAAATACTTGCAGCTTCTATCTTTAATCTTTCTGTGTTGGAACTTACGTGGACTTAACTATATTCTACAGTGATATAAATATTATAGATTTGGAATTATATTATTTACATTCGTGTATTGCTCTACCTTTGGATTATTTCAACTGTGCTTATCTACGAGGATATTTTCTACCGAAAACTCTTCAGGATTATTCGACGTTGGATTATTGATTGGACTATTAAAGAGACACCTCCTAAAGGGACAAACTGCAAGCTGATATTTATTTTGCTCTCTGAAATTTTGTCTCATTTATTTGTTGTTGTTTGATTACGCCATAGATTTAATTGTTTGTTATAATAAAACATTATTGTACTAGTATGTTGCTGGCTTGTTCTTTCTGTTACACCATTTCGTCGTTTAGTAAACGTGCCATTTTTAAAATAAACTTATATAGCGACACCCGGTCGTAACAGATATATTATCCAATGGATTGTATGGTCATATAATTTTGTCCTATCTTGCCTGTAGACCAATTTTAGGTTTGAAGACTGTATGTATTTTCACATTATCATGAAAGTATGACATGCATCGGAACTAGGTGTCTGCCATATTAAACCATTATCCTCCTGTTTACATGAAATACGGATTGTAATAAGATCTCAGTAAGGCATTTTGCAGTTATTCATGAACAGATTAAAATACAAAATTAAATAATGAATGCTTAAGACGAGAAAAGACAGACTGCTTGATGAACAAGGTGAGCAGGTTTGATTATACACTTATTAACATTAAGTTGCTGCTGATGTTGTTGTTGTTATTTACCAAAATCCATTCAACAGTTCATAATACTGAAGCGAAAGTAGACACAAAATAATACTACATCCAGACAAGTCATGATAGAAAATAATTAAAATAAATAATAGTTTCCTTGATTATCATTTTTGTGCGCCTGATTTAGCGGTTTCTTGATCGCTAACAATGTCATGTAATAAAAATCAAGAAACATGTCTTCCACAGACATTCGAAACTACCAGTCTGCAGTCGTAATGAACCATGTAACTGTAGGTTTGCATACTTAGCTGTCTGCATAACTAGCGTTGAGATTGTCTGTGTGGAAGTGCGAAAGGTAATTGCCTAAAATAACAAATGATCTGTGTAATATTTCCTTTCTCGTTAGCGTATTTTTTGGAATTAATATAGCACATGCTCTTAGTGTAGTTCAAGTCTTAATTGTCTTTGATACGTGATTTATCACATAACTTACCGCGCAAGCGTCAGGTAACACTCATGCCTTACTTTTGGTAAATAAGAAAACTTGCACTTGTTATTTATCGTAGTGTGACGTCATTGTCGTAATGTGACGACATTAGGTATGTGTAGTATATATGCAATTCCTGATCACTTTGTTGTCGCCGTTCTATGCATTTTGTTGGACAATTTCATTTTAATTCATGAATAAATACCATTTTAGTCATGTTATAAACGGATTTGTATCCTTTTTATGGAAAATGGTAGAATACAGATTGGAACTATTTTGTGCGGATTCTCCCAAACCGAATTACACATGGCAAGGCCGACTTTTCATACTATAAAAAGATGATGTATTGTAAACAAAAAATAGCTCATGTTTTGGTGATGTGATAAAAAGAGACTCGTTTAGTATCATTTCATCCGCGAAATAATGCTTGATTCTATTTGACAATTACAGCAAAATTAAAAACAAGATTAACTGGAAAACATCCTATATGAAGTTTTCGCAATGATGCGAACTCGAACTCTATTGTATTCGAGGCCACGATTCGGATTCCACTGTCTTGCATTTCTTTTTAAATTTTTATTTAGTAAAATGATTTTGTTGAAATGTATTTAATTCATTTTGAAAATAAAGCGTATTTCCATTGTGTTGCAGTTTTGTTACGGTTGGTAATTAGGACAATCAAACCTATACGACTATATTAGGTTTTACAGATTTTGACTTTTTAAAATCATACTAGTTTGAAGATGTGAGAGGTATCAGTATTTCTATCGTGCTAAAACATGTTTTCCCTTTGTACATTTCTGTGAAGGGGTACTAGTCTAGTTAAATCGCAGTTCAAGGTTCATATCATATCAAAAATAAAATTTAAGGCTTTTATTACAGTTCACATAAATGTATGTACTTTGAAAGGATATATTACAGGTTCAATCCTTAACTTAATGTATAGGTAGATTTACACCATGAGCAAGAACTTTAAAGCCGACGTTGTAAGAATAAAATAAGGTTTTCATACAATTAAAGACAAATCCAATCATCGATTAGTTAATCATTGTTTCATGCTGGAATTCTATCTTAGATAACGAAAGGAAGATGTTATTGTGTTGAATAAAATTAATGGATGTTTTATGTGTTCACGAATTCTTCTTGGGAATTCCTGGGAATTGTTATGGTATATTACTCCCTTGGATTGGTTTATAAAGACTTGTGTTTTCTTGATTTTAAGAATAGTTTATCGTGTCCGTGCATATGAATATTATGCGAAATTTCAATAAATTATGCGTGATTGTTTTTCCTGACATAATTCCTTTACACTTGTTCTTTAATATTATCTTATAATTGATATGCTTCGGGATTCGCTAAACTCTCAGATCGAGAGCTCTCCATGTTTGTATGTCTATAACATACGTTATATGTATAATATTGAAAGCCGACCGTTTTGTATTGTAATGGCCCCCTCCCTCCACGACACTGGTTCGAATATCGCGTTCTCTGCAAAGATTTGTTCAAGCTATGCTTTGTTATGGCTGCCAGACTTTATACAAAATAAAGCATGGTCAAATATAAGATCATTATAATGTTGAATTACTCGACGTAAAAAAACAATTGTATTTCTTGATCTTAAAAATTAATGCAAAATTATTAACAGAAACAGTTAGCTCACTACATTTAGAATGCATGATTATTAAAATATTTTTTTCTAACAAGTTAGCTCAGTCAAGGTTCGTTTACATACAAATAAGAGGACGATGCATTTAAGTGTACGAAAACAGTTGATGTAATATTAAACTCTGACATCAATCTATAAATACTCTTAATAACGGTTTTCTTATTGAATAAATTGCTTTTACACAGACAAAAACTTGTATTATAATATTTTAAAAGTTCGACCACGAAAGTTTAGAAAATCTGTAACCTTTATAACTGTTTGAAATTGCTGTTGAAATATTTTTAAATCATTCACAAATAGTTCATCCATAAATAGTAATGGACGATTAACACTCCTACTCAAAGATTAAAACATCAGTTTCAATTTTAGTAAAATTCGAGAAATCCTTGATGTTATTAGTATGTCAAATACAGAAAACGGAGGCGTACTTCTCGTATTAGACAAAACGTTTATATTTTACATAAGACATGTCATTTTCACTAAAAGCTGTAGGAAAAATGGGTAACAGGAAGTTTGCGATTAATTAATAAAACATTATACCGAAATATCAGTTTGTTCAATATTTTGGGATCCTGACATAATCCCCAGATGCCTGAGCAGATGATTGCAACCACTTCTTTATAATATGCAGCCTTTTATAAACCTGTTGGTTAAACATTAATATTACTTTTGAACGATTTTGTACCGCCAAAACGTATAAACCAGATGAACATGTTATTATAAGTTACAAAATAGAAACATCAAACTTAGATTGATAAATTCAAATCAAGTCATATATGATACCTTTTTAGTAAAAAAAAAATGAAAAAAAAAGTTTGGATTAATGAATAAGTTAAAACATATTTTCCCCGAGAAAAATATACCATTACATAATTTCAGAATCAAATTGTGCAAATCATTCTTTCATTGGTGTTAAATAAATAAACGTCCAAAACTCAATTTAAAATTTAAATTAGAATCTATTCAAATACTAGTACTCGACTTTTCTTTATGTCTTGTTTCCCATTTTCTGCCACCGCCACTCCAATACAAAAAAATACAACAACAACAAAAACTGCGGCACATTTACATACTACGCCAACCACTGAGTTAGGTATAAAATTTCATACATTATTAACGACGGATTCACTGTAATTTGGAATCGTATTATATTTTTATTACGTATTTAATTATTTTACTAATAACGGTTATTTTTATATATCGTTGTTCGTGGTGCTAGTTGTGGTAGTAGTAGTATATTTGGCGCTGGTGGTTCTATCAATTTCATCGTTGCTGTGGTACTGGCCATCGAGGTGATGTAGGAAGTGGTAATGGGGATCTTCTTGCATGGAAGATATATTTCTGACGTCAGTTGCTAAAACGATCTTGATATTGTCGTGTCTAGACTGATCTCAGCTCATTTTACAATTAAGTAGAATCGCAAGCTTGGTGCCATGAAGCATCGTCGAAATAAGATAAAAATAAAAGCACGAATGGGAAGTATGAAAATGGTAAGCAGTATAAAAAGTAAATGAAAAGACTGTGTTACATATGTACACAAGTTGCAAAATTAAATTCACTAAAATTGTTCTTAATGATTTCGTAAAGAAACAAATCTGTTTAAAAATCCAAACGACCGAGTATAAGGAGATCAATAAGTACCTGATATATTAATGAGTGCCTGATATATTAATAAGTGTCTGATATATAAATAACTACCTGATATATTAACCTAAATTTCCTATAGAGCACCTTAAATGTTATTTCAGGAATTTTAAACTATAAAAGACTTTCTGAAATAAACGACAATGCGTAGTAGTTTATACATGTGTACTTTACTTTAGCCATATATGTCTTTTTTACATCTTGAAACCACTGGGTACAAAGATTATTGATTATTTATTTGGTTTACAAGAGGTGGTCCATGTAGTATTCGCAGATTTCAAACTACTCTTTCATTTGGAATGTTTAGGTTGCCGAGGCATTTATCTGCCTATATATTGTACATATGTTGATAGTTTATTTTGTTACTAGCTATTTTGTCTGTATATAAGTTCATAGTTTCTGTTTTTAACTCCCGATGCAGGTGCTTACTATTAGTTGTCTCACGTTGACGGGATATTTTTATTTACACTGTTTGTATGATAGAAAAACCTTCAGGAAGTGCGAGATTGGAACCCTCCACAAACCAAGTTTAAGCTACCCGTTCCAAGGCGGTAACTGCTGGTGTTTCTTTTTGTGTGTTATGTATCGTCTCTGTGTTTTGTCACATTTACATCTAGCCTGTTTGCCCTTGTCTAGAGGTAGTTTAAATTTAATTATCTGTGGACATTTTGATAGGTCCTTTTCTTATTTACCTATTCGCTTATATACTATCATGTAAGTAAAAATTGCGAATAAGTATGATATTTTAGAATTGATTCCAAAACAGTCAAATAAGGTCGAAGTGTCCATATGTTTAATGCACACTTTTTGTACTTCTACTAGTCTTGTGGTGAGACATGACAGCAAAAACAACGGTCACTTACTGAAAAAAGCGTTTAGTTTAATTACTTAAAATACTTGAGGGAAAATGGACGTAAATGCTTATTGAAAAGGGAATATATTACCAAGGTGACAAATGGACATGTCTGTACATTTTTCTCACTCACTACTAAATGTAATTGTGTCGCTACTGTCCCCTTAAAGTATCCAGATGCTTTTTTCTGGTACTGTTTCTCCGAAACTATCAATTTGTCTCATTCGCTTACGAAAGCGTGTATCCATTAATTTGGTAGAAAAGAACGAATTGTCGCAACATCTGAATCGTAGTTGACAGACTATAGAACGGTCGTTTTGTAAGGCGGTAACTGATGTGTTTGTAATATATATGTTTAATGGCTTGTCAAATTTTTTGCTCTAACTTTAACATTTGGCTTGCATATGAATGTTTTTGCCTAAGCCTTTTCAAATTTTGATATATGTTGCAATGCTAACAGGACTTTCCTTATCTGTTAGGGTTCATGCTTAAGTCATTTCATGAGCTTAACAAACCTGTAGGTGAGCAATTTGTGTCCCTCTACATTTGTAATAGATCGCTATTTCGTCTTTTAAAGTGTGCAAGTTT
Source organism: Sinonovacula constricta (assembly GCA_007844125.1). Taxonomy (NCBI): domain Eukaryota; kingdom Metazoa; phylum Mollusca; class Bivalvia; order Cardiida; family Solecurtidae; genus Sinonovacula; species Sinonovacula constricta. The sequence continues at coordinate 10,023,481 of CM017559.1, forward strand.
AAGGACGATAACATATACATGCTTGTGGATTTTGCAAACTATGCTTTTAATAACGCCATGAAATCGCCTCAAATCAGTGTCAAATTGTTTTTGAATAATTTAAATTGAATAATTTAGTGTTTTAGTGGCACAGATCCACAAGTATTTTTTCAAACCTTTTGAGGATTGGTGCAGATATTGCCTTTATTTATATTGCATTTGCGACATTCTTATCGCGTTCAGTTTTATTAAGTAGCTTTCAAAACATATCTTTATTCATTACTCAGGTTTTTATCATTTCTGACTTCCTATTTCCTTTGAAAAACCTTTTAATAATCTATTTATCTACGACTTCTGCAACTGTGGTGGTTTGCTATTTTTATCGCTATGCGTAGTACATCTACAGTACAGTCATCCATTTATTACTTCTAAATCAGTTTTACACAAGATTTCGAATTTGTTGTCGACGCCGTTCATATGGTTCCACTATCGCGGTAATAAGAATATACAGAGTTGTTGAGCCAATTTACCAATTACTGACTGGTTTGACACTTCACTGTACTTAATATGTTCACGACTAGTTTTATGCTAAACCAATAATTTACGTGCAAGCTATGACAAGGACGAATATGACACAGTTTTGTGCGTATTTGTATTGTTTTATAAGCCCGTAACTCGGGCGGAGAACAGCCATTTCGGAAAATCATTCAGGAAATGTAGTTATGATGTTATCTTTGTGTCAATTATATGATAATATCTAGAAAATATAGTCAGAAAAAATAAATGTTAGATATATGTGCAGATATTCTTAATATATTACAAAGATATGTTTGTTTGAGTTTAAATATACCTTGAAATTCTCTTAGGCTTTCCATCGGTCTATCATTTCTTTGGTGAATTGAACAGGATTAGATAATTGTCGCCTATAAAAATACAGAGTTGTGTTCGTTTTACTTTATAATAAATTTAAATTTATCTAAAACGTATAAACAAATTTCTTTAAAAAAAGATAGGTTTAAACAAAAAAAATCATATAAGATGTAAGATGATGTTTAGCTTCCAGTAGAAGTAACACGCTTATTAACGTGAATTCATTTTATTCTTCAAAGAAAAGAAATATCTCAAAATTATGCTTAACTGAATGTTTTGTTGTTTATAAATACTTCCAGGTACGGGAGGACCCGGGTTCGATCCCGGGCCGCGACATACCAAAGTCGTTAAAAATGGTAGTGGTATAGCTCCCTTGCTAACGCTCAAGCAAATATAAGGGTAGTTACACGACTGGTTGGTCCGGTGTCAGGATAATGTGACTGGGTGTGGTATCATGCCAGGTGTTCACGGCATGCTATACGAAGTGAAGGCAGCACTATATCTGCTTCAAGTGGACACCGTCTCCAGATAACTGAAATACTGTTGGTGGGACGATAAATCCAATTAACAATAACAATTATAAATACTTTCAGTCTTGAGTCAAATTGTGTTCTTGAATTATAAACTACCACGATGACAATGATCTAGCTAGAGTTGATAAGTCGACGTCTTTCTGGTGGTCTCTGTTGATTTGCATTCAGGTGCTGGTTTAAGTTTAGATATAAGTGAAACAGGCAGTTTTCGAGAACAATTCCTTTGTGATATCTGTATGTACTTGCATTTACTTTATTTAAACTATGCTTCAACCTATTTGTACATGAAATTGTTAAACAACAACTGTTTGAACAATTCCTCTTTCCTCAAATAATGCCCTTGACGAAACATAAAAATTATATCTGTTCTTGGCGGCATTGTACATTTGAAATAATAGAAACATTTCAGGCAGGTTATGATAAAGTTATGATTCAAGCATTGGACGAAGTTGTAAATATACGATGCTGAAAAAGCAAAAACGATATCCCATCGGCATTGCAAAACCTACAGTAGTTCCCGAATTGTATTAAATAGTTATATATACAATACAAACTGTGATATAGGATTGGACGTTATTGTGACCTTTTTTATAACTGTCACACAAACTTTGAAATTAATTAGTTTTCTTTACTTTGTTTGTGGTTTTATTTTCGTACCGTACTTCGTTCTCCATTTTGTCTTCATGGTCCATGCACTTGTTTGCATTTGAGAAATTCCTCAGGAAACGCGAAGTTAAAGCTCTGTAAACCCGATTTAAGCAGTCCTCTTTTACTGACTATTCCATGGAGGTTGATGTTGGATTTTCTCTTGTTGTTTAATGACTCATCACATATTGGTTCTTTCTTTTACATTTGATTTGGCATGTAAAACTTTTGGCCTGTGCCTTTTAATTTTGTATATGCTGCAATGCTCATAAGATTTTTTTTCTGTTTCTAAATTGTAAAATTGCCAGTCAGCTGACAACATGAAAGCATGAAATATCTTAGGTGCTACTGATACTGTGGTTCTGATTCCCGTGACCGTGCTTAATAAACTCATGTTTCTTTTCGTAAGACCTTAACGGTTTGCACAGTTACTAAACTAAGAGCCCGTAACTGTTAGTTTGAAAAAGCGATTTTATGACCTAATGTTTTCTTTAACGAACATGTAAATACAAAAGAATAAATAATTAAAATTATAATATTTAAAAAAATACTGTTCTTATTACACATTGTTAAGTAACTTAAGTGAAGTGTCTGAGGGAAAATGTGCCTATACTTTTACAAAAGCTTATGTTACTACCGTAATTAGGTACTGTTTGCGTTCTTCAAGCTCGAATAGATCGTGGTTATGTTATTAAAGTTATCGATAAAGCACTCAGTAACTAATTATTTTTAATCGTCTTTTCAGTTTTAAACATAATTCATATTTTGTGTAACAAAGTAGTGTTGAATGAAAATTATTTCTGATATTATTTATTATCACGGAATGAACTAGATGTACATTTTAAAAAAAGACATATTTATCTTAGTGCGAATCTTATAAGACTAGGTGTAAAAATGGACACGAACTATGTCCGCATTATCTGTTATGTTATTTTCTGATTTATCAACGTGGAATCATTACTTTAAATCTATGCATAACTACGTCTTCTACACAATTAAATAGTTCTGTTCATACTTGTGTTAACACACATGTAACAGAATGAACTATACCTTTACCGCCGAAAGGAAAATGTTTACTTTCTTAATAAAACTATTTTAAAAGACAAGAAGGCATTAGGTATTTTTAAACAATGTCGAGAACATCGTAATGTTAAAATTATCTTAAAAGTTTAAACATTCTGCAGATCATTTTTAAAAATATTTTTCCTTATTTAAAAAAGTCCGTGATTATTAATGTTATATATATCGTGTTTTACAACATACTAATACTTGATGCAGCAAGTAATTTTGTAAATATCACGAATACTTAGAACACCGATCACTGATTCAATCTTTTTCGACATGTATTATAGTTTCTATGAAACTTGTGCATAATTTGTGACATTGTCTTAATTGATTACTACAAAAGAAAACCATTTGTCAAAGCGTTACAATTGTCAATAAATGCGATGCTATTGATAAAGAATCTAAATGTCTTAGAATGAAAATTCCAAATAAAAATGCAGCAACATTAAATGATCAAACACCATATTCTACCGTAACTGGGTCTGCTATCCTGACTGTAAGAGCAAACAATGTGTAAAGCAACATTAATTGATTGGAAAAGAAAAGAAATATTTTAACTCTTTCATGGATAAAAAATCGCTGAGTTTTATAGTTTTACATCCAATAAAACATCAATTTCATAGACTTTTTATTACATTTTGGGAATATGCATTTCTAATTTGCTAGAGATATATTTGCGTTTACGATCAGATTATCGGTGAATAGGGGCAATATACTAGTCGTTACATGATTGCAATTATAAATATCGTATTGGATAGAAAACAAATTAATCTATATTATTAGACATTGGTATTGTGAAATAAGTAAAATATTAAATATTAAAACATGAACTATTTTCCAATGATAATTTCTATGTTTAATGAGATTTAACATGAGATTCTCTTTATTTCCAATTTTCGAAAATAAAATGTCAGTTACGATGTATCTTTATGTATCAGTCAGAATTCTTGCTAAAATGTAATCATTAGAATATCATTTACGAGTTCCTGAGCGAATAAAAACGGTCCCAGTTACCATAAGGTAAGCATAAACCTTTTACCAAAGTCATTAAGATTTAGTTTATTATGCCCTTACGTAATTTAGTAAAGCGCATTCTTGCAAAAATGGGTATTACATTATGATACTTATATCATAATTATAACTTTTCGAAAGGATAAAGGTATATTAGCAATCTATAAATTGTATATTACTGTTACCACAAACAGCTTTATATAAATAGTACTACTTTAAATGAAATATTGAACTGGTATAGTATTCGACGAAGAGAATACAGATAATAATGAAACATCTGCAAAGGGGTACGCAATATGCTCGAAATTAAACCAAAGGAAAATGAACCTCCCTCTATGTTTTTAGAAAATCGCAACACAGAAACTTGTGCCAAAGACATTAAAAAGGTAAACAGCGCCATTAATTAGATATTGTTATCGTTTGGACGATTTTATTTTAATTTGATCATTCTTTAGTGGCCGATACATTTATCTCGTGTAAATATTGTACAAAATATAGATATTTAATTGCATATAGTGTTTTTTTTCGTAGATTTTGTTTTTCATATATTTTATTCGACGCAGTTTACTGTTAGTTGTCTCAAACTTCGATAAAGTATTTTTGACTACTTATCTTTAGAAAAACCTTCATGGAGTTTTAAGTGTTCCCCTAATAATGCTAAAACATCCCAGTAAGTTTTTTTATTCAGTGGACCTTCTTCCACCGTTGCTTTTTCGATACGTGTGCAATGTCTAGTCTCAGATTTTATTTTCAATTTGTAAACTTGTGAATATGTTTTGTGGGAGCTCTGTAAAAATTAATTCAAATTTTAATGACATTTTCATGTTTAATATATTGAAAGTATGCTTAAACCACAGCAGCTGTAACTGTACCATTGTTACTTTTAACAATTGCAGAGTGTAAATAACAGATTTGAGTAACATTTGTCCCCCATAATACACTGAATATGAACATATTCCACTAAACCAAATATCTTTTAAGTGGTCCAATGGACCCGATCTGTTACTCTGTTACAAGCATTTCTCAAAACTTAATAAGCATGAAGGTACGCGTCTTTGTAAATAGCAATATTACCTACCAAACGCGAAAGGAGCCCAAAAAATATGGTATTGGCTGCTCACCACGCCCGCCAATGGTCGACTCCCACTTGGAGCCGAGGATTCTTTCAACTTATGGCTTTGTTGCAGCTGTCATAAATAAGACCGTATTTCATCAATGCTTCCGATTTTTATAATCCAACTAGCACTAAACATTTATAGAACCATGCAACTGATAAGCAAAAAAAACACCCAGTCGACAAATTGTACGAATAAAGAAACACTTATCATAACTGCTTTCGAACGGTTAGATGGCACAAATATAAATAATAATAACACACTGTGTGCTTAAATTGTTTTTGGAGCTCTTACATTATACTTTTCAAGTTTTGCTCTCTTAAAGTGCATTCATTTGCACGAAAAAACACAATGTATTTAGCGGAAGAATAAAGCATTCTTTAGGTTAAAGTCTGTTTAAAGGTCTCCAAATATTATTTTTATAGGAAGCTAGAATTGGAAGGTTTAAAATGTGTTAAACTCTTTATTTATCCGCACAGCGTGAATTGTTAACAAGAGCGCAACAATGTTTTTCTTTATATTCTGCACGTCTCTTGTTAAAGGAAGTATTTCACAAATATCTCATGTATACAAAATAACATGGATAGATATAATTCATATTATAAGGAAAATAACTCCTATGATGCCGTCTGTATAAGCAACTGGAGTCATTTCTTAAAATTAACAAGAGACCATTGATGCGATGCATTTAAGCTCGCAGTCGAGGTCATGTTCAACAAGGGACCATTTTGCCTAATAACAAACCGACCAAGAAACAGTAAAACCTTTATTGCTTTTAAAGAATTACAAACAACAGAATAGACCATAACATTTGACTTGTACAAAGTGCATGGTGCCGACAGATGTAGTTTAATTACACAGGTCATACATATGCATTTGGAACATTTACAATTTCAAGTGACGGGTTATTATGCACCAATATTTTAAATTACTATCTAATTTAATTTATATAATTACCAAAGCTGATTAATAACCGAAATTCAAGCTCCGAACTTCACTTGTTTATAGTGAAGTAATATGGTGCCATCAGCAGGACTTTACCATGACACCTACTACTTACTTTAGGAATTTTAAAAGCAAACAAAAATAATAAGTACTTATAATAAGCCCTCGTTTATATAATAATTTATTTTGTCATAGATGCATTGTGTTACCTTATAATGGCTTCCTCGTTCATGTTTATACGAATATATTATTTTGACTTTTCTGACTTTTCTGACAAACCAGAAGAAGAACGCCATCTTTTTTGTTTTGCAGGTTATGTCACAGCTTGTATTGTTTATGTAACTTTTCGATACAATACAGGAACTACTGAAGGTTTTGCAATGCCGATGGGATTTCGTTTTTGCTTTTTACAACATCGTATATTTTTAACGTCGTTCTATGCTTAAAATAAAACTTTAATATAACCTGCTGACAAGAAAATAATTTCTTTACACTCTCATGTTACCATTGGTTTATCAAATTATATGACAAACAATATGATTTATTTAAAGTGACAATGTCATCTCAAAACTTACATTAATGCAGCCGTAACCTGAAATGTATTTGCAGACAAATTGACAGTAAACAACACGTGATGGTACAGAAATCCCCAAACGAAGAGGAGTTTATAATGTAGAGGTATATTAACACAAGCAAGACCGAAATTGTCCTTTGAGAAATCGGTTTGAACAATCACGACATAAAGACAATGAAAAAAAATACACTCTTTTTCAAAATACTTTTCAAACTAAATGGATGAATCGTTTCATTATACCAATATTTTTTCATTTGTATTAACAGACTAACATTGCGATTATTAGGCAATATTGAATTGGATATTGAATTCACATGATTAATTCATGTAACGAACAGGAACATCAATGTATTGTTATTTAAATGTTACAGTGTGTTGCGTGTATCATTTTTAATTAGGAAGTAAACTATCACTTTTCTACACTAGTATTTTTCGTTTTTTTTACTATTTACAGCCTATTTATTACTGAATATATTATACCACATTAAAACATTTACACATTAGTTCAAACCTTAATGTCTATAAATAAATTGACTCAATATGTTTCCACGCAGATCTAGATGTCAAGCCATGCTAGTCTAAACAAGGCATGTCGTCTAGATCAAAGTCAAAAGGATTCGTTTGTTTATCAGCTTTAAAGTAATATTATCCTACAAATTACTTTAGAGTTTCATGTTGCAAAAAGGAAGTGGAAAATTACTTAAAATCCCAAAAGATTATATAAAACGTGTGTTGCGTATTAAGGTACATCATGTGCAATATGATAAAACGAAATGGCTATTTATGTCAGACTTAAAAGCTATCGAGACTATGGTTTATGTGTACTTCCTGTGGTGTCTTTGTCCGCAAACCACCTACCTGCAAAACTCTAATCTATTTGTCGCACTTTTGTTATATTTAGTCATGACAAAAATAAATGAGATATATGTTTGCCACTCAAGACATTACAAGGACTCTAATATGATTTATTCACATATGCAAGCAAGACAAAAGGCATTGAAATATGCAAAAGTTGTGAAACATTTGCATTTTAGGAGGAAGACTCTTATACTAGCATTTTCTTATGCGCATTTCTGTGGTATTTGTGTCCAATACTAGAAGTTACTGTATATCAAATAGAAACGAACTTTAATCGGAAGTCATAAGTATTACTGAAGAAGTTGGTTTATCAAATTGCTTTGATCATCCTGATGTTATTGTTATTTTTATGTAAACGTATACATTCTAACTGAATATCAGTCAGATAAACGACTAAAACTTTTTTATATATATTTGACTTGCATGTGAATTTCAATGCCTTTGTCCTGTGCCTTTTCGAATTTCGGTATATGGTGCAACGCTCATAGGACTTTTTCATATATTTCTTTTTCTCACATGTGAATACCTTCGTCCTGTGCCTTTTCAGATTTTGATATATGTTGCAATACTCAATGGGCTTTGTAATATTTCCTTATTAATAACAAATGTAACACAATCCAGAACTCATTTTCATTGTCTTTGCTAAGGGGCATGGCTCATCCGGAAATAGCGATAATAGTTTTACATAGAAACCATGTTTTCGGTGTAAGGCGGTCTCGTGTGTATAATGCCACAGAATCAATGTCGTAAAGTAAGGCAATGTTCTGTTGATTTGTGTCATTGAGAGCTTTATGTCATATTGTCTTTATAGATAATTTACGGCTTTTTTATAATTGCGATTTTATCACTGTGGAACACTGGTGTCGTATTGCTTCGTTTAATTGTCTGGACATGTATCTTTAGAAAGAAAGTCAGCTGATCTGTTTAACATGCACAGCTTTACACAAAAGTTCGTCTTCAAAGCATCTACATCTTTTCGCCAACTGTCATTTACAGTTCGTATATGCTTTTGTTTAAAAAAGTGAATGAATCATCCTCTCAAACAATAAGCAGTATTTGGAGCCTTGTATGAACTTAATCTCGGCTGAAATTTCGAATTTCATAATATTTTATGTGTTTTATGAAAAAAGACATTGCCAATTATAAAAACGTTAAAACACGGTGCAAAAAAAATACTTTTTATTTTCATAATTATTTGTAGACACAATTAACGAATTAGTGCTGAAGAAAATAAAGATAACCAAATTGTATACATTTTTAAAAAAATTGTTGACCCATAGTTAAGCAATAATTTTACAAATATGCCAGTTCTTTGAGTTCACAACAATCGCGTTGTATAGTATCTTGATTCCTTTCAACAACGTAGAAAAGCCATTGAAAAACGGACAGATCGACCAAGTGCATACAATTCAACAGATCATAAAATAAAATTGATTCTTATCAATTTGGTCTAAAACCCTTTTTTCAATTTATCGCAACGCTTTGTGCATGTCAAGAAATAAATTAAGTCGCCAAATGAAAGCAGTCAAGAAATGTGTCTGATATTCTATAATTTATTCAGTGATTCCGGAAAAAGATAGCACATTCGGGAATATTTGTATCAGTGCATTGCATCGTTCCTTTCGGTATTAGCAGGCCTGTTTTCTTGGTGATCGTAAGTCAGTTCCCCATTATTAGAGTCTTTCAGGATTTTGGAAAGATATTCGGCATTCATGCCAATTCAGCAGACGTTTTGAGGAAACACATTTATCTATAAAACGTGAAGATTCACATGCAAGCCAAATGTAAATGTAAGAACAAATCTGTAATGATTCATTTAACAAATAGAGCAAACCCAACAGTTACCGCCTTGGAACGGTCAGTCGGCAATTTGGTCCGACTGGGATGCTTAGACCGAAACATCTACTTAAGCAAAAAGAAAAGAGGTAATTATCAGTCCTTAATGATGAAGCAAGAAAATGAACCATTTTCTTCACCAAAAAAGTTTATGTTCTCGAATAAAGTGTTAACTCAATTGGAGCACACAATTACTTGAATTGCCACATAAAAGATGGAAATGGAAACAGTTTTACCCTGCAAAAAATGCACCAAAACGCACAATTCAATTAATATGTTCATAGTTCACTTTTCTTTGATATGCAAATGAAATGATTTAAAAATATAATTGTTAGACGAAACTCTGATAAAATTGGTCTCCGCACTGTTATCTTATTTGGCATGCTTAGATATAACACGTGATCCGGTTGCCTTTTCGCAAGGAACAAGATACACTGATCTTTTTCTTTGTTCTCATTTGTATACAAACGTTTGCATGCCAGAGCATTACCTACTACTGTTTTCCCTAATAGCTGTGTTCGCTTGAAATCACTACGCTTTGCTTACATAACTGAATCTTAGTTACTTAACTAAGGCGCAGAAAGAAAATTGTTCTCTTTGCAAAATATGTATTTATGATATGTGATTTCTCAGTTCTACGTCTTATTCATCACCGTTATATAACATCTTGCAACAGTGCAGGTGACGCAATATGCACCGTCTTATTGGACATACTCATTCAATAATGCTATCAAGAGAAGTTCCGCCTGAATGTGTTTCTGGCCGGGTACAAATTTCAGCTAACCATATTTCATCACATTGTATTTAACAAATTAAAGCATTTTAAGGTCAATAATATTAACTGTTTAGGACTGTGTCAATTAATAAACGTGTTCGCGTTCTAGACGAAGTTGATCTTTAAAAAATCTGTAAACGTTGCAACGGTTTATTATCCTTACTTGTTTGTAGTTATCATTTACATTATTTTAATCCTTGAGATTAATATATTTTACTCGTGTACTTTAATTTTAGCCTGATTAAACCTTATTGCCGTTAAATATTATTGACTTCGACAACGTTTACTTTATCAAATCTCGGCCTGCCATACACACACAAATTACAACAAATTACAATGTAACATTTCCCGAATATCGCTATTTTCAGACAATTGAATTCTTCACTGACTTTTCAATTTACACAAGGCATATGATTTCACTTGTTTTGAGCTTGGAAATCCTTAAACCAAATTCAATGTTGCTTCACACTCGTTTCAGGTATTGTTTGTAGCGCTTTTATTATATTTGCTGCAAAAAAGAAACATCACCAATTTAGATGACGTTATCATTGTCACGTCAATCTTTACACAGTTAATGCGTGTACTTTGCATAACCTCCCTCAAATGTATGCAGATGGGCCGTCGGATTGTAATGTATTCCAAGGGTAAAATGAAATAAGCTAGCTGGTATTGCGTAGAGGAAGCTTTCACAATAACAATGCTTTTGTCCAATAATGATATTAAATTTTGAAAAATCGAAATAAAGTTATTGATTAACAGTTAAGTGAAATACCATTTCTCTGGTTTTAATGAAGTAATGGCAACGTGACTTAAATGCAGCCTCAGAACATTACACATTACGGAGGAAACTTTGATGTTTAAACGTACAAACATAAATATTGAAAATACAAATAGACAACAAGTGACACCATTGTTCTTTTTGATGCCATATATTAAATATGAGTTGACACACCTTTGATAGTGCGCGCATAAATAGCAAATTTCATAGGCTTAATATTAAGAACTTTAATTATCTAGGAAACTGACATGAAAAGGATATTAATCTCAAGGTCAATACTGTTCGTCCGTTCCTCTTTCCTAGAAATGTTTTGTTTTTCCAATAATGCTTATGCTAGTATATGTAAATAAAACATACCTGTTTATACGTTGTATTTTTCAGGTTATATATAAATATTGTCGAAATTGCTTTGACAGGATCTAACCAATATTCCTGCTATTGTTTTATGTATGCATATTTAAATGATATTGATATTTGGCTTTACGGATATAAATAATCTGTTTACTACACCGTTTATTATGTTTACCTTCTAGATAGTTTTGGAAGAGTTCAAATAAAGCCTTGTTTACTAACTAATATCTCTGATTCGTCATATTGTAAACACTTTTAGCCAGTAAATCAAACTATTTCATGAGTCGTTTACATGTTAACATATTACGAGCATAAAGTTGATGGTTTTAGATTTTTTATAGCATAATCTTTTTAAAACATTAATCAGATGCTGTATGTGGAATTCTTTCTGATTTTCGACTAAATATCAAACAAACATTGGTTTGCAGAGTCAACGGTTGTGTTGATTTTTCAAACAAATAAATAAGCTGTCCTACTGTGTCTGTGATAGGAAACTATCACTTTGCGAATGAGACTTTTCAATCCGACAACCAATATTTGATCGAATACCCTACCACCGAGTTTGCTTCCAGACTTTATCAGATGTGTCCACTTGCACAGGTAGTTATTTTACACATAACACATTCACTCGTTACAAAGAAGTTAAATTCAAATTCTGAATTTACTATCTTGCTTTGATGTGCCCAAACAACTAAAATCATTTTGCAATTTCCAGAAAAAAATACATTTTTATAGTTGCAGTTTTGAAAATACATCCTAAGTATTCTGTTAAATCTGGCATTTAATTTGACACAACTATTTAAAGTATGAGCTTAAGGAATGTTTTTGGAATTGCGAATGGCTTATATTCCTTTACGACGTTTTTCCGCCTTAGTCTGACTGTACGATGGCATTATCATATGATCTTATTAAATTTCTAAAGAAACGTTTATTAAACGTATTTAGTACGACCACACACAGGAAATGTGAAGCTAAATTGCATTTTTGTTGGCAATGTAAAACTTGTAAATATTAGTCTAAGTTAATTTATTCTCCTTAAGATCTTTGTCGGTTATTTGTTTTGCTATGTGAGAATGTCATAAAACGTTGAGTTGTTGAAATTAACGTCAACCATCTGAAAATATAACTTAAGGTTGCGGTGTGGTAGAAATGAAAAAAATCATCTCTACTTAACAATTCATTTTCTTTCCCAAAAAATACCTGGATGACGCAGGTGTTTGCGTCATGAACTTGAAATTAAAATTTTTATACCACAAATGCTTTCATCAAAGGTTTTTCTTTGCTTAATTCTAGTAATACTATTACGGAAACATAATTAAAGGGCACGATCGGTTTTAACATTTTGCCTTGACATTAATGAAAGGCTTGATTTTATCGAGTGAAATGTAATAAAGTCACAAATAACTAAAAGTTAATGAAGGCGCCTGTTTTACATCAAACTGAGTCAGTGAGTTGAGCACAAATAACTGTAAATTACAAAAATACTGCATCCGCAGACCTTTTTATTTATTTTACCCAAAGAAACGTAAATAGGCGAAATGTTACATTAAATCTACTTTTAACAATAAGAATATGTGACAAAGTCCTATAAGCATTGCAACATATACCAAACTCCCGAAAGGCACAGAACAAAGGTATTTCACATGTAAGCCAAGCGAAAAGTAAGAACAAATTTGTATCGAGTCATTTATCAAAAAGAGCAAAAATCGACAGTTACCGCCTTGGAACGGTCAGTCGGCAATATAGACCGACTGTGGTGCTTAAACCGGTTTTACAGAGCTCTAAGTCTGTCCATGAACAATCCACTTTTATGGTGTGTGGAACGTTGCAAAATTCGAAAAAAAAATATATATTTGAGATAAATTGCATATTTCTATTCTATTTTTTTTTCATTTATGTTGTAAAAATAATATTTCTATGGTAAAATGCAGCATTTATATTGTAAAAACATATTTTTGTTCTATATTTATATTTATATGGTAAACTTTCATTATGTGTTATAAAACAAGCATACTTTTAAATTCGATAAAGTGAACAAATATTTATGTTCAATAATTGCATCATGGGATACTTATTACATTTGTAACGAGCGACTTCATTGGACCACGATATTTTACGGATTAGTACAAACATGGCTGCCCCCACCAGGTATGTATCGGTACGTTTATTCAATGTTATTGGAATTACTTTTAATCTTTATATCATGCAGTAAGCAGTCTGTTTAAGATAATATTTATAACTGCTGGTGGCAGCCATGTTCGGAATGTTGTCCAATAAAATCGTTTGTTACAATCATTACCCATGATGCAATTATTGAACGCATTTTTTTCTTACTTTTAATAGAATATAAAAAATTAATTTTACCACATATATATTTTTTGAATGTAAATAAAAATATTGAACATAAATACTTGTATGCAATACAAATGTGGAATTTTACCACATAAATATAAAATTATACAATATAAATGTGTATTTATAACACATAAAAATATGTTTTGAATTTTGCAACGTTACACACGCCATACACTTTCATACTATAAGTTTATGTGACACTGAACCTTGTAAAATGTCCGTCATCTACAACAAAATTTGGACTGTATGAGTGTCCTCTCAAAATGAAATAGAAGAAGTCCTACAATAATAACCTCAGATATGAAAATGTGAACTACCATCAGATATAGACATACAAGGGAAATGTAAAAGTGGCAACAAGCACAGAGACTGTTACCGCCGTGGAATGGCCATTTGGCAAAAAGACGACTGGAGTGTTTAAACCTAGTCTATGAAGCGCTTCAACCTCGCACTACGCTATGATTTTTCTCTAAATCAGTAAACATACAATTAAAAACAAAGACGTGTCATATTTCTGCATTATTTGAAAAAGAAGATAATAAATGAACACATAGACAGTTAATTAAAATATTAGGAGGAAAACCAACAGCTACAAAATTAGAACTGTGATAGAGTGTCAGCTCCAGTTATGGGAGGACCTGTGTTCGATCCCGGGCCGCATACCAAAGTCGTAAAAATGGTAGTCGTATAGATCCCTTGCTAACGCTCAAGCAAATATGGAGAGTTCCACGACTGGTTTGCCCAGTGTCAGGATAATGTGACTGGGTGTGGTATCATGCCAGATGTTCACGACATGATATACACAGTGAAGGCAGCACTATATCTGCTTCAAGTGGACACCGTCTCCAGATAACTGAAATACTGTTGGTGGGACGATAAACCCAACAAATAAACAATAAATGAATAAATATCAAATTGCAACTTTTGAAAGGCCATGATTTTCTACACCGAGAATTTCATATATGTTTAATTTATTGCATTGCCAATGTATTCATATCAACTTTACTTCAAAGGAATGAAACTTAAAACTAACCCATGTTAATATATTAATAGTGACTATAAAGTGGATTTTTTTAGTAATTCTTTGTAAAACCAATGATGTCGTTAAAGTATATATGATTTTGTGTTTCTAAACAAATGTAATCTTATAAAAATAAGACGTATAAACAGAATGATGTATTATTACTTTTCGTTATAAACAAATGCCTATACAAGTGTGGTAAAGGTATACTTCCGTTCAAGAAGTTTTGTACCAAAAACAAATGTTAAGGTAATTTGTACATGTTGTGACTGTAAGCACTTTATGTTTATTTTCAAGTACGCAATACAAAGGTATATCATTTAAATAATTATAATACTTTTTTGGACAAAACCTACGTGTTAAGTGAAAGCATTCTCAGTTAAGTAGATGGTGTACCAATGTTTTAGTTAATACGTTTTGGGGAGTAGCCACTGCATTTCATTTCATGTACTGTCATGAACTGGGAGATTGTGGCTAGGTGTTGGTCAGTTAGGAGATTGTGGGTGCTTATAGAAGCGGATAACTAGCCCAATTAGAGACACCACACCGGTCATCACCTCGGCGGATTCGCAAGAAGCCACTCTCGCCCCATCGTGTGCCCCAGCTGAAAAAACAACATGAAAGTAAAATAAAATGTAGTTCTCTGACTAAAACTATAAAAAACGCACAAAAAATAAAACACCAATTATTAGCCAATTCTGAATAAATAGAATGTAATTGATAGAAATCTATAAGAAAACAATAATCACATCTTGAATGTGCTTACTTAAAACATGTCCGTTATTGGTAACCTAAAGTACGTTTGCAATAAAAGTATACACTTATAGGATCAATAATGGGGCGACTTAATTGAACAATTTTATAAATGAAACTAAAAATATATTGAAGATCTTATGCACAATATAAAGAAATTAACTATGGAATACAATGAAAATCAATTAACCTTCTGCGTACCTGTTCTTAATAATGTAGTACTGGCTTTCGTAACCGATTGCCGCCATTGCATGTGTGGGTCTATTTGGATTACAAGCGGGCTCGTAATAAACACCTCCTCTGTAGTACCTGAACATAAGAAACGCTTAGTTTTAACATACATATTTATGTATGTTTCTTTACTTTTTATGAAATCTTATTTTGTGCATCTACTTTTGTTTGTTTGCTTGTTTGTTTGTTTGTTTGTTTGTTTGTTTTACATCGATTAGAAACACTTATGGTCTTAATTGCGACGTTCAATAGTGGAGGAGAAACCCATACTTATGTCTTGGGAAGAAACACCAGCCAGTTAAAAAGAAAAGCTTCCCACATGAAAGTTATTGTCGTGACCGGGACTCGAAACCACGCAGTGATAAGATGAGGGGCTATAAGTCGGTGACATTTACCGCTTCGCCACGGGCGTCTCTACAGCTACATTGAGTTTATATGTGTTCTCATTTATTGTGTTTTGATTCATTTTTAGTTTTGACGCCCTATAAACAACAATTCAGTATTTCAGTAAGATGCGTACTCTGAAAATGTACTGATTTTGGTACACTTGTGGTAATTCGCAGGCAGGCTACATTTATGTTATGAACTTCTCAAAACTGCTGCGCATCAGTATGAGCAGGCAATTGACAATTGAATGCAGCTATAATCGTAATCTTTGTGTAGAGGCCTTATGATGGTTTTCTCACCCAAAAGAGCGGTGACTGGTGTCCATTGCCATTGCAACTGGGCCGACCGTTGACAGGGCCCTGTCCAGACTGCTCTCAGACTTTCTGACATTTGAGTAGGAACGGACCTTTGGTCCAAGACAGCTCCGGGTTGTTTGGTATCGGCACCGTTGGTCCTTAAAAATATGAAAGTTGTCCAGCTTGTTTCAAAAGGATATATTACTATAAGCAAAACATTGCAATTAAACAATTCTTTATTAAGACCAGAACATATGTACAAATTAAAATTAATTGAAAATTATAGAGTAATGCTGGTCTACTTTGATGCATAATGACATATCGGTACAACTATTATTCTGCCACAAGCCTATCGACTCAAATGTCTTCAAATTTAAATAAGGTTGACAATCTCAAGCCAAGCAACAAAAATTGAATCAAGGCTTGGTGAAGCGTGTTTGTAACTACCGACTTTAATGTAAACGCATGGCGTGGGGAGTGATGAGTTGAATGGAATAATGCGTACATAAAGTCGACTTTTTTACGTTTGATTTCATATCTTTGCATTTTACCTTCATAATTTCTTTGCCATCTTAAATATGCACTGAGCATTATGTTCGATAGATATATAGTGAGGTGCTTAGAAATGGAGGAAAAATGTTGCGTTTTCATTATCAGAAATATGTTCACAATTTATCTGTTTACCCGCAATAATCATGTTCACGTTATCACATAGCTAAAGTCTGAGGTAAAAGAGCAGAGCTGTGAAAACACAAGCTTATATATAAATATATAGATAGATAAATAGATAGATAGATAAATAGATAGATAGATAGATAGATAGATAGATAGATGGATGGATGGATGGATGGATGGATGGATGGATGGATGGATGAATGAATAGATTGGATGGATGGATGGATGGATGGATGGATAGATAAATAGATAGATAGATAGATAGATAGATAGATAGATAGATAGATAGATAGATAGATAGATAGATAGATAGATAGATAGATAGATAGATAGATAGATAGATAGATAGATAGATAGATAGATAGATAGATAGATAGATAGATAGATAGATAGATAGATAGATAGATAGATAGATAGATAGATAGACAGAGAGATAGATAGATAGATAAATAGATAGATAGATAGACAGACAGACAGACAGACAGACAGACAGACAGACAGATTTATCATTTACAGCGATAAAGTTCTGATTAAGATTTTTTTTGTGTATTTATCGTCAGTTATCTGGAGACGGTGTCCACTTGAAGCAGATATAATGCTGCCTTCACTGTGTATAGCATGCAATGAACACCTGGCATGACACCACACCCAGCCATTTTACCCGTACACCGCGCCAACCAGTCGTGGAAATACCCTTATATTTGCTTGAGCGTTAGCATAGGAGCTATACCACCACCATTGTTAACGACTTTGGTATGTCGCGTCCCGGTATCGAACCCTGGGCCTCCTGTTCCTGGAGCCGACGCTATAAGTTCTGATTATATCAATGGTATAAGAACGTATTATGTATGTTATACATACTACAACATATTATTGTCATGATTTCAACATTTTGCAACGGTGCGTATTATTGGGGCGGTTCATCGAATGTATCTGCCGCTACCAGTGTTTTTAGTAAATAGAAAAAGGTCCTATAAGACGTACCACAGATAGATATATATGAGGCTCATCGTAAATTATGGCGGTTATTTCAAATTAAAACCATGTAACAAAACTGCATTGTCTAAGATAGATTTGTAATAAAACTAATTCAATGTCCGGTTTTATTAAAAAGCGGGCTGTAACAAAATCTTACCCTTGCAGCGTAAGGATAGCATTGGGCTGTGTTGATTCCATTGGTTTGCATAAGATATTTGAACGCAGAATTCATCCAACCACCTTGACAGCCTTGATTGCCTAAGACACATGGCAAATTTGTAGGTTCTATAGTTGTGTGTAAGGTATTTACGACAAAGTAAATGTATTAAAGTTCCGCCATATTATTCACATTTTAACCATCTTACCTTAATGGTAGGGTGACAATGAGCTGGCGAAAACGCTTGTAAAAAGAGGTACCCGTAGACGAGCAGCTACGGTCGCTGAGTTGTTAGACGTCATCTCCCAGCAACGTGGGTTCGAGTCCAGGTGAGGGCGAAAACATACATTTGCGGAGGTTTACCCGCTAACCTGCGGTGCAACTGTGATTCCACTTAGAAATGTTTGGTTTTTCTCTACAAATTACTATCTGGGACTCGCCTATGTGATCATAATTGTATCGGTGCGATGTAACAAACACATTCTTTCGATAAGATACACTTTTATCTAGACTTGAGTATAACATCTTTTTCTTTTATCTTAAGGTGCATATTTTAAAGTTTGAACATATTGTAAACACGAGAAAATGTTTAAGCAAAAATGCTTACAACTAAGCGATACTCCTCCACATTGTTATCATAGGCAGTTATCGCCCTTTTTAAAAAATATTATATCTTGCCCAAACCTATGAACAGAGCTACGAAACAGTGAATTCTGCATTGTGTTTACCATAGTTTCTTGTACAATCCACTAGATTTTGTTCAGACAACTTCGGACCCATTCTACCAGTCTTAATTGCGTCCAGTGATTCAATAACTGCGACCGCGGAGAAAGCCCAGCACGATCCACAATAGCCCTGTCAATAAAGTTAACAGACAGGGGAAAAGGAGAAAAGACAAAAAAGAAAGAGGGAAAGAGAAAAGGAAGGCGGAGAGAGGGAAGCAGGCAAAAGGAGGGGAAACGCGAGCAGAAGCAGCGGACAGCGACGGACAGCAGAACACGAGACGACAGACAGGGAGGGGGAGACCAGACCAGACCCAGACCAGACCCAGACCCGGCACCCAGCCCAGACCCGACCACAGACCCAGACCCAGACCCAGACCAAGACCAGACCCAGACCAGACCCAGACCCAGACCCAGACCCAGACCCAGACCAGACCAGACCAGACCAGACCAGACCCAGACCCAGACCAGACCAGACCAGACCCAGACCCAGACCCAGACCCAGACCCAGACCCAGACCCAGACAGCCCAGACAGACCAGACCCAGACCCAGACCCAGACCAGACCCGACCCGACCAGACCAGACCAGACCAGACCCAGACCAGACCAACCAGACCAGACCAGACCAGACCCAGACCCAGACCCAGACCAGACCAGACCCGACCCAGACCCCAGACCCAGACCCAGACCCAGACCCAGACCCAGACCCAGACCCAGACCCAGACCAGACCAGACCCAGACCAGACCCAGACCCAGACCCAGACCCAGACCAGACCAGACCAGACCAGACCAGACCAGACCACACCCACCATAACCTACCAGACAAGACCAGACCATACCCAGACCAACCACCAGACACCCACCCAGACCAAACCAGACCAATACCAGAACCCAGACCAAACCAGACCAAACCATACCCAGACCCCAACCAGACAACCAGACCAGACACCAGACCAACCATACCAACCCATACCATACCCATACCCCAAGACCAACCAATTACCCATACACCATACCCATACCCATTACCCATACATACCCATACCCTACCAATACCATACCAACAACCAAACCCATACCCTACCATACCCAATACAAACCATACCAAACCATACCCATACCATACTATACCATACCATACCATACCATACCATACCAAACCATACCCATACCCATACCAAACCATACCATACCATACCATCCCATACTATACTATACTAGTATTACACACTTACCATTTATTGTAAAATTGGACAGCTTTATCTTTTTCACGATTTAAACATAACATTTGTATATTTGCAAAAAAACAACACCGGGGGATATTTTTATTTTATAAGAATTTCAGTCCACTTTGCGACAATGTCTGTCCTTTTATAAAGGCTGGACTGCTCTACTTCCCATTTCTATCAAGACAATTCACCCTCTCGTAATGTTTCCGCCTCGGACAATTCTCTTACATGAATGTACATGTAGAATGTAAGTTTTTACAAAACCCTGTTATTGAAATTAAATAATAAAATAGTTTTATCACTACAGTAAAAAACAAGAGCATATTAATGTTCAGATGCCATTTAAAAAAAAAAAAGAATATATGACAAAGTCCTATGAGTATTGCAACATATACCAAACTCCGAAAAGGCACAGAACAAAGGTATTTCACATGCAAGCCAAGCGAAAAGTAAGAACAAATTTGTGATGAGTCATTTAAGGAAAAGCGCAAACCCGACAGTTACCGCCTTGGAACAGACAGTCGGCAATATGGACCGACTGGGGTGCTTAAACCGGTTTTATAGAGCTCTAACCTCGCACTTCCTGACGAGTTTCTCAAATGCAAGCAACGAAAAGAAAAACGATCTATTTGAAAACAAAATGTCAATGCGCTGATATTTTCTATATGTTATGACGAAAGAAGTGACGTCATCGAAAAATAATGTCCACATAGTGTTCGGAAAAGGAATATGGTAGTATTTCGATTTGAAAAACAACACAAAAATGGTTGACCACAAATAAAACTAACTTTCTGAATCATGAACTGACCAGAGACGAATGAATGGTTGTAGCAACCTGTTCATGTGAAGACTATGCTTATTGTTTAGATTAAGGTCAATTTAAACATTGGCTACAAGTATTATTGTATTCATATAAAAAGTAAAACACAAGAGACTTTTTTTATAAAATAGTTTTATCAAGGTCATAGACTCACGGGAGAGGACGTTTTTGAATTGAATTGTCTGAGTAGACTACATGGTGGAAATTAGCAATAGGGATAAGTATAAGATGAGAAGAATTCCGAATCTTACTTATTTTATCCAACAAAACATCATAAATAACGCGGAGACATAAGTAAATACTGCATGGCTATACATGCTACTAAAAGATCCACATTGAAGAAGCAGGTTCCCCGAATTCTTATTTACATTTTCAATGCCGATTCTAACAAAAACAAAAAAACGACCGGAGATAATTCAGATAATATGCCATTGGTACTATGTTGAGTGTTTAAATGTAGCATTTCGAAATGTTTTCAGTTGTAAAACTCATAAACTAACATTGTTTACAATACAGAGGTCATAAATTATAATGTAGGTAGTATGATGCGCAACAATAGCATGCAAAGAACTTACCTGGTTCTGTATCGGCGATACCTTGCCCCTCTTCCTCCAATCGATACCCCCAAGGGAGTCTAGAAAGGGTTCCTTCGGAGGTTCCGGGTAGTCCTCGTCTCCCTGTTCCGGTAGTTTCAGCCCGGAATTGAACATCTTCAGGTACTCGTCATCGGCCTGGAGAAAAACACGTATTTAAAAACTATAGTGAATTGTAGTGTGTTGCTTCCTTAGCATAGCAGAAAGGGTCAATTCGTATCGGCTTCACCTGCGCCGGTGGTTGTTGTTGTTTTGTTTTATTTATTTATTTATTTTGCATTTTGAAATACTTTGCAGCAACCAAATATGGTCATTAAAATGATGTCCAGCTCATTTGATGGAGGAAGATATCATACAAAATTCTTGGTAGAACCACCGGCGCACCGCAGGTAAGCTGAAAGGCCTTCAAACGTTTTGCCTTTTGCCCTAAACAGGAAACCATTTATGTTGAATGATTACGTGTTTTTGCGTTTGGCGATATACAGACGCAAACTAAAAGTAAGCATTTGTAAGTCCAACATGACTTTTTTATAAGAATTTTTTTTTCCAACGTATGTTTTATAGATGATATACCCAATTAAGGTAGAATAAATAATTTACCAAATCAGCGAATTGCGTTTCACCCATAAAGTACGTCGATTCGCCTCTATCGTACTTTTCGTTATGCCGACTGATATATCGAACGGCATCTTCCCAGTAGATACGACTAAAATGTAAAACATCTTAACATTAAGGAAAACAAAAAATATGTGTGTACATGTTTGTTTAACATTATAACATTAGCATACATATGCGAATCGAAGAACATATGAAATGTAGTAAATTTTGATAAACAAGATTAATATTGCTGTAAAAGAATGAAAATGGGCAAAATAGATGCACTATTAAGTACACGGTGATTAGGTTAAGACATTTTAAAAAAGACAGAGAAAATACATTTTAGGCAAATGTGCTCATAAGACGATGGCACATAACCGGGACAGTTTCTCCTTGTCCCCAGAGTATTTGTGTTGTGGACCTTATGGTTCTTCAACCACCCAGCGATCGTCATAGAAGTAAACATTACAAGGAAATGTAACCAAAAAAAGATGACAACTCACCGGGTCAGTTCCTCCTTATTTCCATTGTACGTCCTGTTATGGGTCTTCTTGAACAGAATCCAGCGATCATCTAGTTTCGGACTTATGATGTCTTCAAGGCGGCCCTGAGGAATCTCCCAGGAATTCAGGGCGCATCCGAGACCACCGCAAGCCACCACAACATACATCCAAAGCCACATCTAGCTGAGAAAAGGATTTGTAGACACTTATGTTTTAGTAAATAATGGCTTCAAAAATCAAAACGATAAAGTCGTATCTAATAATTTTATACACAAGTGAAATTATATCTCATCACGTTATGCAGGATGTATCTGATTACTCTTGCAGAATATTTTGTTGATTTTTTTAGTTTTGACGTTCAAACGTAAAGAGGATTAGATTATCTTTTGAATTCGAGTATTAGTAAATTGTATTAAGGTACATGCACAGTGTGTTCATAAAAACATATTTTTATCGTAAAAGTAAAAGAAATAATATCGAAATTCAAAGAAGGCAATGCTAGTTTGCAAGCTTAAAACTGCTTGTTGTTGCATGATTGTAAAATTGAAGCATATATCCACGAACGCTACATAGTAGTCACATATTAGTCACCTGGAGGTTGAAACAGACCGCCCACAAACACATGAAAATGAAAACATTATACTGTTTTTCAATAATATGTAGCCGTGATGATGAAAAAGAAATGGATCTTAGATTATAATTGACAAGACAAAAAAATCAAAATCAACACACACACACATACACAAACAAACACACACACACACACACAAACACACACACAAGCACACACACAAACACACACACACAGACACATACTAGAATGGCCAGTCGTCAAAGGTTAAACTTGGAAGCATTAATAATAATGATAATAATAATAGTAATGATAATAATAATAATAATAATTATAATAATTATAACAATAATATATCTAATTATATTCATCATTATCACAATAATCATAATTATCGTTATAAATATTCATTATATTATTTATTATCATAACTCCATTAAAATAACAGTAATAATTAATCAAATAACATTCTTTAAAATAATAATTAAAATAGCAATAAAAGAACAGTAAATAAAAATCACCAGTATCACTAAGTGTTTAGACATTTCTTTAAAACAGATGCAAATAATAAAGTGAAACTTATTTTCGAAACAATGATTATATTTACAACAAAGCATGTCGTTAAGATACATGTTTATAAGATATCGTGCTTATTACTAAAACACAATACATGCAAAATTTTAGTCTTATATGATTTTGATAGAGGGTACTTACAATTTGTTATAGAGCTCGTCAAACAAGAACTGCCTTGGGCTACTCTAGTTACTTGTTTTATACTGTTGATAGCCGGAAAAGGATTTGTAATATAATTCAAGGGGCGGATATTCGCACTATGCTTTTGATAGGACCTACCTTTCAAATTAAGGGGTGATTGTTGCTTTCATTTATCACCATAAAGCAGCCGGGGAACATGAAGAGTTATTATAACATTTGTTTCCGATTACTGATGAACTTATGACAATACTAACCACATAAGAAGGGGACTGGTGAATAATTATTATATAATTATCATATTCGACTAAACACTGAACAAAACGTGGTTATAAAGTGGCGTTAATGGCTAAAGCAGGCTAAAATGTGAGTATTAGTACATCATGAAATTGTAACTTTACTCTTTCTAAGATGTCGATACTCTGGTGGTATCGTCATTTCTAACGCTTATCAAATAATGCAATTTACTAAATGTATAAAAAGCTGTTCGATAACCATACCAGTAAACGTTTTGCTTTTAATTGGACATTTAATTAATCGAGGGTTTTGTTTGTCACAGTATAAGCACATTTGTGAACATTACTCTACACTGCCTGTATGGATTGAAAACGCTTGAATAGTTGCTGGTATGATCTACTTTCAACATTGTGAATTGTGTATTCCATTACACGGTTACTCCTTAGCACATCGGTTACAAGACCCAGTAAAAGCAATAATGGTAATATATTTATAAACAATGTAGCACATATGTGACGAAGCCTTAATAGGTCTTTTCATGCCAAAATATTTCCGCTATTACCACATACAACTGTTGAAATGAGTGAGATCCCTGGCAGTCTTCTTACATGGTGGAGTTAAAGACCAATGAAAAATTGAGACTTGAGAATGTTTTTAATACAAGCATTTAGGAAATCCGTCCTTTGCTCAACATGCGATGAAGTGCATATATCGTCCCAGCTTTGTTGTAAGTTATTGTTGACTAGCAAGTGAATACCTTTATTCTTGGCCTTTTCGCGTTTTAATTAATGTTGCTTTACTCAAAGGACCTTATATATAGGATTATATATATATATAATTTGACAGAAAACGATCGAGATTGGCATGTAAAGTTCTAATTTCTGAAAGCGGCGAGTTTTGTCGACACGATTTCAAACAGTAGCATTGTCTATTTTGATCGAGATGGTGTCGGTAATGATAGACCAGCCGGACGACAAGTGTATGACAATGAGTACCTTGTAGTCTTTTCTCGAATGCTTATAACTAAACATCTTAATTATAACAGTTAAGTACCATTATGGATGATCAAGTGAACCAATTACATGGCAAAGTTATGAGTGTGATTACAGCACAACTGCCTTTCCTGTCCTGCAATTTTGTATTAAGATATCAGGTCATTTTGTAGTGAAATGGCAGTCTCTGCGTCACGATATGGGTTATATACTTATACGGTACTCAAAGTTAAGGGAGGGTATTAATCTTACGAATCCACCACTGATATATTGTACACTTTTGTCATACATAAAATAAGATATAAGACATCAACGAGCACTGCAGGTTAAATTAAGTTATTTCCTAAAATGTATTACTTTCGTCAGGAAGATATAATTTTATCTCTCTGATAAATCCTGATATTTGGAAGAAAACCCACTTTTATTATATCGACCACTCAGGCAATACAAACACAGCAAGACGCACATAAAGTCATTCAAAAACAAAATCACATTATTTTACGCAAAGTCTTAATTGAAAGACTGACACAGCCTTATTGTATTATTGCTGTTAGAAACACTATGAGGAGAGGACAATGAAATTAATATAAAATAATAATTTTTAGACTTATTAAAATCGTAGTAAAATAAATTAAATCGTCTCACTATTGTCAAAAGTAAAGTAAAGTAATTAAATTGTTCTGCTTGGAAATCAACAACCAGTACTGAGTTCAATTTCGAACCATCCGAAGACATAAATACACTGTAAATTGATTACTTTGCTCGGAAATCAACGACCAGTGCCGATCAATTTCAAGTCATCCAAGCACATTAATTAACTTTAAATAAATTGTTCTCTCGGAAGTCAACAACCAGTGCCAAGTGCAATTAAAAGTCATCCGAACACATTAATATATTGCATATCTGTTATTCTGCTCGGAAATCAACAACCAGTGCCGAGTTCAATTTGAGGTCATCTGAACACATTAACATATTGTAAAGTATGATTTGATTATCTTCGACTTTCGGTTTTACAGAAACCTCGTATGTTTCATTACGTTTCTATTATGATTTAAGATAAAATAAAACAAACGGTTATAACCTAATCGAAGTATATAAAATTGAACACATAAATATAAAAAACGTGCATTTTTTATGATGTATTTTTGCTGTATTTTTTATTTATATTCAACATTATTTATTAAATTATTGTGTCAGCAATTAAATGCCATTAAGCAACTAACTTTCAAAATGGCAACAGTTGGCATGAAATATAGTAAGAAGGTATTCAAATAGTGACTGCACTACATTTAATATTAATAATCAACAACTGAAACCAATTATAAATTAAAGTGAATTAAACAACTGTTACCCGTAAAACTTACATTTGTGACTTTTTAACTGATCAACAAACTCAGTCTTAGTGAAAAGTATAAGTATTTTTGCTCATTTTGTGCGTACCTAAGTGTTAAATCAAGATTAAATAAAAGACACAGGTGTCGAAACTATAGATAGCAGTAAAAATAATTATTTATGTATCTAATTACACTGCAATTCAGGTGCAAAACTAGATATTCGTCATTAAATGTATAGTTAGATGTCATATATTGTTTTGCTTTCAAAACACAAACTACCTAAATCGTTGAAAAAATATCATATTTAAACCAATATTTACCAATAACTGAAAACAAAGAACAAACTATTTAACAGTTGAAAAAGCATCATTGTTTTTGTTTTTGTTGTGTTTTTTTTGTCGTTTTTTTATGTTTTGTTTATTTTAAAGGATCCGATCCGTAAATTCTCCTAAGAAGCGATAAAAGTGCACTGCTTTTATTAACTGCATAGTTCCCCTTGGCTTGTATTTTGAAAAAAAAAAACATGCTTAGCGCCAAAGAGACGAGATACTTTAGTTAGTTGGTATTCCACTTTTGAAACAATACATTGGCCAATAAAAGTCGCTCAGAACAAAGGGCGTCTTGTGTAGTGCGGTATTGTTTATATAAAAAAGTGTTATTAAACGGCGGAGCAATTTAAGTCATGGAATGACTCGTTAAATCAAATGAATAAAATTCCTTTCCTCTCGATGTGTTCAGAATTCAGATTTTTTTTATCCGTTTTATATATATATATAATAATATTAATAGGAATAGCTTGAAAATGTGCACTATATCTTGTTATTAACACATAAGACGTTGTAATGAATTACTATGTTCGAATATCAAAACTTATCACAACGCCAGACATTTCATGTGAAGGTGTTTATATTGACGTGCATATTTATAAACAAAATTAAACTTTTTAAGCCAACCAAGTTTAAACTATGTTTCTCGAATTGATTTACTTCATAACATCATAGTGCCAGCATTAATGGGGCATATTACAATTTATCGCATTTCGTTCCTCCATTAGAACACCAATACACTTACTTAGTTGAATTTACAATCTGCCTTGACATTTCTTATTCTTAGACAGGATTGTGAAGAAGCTGTTAGCAGTTTTGTAGCAATAAGAAAAAGGTCATATAAGAATTACCACAGACATTCAAACTACTTCAGACAAAGGCAAAAGCAAGTACATGTAAAAGTGACAAAGAACACAGAGATAGGACATAACACACACCAAAAGGAAAACCAAACAGCTATTGGAATGGTCAGTCGGCAAAAGGACCGACTAGGGTGCTTTAACATGGTTTGTGGAGCGTTCCAACCTCACGCTTTCTGAAACATTTAATTTTAGAAAACAAGCCAAGCCAACAAAAAAATATAGTATTTTGAAGAGATAATAGACAATGAAATTCAAATATTATGAGTGATACGCAATTGGCATACTTTATAATAAAGGCAATAACAATCCCACAGTAATACCTAATGTAAAACCTCAATATTCTAACTTTACGTCTGATTTCGTGTCTCTACCCAGCGAAGTAACAAGAACCCCAGACCAGCTGCAAATAAGCAGAAACTCGATAATTCTAGATAAAATAGAGATGTTGGGCTTCGGTTAAATGGTAGATGCTGGTATAAACAAATGCTAATCAACTTATGTTTGTTCTGTTAATGTATCATGGTATTACATTATTGATTCTTGTCGACAGACTGCCCTTTAAGAGGCTGATAAAAATCATATCGGAAAGCAAAACCTTTGCATATGAAAGAATAAACGCTATGGATATTTAATATAGGATAAATGCACTAACAGAAAAAAGGGCATAAAAGAAAGGTACATTTTCTGGACATTCACTCGCTTATCCGCAAACTTAAACAATTAGTAACATTTTATACTTTCGAACACCCCAATTTAATTAATTAAAAAACAATATGGACACATATGAAACGTCTTTGTAATGACTGACTTTACATAAGTAAATTGCAAATATCTCTTGAATACATTAAGCAACTTTTATTTATTAATATGAACAGGACAGGAGGTTTTTTCACTCAACTTGAACATATAAAAATTGAATAAAATAATGTATGTATATATATATATATATATATATATATATATATATATATATATATATATATATATATATATATATATATATATATATATTATATATATATATATATATATATATATATATATATATAGTTTTTAAATATGAACAGTTATGATTAACCTGTTGTTTACTTTTGTTATTAAATGCATTTGTTTTATGCTATGGTCAGGGTCTGTATTATAGCCTGGATTAACGCCAGAGAATGTGTGGTGGCCTGTTTGATCGACGTTGTTGAAGCAAAGAGCTGATGACCTTGCTATGCGACTGCGCCTATATAACACGGGCGCTTCTTCAGCCAGACAAAATCATTAACGACAACTAATTCAATGTTGCTAGATAGTCTGAAGATAGACCTCTTCACTACAAATGACGTGTATTACCGAGATACTTGAGACGCCACTTATACGTCGAAATTCTGTCAAGTAGTCGACCTTAACGAATTGAACGTTATGTTTGTCTTGCATAATGATTATTTAACAATAAACTGAGATTCTTTCATAACATACTTTAATGAATGGCAACATTAAAAACATAACATCCTACTTATGTTGTAGCTGTCAAGTAATGGATCTTGAACGTTAATTTTGCTAATTTGGAACTGCTAGGTTGCCGGAGCTTTAATCTCCTGGACATTGATAGTTTATCATTATATATATATTTATTTATTTATTTATTTATTTATCTTGTAACATGGTAGGATAATTAACATTCAGAAAATAGATACATGGCTATTTTGTTTCTTTTCGATTCAAAGGCGTTTGGGTCACGATAGAAGTTTCAACGAATAAATCTCTAGCTTATGTATTTTAATTATTTATTGTGAAAAAAAACTCAAAAAATGTTATTGAAATATGAATAAGAATAATTTAAATTCTTTAATATTTTTATAAAGGCATTAAACAAAATGTAAAACAACGTACTGTCAATAAACGTCATTAGCCTTTACTTTGAGCTTTGTGCGAGCTGTATGTTTAGAAAGAAAATATGATTTATCTCTAGTTGACATTTTAATTAACGTGTCATGAGCTACCTCCGGGTGACGCAGGTCTTTGGTTCATTAATTTGAAATTAAATTGCATAAAAAGTGGATTTCATACAGTTTTAATTCAGTTTTTTCATTACTTTATTTCAGTAATTTTGATCCGGACTGATTATGATTACTGGACAAACGCTTTAAACTTTAAGAGCCATGTGTAAGTTTAATTAATATCAGAAATGTGTATCTAACCAAACTTAAAAATACAACTGAATATTCTATTCAATTCTCTGAATAGTTATATGATGTTTTTCTTAGCAAACAATAAACAATGCATTGTTACAAAGCCTTAATGACTAAATGCTTTTCAGGAATAGGTTATTGCCTTTGTATTAAATGTGAGTTTTTATTAGGAACTGATTTTGATTTGAGAGGGGTAACGATGCCATTCGACTCTACACATTGTAAACTGTCTGCGTCTAGGTCTGACACAATCATCGAGCACCATTTAAAACTTTAATTTTCTGGCTAAAGAAAACCATGTTGTGTGTAAGCATTATAAGCTTTGTTGAGATACGTTAAAGTGTATCAGCATGGAGAAGTGTTGCAACAGTTGTTTTGGTACGGCCAGATTTCACTTGACACGACCAAGACATTTATAATTTGTGTTCGGCCAGTGGCATGGATCACGTTTGTATAACACTCTAAGTCAACATAGATTTAAGTTTATTAAGCTGGAAAGAAAGTATAGAGAGTGCAGTTTGAACCTAAATGTTATCGATGCAGTGAAAAAGATTGTTCAATTCTACAAGTGAAAAGTTTAGCTAATGGTCTCCTGATCCAAAGTTCATTAGAAGGTCCGCAAAATCGAGGTCCGGGTGAATATATCTGTGGCTGAGGTTATAACACATTGGCTTCAAACATGCGGCTGAGATTTTGATCGAATCCAGAATGGCTGTTGTCAGTTTCAATGTCGCGGTAAGAGCTTTATAACCCCAATCCAAGGCCTGGTGGTTGTCTGGCTGCTTACAGATTAGGGTAGCTGGCATACTTGGTGATCCCACACGTGTCAGAGCCACGGTAGATTCGAATGTAGCCCTTCTCGCCCCAGCCTGTACCCCAGCTGCAAAGTATAAAAAAACTTATCGCTAGTACAAATCAAAACAAGTGAACAAGAAACCAACACACTATACATGAAACAAAAATTCAAATACAATTTTGAAGAAATTACAGAAACTTTCATTCTACTTGAAAAAGAGTGACGGAGTCTCAAACAACAATACTTTACATTTTTATCTTAACATGTGATATTAGTAGGTAAGTAATTTAAAAAGTATGTCACCTTGGCACTGGTTTATAGTGAATATATCTCCAAACATTCGCAGGACCGTAACTATTCAACTGTCGGACGATATCGCTTGCTCTTTCGGGAGCAAAAAGGATTGACCCTGGATAACATTGATTACCCGGGGTCAGTAAATGCACAGGAAATGTAGTGCTAGCACAGAAACAAATTTATATGTCGAAAGAGACTAGGCGCGTCAATTGTGTACAGACATGCTTCAAATTTTAACATTATTATTGCAGTCTGCTTTCAGTAGATGTTCGAGAGATGATTTTGTGTAATGCATATGTACAAGCCATACTGGTACATAAAGGTACAACACGGCGCAGGAATATTCGTCAGTGACTAAAGGGCAAAAGGGGATAGAACATGTTACGAGTGTTCCACTGGCATGCTTTGTATACTAGATCGAGATATTTTCGATGATTCATGGCGGTTTCACTGACCTGCTATATGTAAAAGTCAACACAAGTTAAAACCCTGCGACTATGACTGACTGAATGCCTCTGATAACAGAAGTGGATTTTTTGGCAGTGTTTATATTCTACAATAGTAAAATAACAGAAATCAAACATTTAAAAAACGTACCTATTCTTGACAATGTAGTAATTGCACGAGTAGCCAACTGCCGCCATTGCATGTGTGGGTATAGCCGCGTTACAAGCGGGCTCGTAATAAATACCTCCTCCGTAGTACCTGAACATAAGGAAATATAATCATTTGTTTTTACATAAATACAATTGTTATTGCTTTTTCATTGTTGTGTAAACTTTTGTTTTAAGTACAGGGTGTTCATTTGTTCTTGTGGGATCTTCTTTGTCGACTCATTGTCTGAATCGTTGTTTTTGTTTAGATATTAGCTTTGGCGTTTATTAATTTATTTGGAATGCACAATAATATGTGTCGATTCAATAAAACAATAAGAAATAATGTGTTGCCTACATGGTGGTTATAGCTTCTTCTTACCCAAAAGAGCGTTTGCTGGCGTCTATTGCTATAGAAACTGGGCCGACATTCGACAGAGCTCGGTCCAGATCGCGCTTAGACCGCCCGACATTTGAGTAGGAACGAACCTTTGGTCCAAGACACTGGGGTTTGTCGTATTCGCTGTATTTGCACGCTTGGTCCTCAAATTAGAAAGATATATAGTCTTTTTCAAAATGGTGTTTCACAAAACACTAAAAGCTAAAATTTCCTTAGTAGGACCAGTTAAGAAACACCAATCATTGCAAAATATATAAAAATTGCTGGTGACAAAATAAAGCTTGTGCGACAACGACATTTTGACACAATTATACGATTTTGTTGGCGTTATTTAAACAAACGATAACTTGACACGCTTTACAGAAACCTATATTGTGGCAATTGTAGGCATGTGTGTTATATGAAATGCATTCAGTTCCAAGTTATATCGACAGTTATCTATGCAACAAGTGTTGTAGGAAATGTACGCAAGTGACTTTATTCAAAGCTACTTCCGCCACCGTCACCATAAGAACTAGTAAAATATAGTAATAGTATATATTAATAAGACCTAGTGTTTTTCGAACAATCCTTGTGTTAAATTGGTGTTTAAAAGAATACAATTTATTCTATTCTGTTATTTGTTTTAAAACAATTAAGTTTTATCTGGAATAAATTTAAAGAAAATATTACAAACTGTAACTTTGCTTAGAAAAGTGGTACCTAAAGTATAAATAAACTTTTGTTAGCTGAAAAGAATCTGAAAAATATGTCGTTGATTGATACCCTACATCTATTTAAGAAGTGAAGCACAACACACTACACATCGACCCAAATATGTATCTCCTATCTAAGCCAGGCTGCATAGTTAACCATTGTAAAATTTACAAATCCAACAGATAACTTATTTTTGAACTCACGTTATACATCATCCGCTATGACATCACTATCAAATTAAACAGAAATCTCTATTGTGCTTATTTACAAATTAGGAAGGAATTAACATTAAGCGGGAGTTTGCAACATTTATATTAATTTTCAATTGAGGTAGCGTTAAAAATTGTGTTTAACAAAATACTAGTTAAAGCAGAAATAAAGCAAAATCACCTCGAGGCTACAAAGCCCAACCCCGAATTGAAGGAGTTAAATATTTGCACAGGTTCAACCTGTCGAATATCACCTTTGAATAAGTATGTAATGAAAACTGTTGTATGTTTTACGCCGTTTTTATAAATCGATGTATGTTAAAACTATTTTGAAATTTTTAAACGTGTATAACTACAAGTGATTTGTCACATTTAGTCTTACCTTAGCAGTGTATGGGTAGCAAGAAGATTTGATGATGCCCTTTGTCTCCTTAAGATATTTGAAGGCTGTGTTCATCCAGCCACCGTGACAGCCATAATTGCCTGCAGTAACATACAACATACCATACGATTCATTTTTGTGAACAATAACGTTTTATCTACATTGATACTAATTTCAATGATACATTTAGTATTTGCCTCACTATGACATTATGTATCACAGAGCATGTAATATGAAGCCAGGACGGAATTCAAACCCGGGACCTTCGCTGTCAGGGCGAATGCTCTACCAACTGAGTTAGCTGGACCGCTTACACATTCCTCCTTATCAACCGGTTACATACACCCCCGGGCACAAATTTCCATAGACAATGTGCTCTACATGCAACTCACAAGCAATTCTGAAGCACTTGGACCGTAAGGACTGCAGGTAATTGACGCTGGCCGCCATTGTAACAGAGTGGTAGAAAAGTGCAACAAGGTCGATACTCGACTCGAACTTGTTAATTTTTTTTAATAGGGCGGATGGTATATCGACAGAGCTAATCGGCCCGCTTACGCATTGTCTCTTTATCATCCGACTACACATATCGTACTTAAAAATGTAAGATAACAAATATTATAATATTACTTTTTTTCTTTTATATACGAGAATGCAACATTATGTGAAATGGAAAATAGTAGCATCTTTTCTCAATGTATCCCTTCCACGGCGTTTTAGATTGTGCTTCAGAACTAAGACGTCCGGTAAAGATATTACCAAAACTTCTTGAACAGTCGACTAGCTGTTGCTCAGACAACGCGGGGCCCATTCTGCCTGTCTTAATTGCGTCCAGTGATTCAATAGCTGCAACCGCGGAGAAAGCCCAACAAGAACCACAAGCGCCCTACAGTACAATGAAAATAAAAGAAACTGTGATATATGCATTATAATTACTGTGATATTATATATTTGTTATACATGCCCCATAATTATATTTTCTCTGCTTTTTTATTTTTTATTGACAACCTCAAAATAAAATTAATTACCATGGACTGTAATATAAATAGGTGCTGGCACATGTCGATATAATCAAATAAAAAATAAATGAAAAAGAATAACTGAAGCGAGTGTTTGACAAGTTTGCCATCTTGTGCATTTTAATATAGCAGTTTGTGACTAAAATGACGCACGTGATATATAGGTAAATTAATAAAGTAATCCTTGTTTTGTGCGATTTGGCTGGCATTCAAATGCTTCATCGAATGATATATTGACCGATCACAATAATATCTTCCAACATTATCAATGTTATGTTAATGAATAGTTTTTACAAAGCTTAATATGTCTTAATAAAGGGAAATAGATATCAGGTTTAGTTATCAATTGTAAAAGCGTAAACTATATGTATTGTGCATAAAATCACGGTTAGTTGCTGTCTTTGGAAAACAGATGCGGGGTGTAGATAAAATGATTTTGAAGTTTTATTTAACACCCTGCTAAGACAATTATAAGAAGAAAAGCAATAAATAATAATAATGACGTTAAAATGAGTCTTTTATCACTGGGTCTAATAGAAACAGTATTTGACTGGCCTGATAGTTGTGCAGATAAAATACAGAATATCATTAGGATTAGTAAAAGAAGTACTATGATTTGCATTGAATAACAAACAATTATACAAAATACCTTTTGTATTTCTATTGATTCTTTTCAAGCATACCAATACCCCCTAACCAGACACAACAGAATCACGTAAGCGTTACGTTATTCTTGTTCATAACTGTATACATTGATATAGGTAAATTTTCCGTTATCACCACATACATATACCGTCGGTTACTTGGCCAGACAACCTTCGTTTCCTTGAATATAACTATGAATATTTGATTGGCTTCAAGTCCAAAGGGACACGGACATTCACCCAGTAAAATGATCACAATTTGTAAACAACAGGTGCTGCTTGTTATTTTGGCATTTTGATGGTGACAAATAGTTTTTAACTTCAATTGAAAAGTAGCGTCGATGCAACGCGCATTTTTAATAGACAACCGGTTTTGGCATGAATATCCCAGGGCCACCATTAGGCTGAGTATAAGAGAATAAGTAAACGTTGATTCAGACGATAAATTGTACACCATGACTCCAATTTATTTCTTAGCTAATTGATAACATGTTATGCAATCATACCCAATATTGCAGGTACTATGGTGGTTATTACGACGGACATACGACAATGCATTGAATATACCTGGTTCTTTACAGGTGACACCTTGCCCTTCTTCCGCCAATCGATGGATCCTAAAAGAGGTCCCGTGAATAGCTCCGTAAAGTCTTTCTCTTCTTGTTCCGGTAGTTTCAAACCTGAGTTGAACATCTTCAGGTACTCGTCATCGGCCCGAAGAAAATACGAACATAAACGAAATGTATTGTGCACACGTGATGTGGTAGTAAAACAAAATAAAAAAATCAGACAAAACATATTATGTATGCAAAGCATTTCATTAAGTTCATTATGTGGTCCTTTTAATGAAGGTACTTTATGAGTTCTAGAAGTGAAGTGGTCACAACAGCTATAACTCTACCTAATCTTATTCCTAAATTGATTTAAATGCATTTTAATGTGTGGTACAAAGACATAAATGCGCCAAAAGATATTTGTTTCTTTTCCACTGACAAACTGTGTTGTGAAAACTAAGTATAAGACACGTTTTAAGCATGTAAGGTATCATATTCGACACTGTCATTTTTAAAGAATTGTGTAATGAAATGTAAATCATAAGATGTATAAAAATGACTTAATATAAATTGTGTAGTTGGTAAAAAATGTCAAATTATTTAAGATTAATTTCTGATTCAGGTTTTCAACGTCTTTTCTAAGGCTTATTCGTGAGCTACTCGTTTTTTTTCCGTGCTTATGTCTATATAGTTTTCCATGTGTACATAAAACACGACTTTCCCTCTCTCTCTTCTAGATTGTATGTGGATATTATTTTTAATGACGTCACTACCGACATCATATCTTATCAAAGAAAACGTAGCGCTTGGACATTTCTTATTCAGGTAGAACGGTTTTCATTGCTTGTTTTTGAGAAACCCCTCAAGAAGAGTGAGGTAATGGTTCTGTAATACCTGCTGAAGCAACCCAGTCGGTCCGTATTGCCGACTGACCGTTCCAAGGTGGTAACTATCAGTTTTGCAGTTTTGTTAAAATGACTCCTTACAGATTTGAGCTTACTTTTACATTTGGGTTGCATACATGTATGAATACATTCGGCTTGTGCCTTTTCGAATGTTATTATATGTTGCAATGCTCATAGGACTTTGGCATGGATTCTTTTTCATATCCGTTATATGACCTTAAAATAAAAGAGTTACCATATCGGCAAACGTTGTTTCACCCATGTAGTACGTACTCTCTCCTCGATTGTACTTTTCGTTATGATGATCGATAAAACGAACAGCATCCTCCCAATAGATACGCCTGAAGTGAATAATTTGTTCATTTCACCATTAGAGTTTTACATCAAAGAACATGTGCACATAAATTGGTAACGTTAGAATGTTCACGTCACGTACGTTTAGGCGAGCATAAGAGAATGTACCAATAAGAGACTTAAGTGGATAGTTTCCCCTGAATAATTCCTATATCCAAAAGTCGTTTTATTTTGTATTACTCGGGTTTTGTGTTTGCACGCTTTATAGTGTATGTTGACTTTCATGCCTTTTGTGATACCTAGGTTAACTGTCATCTATCTATACAAAATCTATTTTGTTGCTCAAATAAAATATCTCTGCAAGTGTTTTAATGTATTAAATCCCCATTTTCCATCAAAAGTAATAAATAAATCACTGTTTGTTATTGCACTATTGGTAAAGGAACAGCGATAATGTCTAAGAATTCTAACTAAAAGCGCCAAACTACTATTTGGACTACGGACTATGGGACTATATTTGACATTAACCAACAAATGAACTATTATCACAATGCATGGCATGTTCAATATGAACAGAACAAGAATCTGTAATGAAAATGCGATTATTGTGATGACAGGTGTATAAAGGAATATAAAAACATTACAAGGAAATGTAACGAAAAGAAGACGGCAACTCACCGGGTCAGTTCCTCCTTTTGTCCATTGTACGTCCTGTTATGGGTCTTCTTGAACAGAATCCAGCGATCATCTAGTTTCGGACTTATGATGTCTTCAAGGCGGCCTTGAGGAATCTCCCAGGAATTCAGGGCGCATCCGAGACCACCGCAAGCCACCAGAACATACATCCAAAGCCACATCTTTCTTTGGAAACAAGTTTACAGAGAAATATTTTGGCGATATATTCTTATAAATTACACATGTATTGTGTAAAACTGTATTTGTTCATTCTGAACATTCAATAAAGCACATGGTAATTGTGATACAACTTGAGGTTTTTAAGGCCAAAAATAAAAAGTTATGTTATTTTCAAACGTTAAAAACATTTATTTTTAAACCTTTTTAGGGCTTTTAAAACAATAAATGGTTATGATCACGATGAAAACTACACAAATTAAAGCTTTGCTTAAGTGATAAATGCTGCGAAAGGTGTGTGTAAAACGACAATGGATAGATATGTAATCATTTTAATTAGTCATTAAATTAAACGGTGTTAAGCCTTACAAAATGAAACTGGAAGCAAATGTGTATCTATAACAAGGACAAATAGCAAGTAGCAGACGCATTTTTGCTTAGCTAATAAGGACGTTATGTGTATTTAAACACATGTGCCTATAAACAACTTACTACTGACACGTCGATGAAAGAGATTAAATCAATTATTATTTCCAGTCCATATGATATTCGACAGTTTTCCAACACACTTAACTGCTGAAGTTATAATATAGTAACTTTTGTGTTTCTTAAAATGAAATACATTGGAAAAAAAACATTAATATATCGGACTGACAAAATCGATTATAGAATCGTGATTTTTTATTTCTCTTAGCATTTATTTTCACAGGCAATCACCTTTCAGTTAAAATTTGCATTCAGTAAAACACCAACTGGAACAGACAATTAAAAACAAGGTTATTTTTAATATAACCGACAATAAGTCTTCAGAATCGTAAACATTATCATCCTTCTTCTCCCCCCCCCCCCCCCCCACCCCACCCCCTCCTCCTCCTTATCTTCTTAATCTTTATAATAGTAATAAAAAGAGGCTACACAAATGGATTTATCTGATACTTCTGCGGGTCTCGATATTTCATGAAAGCAACATATCTTGCGGCCTTAATGAAGACATATAACTTCATGTATAAACAAGCGACATCAGAATAGTTATTAACAAGTATTAAGAATTAAATTAAGCTATGTTTAAAGTTTAAGCAATTGTCTCATTATAAAAAATAACTAAGTTGACGAAGACTGTTTCTTTAGTTTTTTGAAGTTTTTTTTTTACTTTGGCCTTACATTTATGAATGATAAAAATCTTCCAAAGATAATGAAATCACTGTTTTTTCTTCTAATTAATTTAAATACCAATTATAATTAAAATTTTGAATCTTAACTATTAATAATAATGAAATTTGAAATTTAACAACAAAAACATGAAAACTGAAGTTACTTACAATTTGATATGGTGCTCTTCCAACACAAAATGTTTTGTGTTGCTACGCTTCCTTGTTTGATACTGTTTTAAACAGGAAAAACACTTAAAAGAATGTGGCGGATATAATAATCTTAGCCTTTGTCACTAAAGAACATATTTCACTTTCATAGGAAGTGATGAGTTTGTATGAAATTTACACTCATTATATTTTTGACTTAAAGTAGATACATACATGTACATTCATACATAATATATATATACATAGACACATAGACTCACACACACACACACACACACACACACACACACACACACACACACACACACACACACACACACACACACACGCACGCACGCACGCACGCACGCACGCACGCACGCACGCACGCACGCACGCACGCACACACACACACACACACACACACACACACACACACACACACACACACATACATACAAACATACATACAAACATACATACAAACATACATACAAACATACATACATACATACATTTAATCTATACTTTAACTGATAAAACAAGTAGAAACCGTATGGAGAATAACGAATACACTTCTGGGAAATATCATAGACCTATAGTAATGAGGCACAATACTTTTTGTTTATCATGCATCATTGAAAGTATTTTCTTTCAACATTTTATCAAAAAGTATGGAAAGCTCGCGCTAAATGTAGCCCCGTGTTTCAAATATATTACTTTTATTTCATGTGGGATATGAAGGAGATGACGCCAATTTCTAAGAAATCATATAACATACTTGGTGAAACAAAAAAAAAACAGTTTCTTAGAATTGTGTAACATTATCGTAGCCGAAGCATCTATTCAGTAGACCATAAGTTTCAAGAGTCAATTCCGATTTGCCTGCTCATTACGGGCTCCAGGACCAATCAACTATCTGTTTCTCAATCTCATTGTCATTCTCTTCTCTCTTTCTCCCTCTTCTCTTCTCTCCCTCTCTCTTTCTTTCTCCCAACTTATACTTACAACCTAGACATTTTGCTATAATGTGGTTAGCAATTAAAACAATGTGTTAATATGGCAGTTAACGTTTTGATACAGTTATTTTTCAACTTCGACAACAGAGAAAAATCAGAAAAACATGTGTTATTAAGAAAATATTCATAGCTGCGATTTACTAGCAGGAGGTGAAATATTGTTTTGTATGTACATGTTATAAATATTATTTTAAACTATTTAAGCACACTCAGTAGTCAGAAAGACCCACTTAATGTGTAACAACATCTGTATCCTAACGTCTCGTTATCTTAAGTTTCTACCTCCGCTTTACAGTTAACACTCAAATATACATAATATGCAAAGAGCAATATTTAACTATGATGTCGAGAATACATGCACGTTTAATTTATGATACTTCTCAATGCGGCGTTTTGTCCTGCGCAGTACTTTTGGAGCAATAAATTTTATAAATAAGATAGTATGGTGTCAGGAACCGAACACTATACATTAATTAAATTCAAATGTTCTCCATTATCGTTTGTTCGATGGTGAGAAAGGTTTTGTTTAACAAGCAAAGGCATATTTGTGTTAAACTAGTGTGCATCAAAAAGCTTTTGACCTTCTCTTTAATGTTTATTGATCTGGGCTAGATTTATTGAAACTGGTCTCACATCCTTTGTTCAACTTGGTGAAAGGCTTTTGACCTTCTCTGTAATATTTATCGATCTGGGC
Source organism: Sinonovacula constricta (assembly GCA_007844125.1). Taxonomy (NCBI): domain Eukaryota; kingdom Metazoa; phylum Mollusca; class Bivalvia; order Cardiida; family Solecurtidae; genus Sinonovacula; species Sinonovacula constricta. The sequence continues at coordinate 10,063,996 of CM017559.1, forward strand.
TAGATTTATTGAAACTGGTCTCACATTCTTTGTTTAACTAGGTGTAAGGCTTTTGACCTTCTCTTTAATTTTTATCGATCTGGGCTAGATTTATTGAAACTGGTCTCACATTCTTTGTTTAACTTGGTGTAAGGCTTTTGAACAGATTTACATTGACCAGCTTTGCAGCACAAATCTATACCAAATATACATATTTTTAGGGGGCGTTCGGATAGAGATGCTGAGTTGAAACTTCTCAGCCCCTCACCGCGTGGGTTTGATTCCCGGTTGGGGCGATAACTTTGATGTGGGAAGGTTTTCAAGCTTACCTACTGTGCGCCATACATGTTACTGTGTTGGTGCGATGTAACAAAAATATATGTTCAATATACATTATTATATAAGTCGTCTCTAAAAATATTGATTGACAATATTAAATAATAGTTTTTAAGTCGCAAAATACTTACAATCGGCTAAGATTTGCTTATTTTGTATAATATTTTTTCTGTTAACATATACATTGTGTACAATGTACAGGATATACGTACAGGAACTAGATAACAACCATTGCTTAATGTGATTAAGTAAAGAATAAAACATGTTCGATGAAGATAGTATAGAAAAAAGTCATTTTCCTTAAATATATACAAGTTAACTTCAGAGCTTTTCTTAAATCGTTTCCTGCTGAACAATAAATGGGACTATTGATAGAATTATCCTAGCACAATATGTTGATTTAGAAAATCATACATTGCATCAAATATGACTATACTTTTAATAGGTGTTTAGTTTTTGTACGCGTTCACAATAGGCATATGAGAAAAAATATTCATAGACAAAGAAATGTGTATTTTTTATTACATGGATTTATATTAGAATAATAATATATTACTAAGTCATATGAGACATACAACATATATTTGAAAAGGCACAGGAAAAAATGTCTCCACATGCATGCCAAACGTAAAAGTAAGAACAAATCTGTTGATGAGTCTTTAAACAAAAAGTGCAAACCCAACAGTTACCGCCCTAGAAAGGTCAGTCGGCAAAAAGGGACCGATTGGGGTACTTAAACCGGAATTAAGGAGCTCTAACATTGCACTTCCGGCTGGGTTTCTTAAATTCTTAACTATGAAAATAAAACCGATCTATTTGAATAAACAATTCTGAAGTGAACTCGACCTGATTAAGGAAGAGGAATAGCATCGACTCCAGATTTGAGACTTCCAGGTTCAAACCCGAGGTCTAATGGAAACATTTAAACATTTGAAGTGGTAGTTGTACAGCTTCCTCGCTAACTCTTGCGCAAATAATTACAAGGGTCGCTTAACAACGGAGTCCGAAAAAAATGACATTGTTTTTGCTATCATACCAGGGTTCACAACATGCTATACACAGAGAGGATAACACTGCATCTCATCATGTTATACGTTATATAAAATTTAAAAAATGTGTAAATTTTCAATCTCTTCTTCCTCTTATCATAATACATAATTTGAAAAATAAATAACTTACATACAGTTTTAATCATATTGATCGGTAGTCTTTATTTTTCAAAATATTTTATTTATTCTGCCATTACGAGTAATGCATCGGATCTCTTGTTCATCATAGCTCGCATGAGGTATCTCTTCAGTACCTAAAACAAATAAAGAAGCCTTAAAGAAAATGGTATGTTGCTGCAAACACTTGCCTATTGTGTGTTATCAATAAAGTACAAGTACTTAAAATGTTCAATAACACGAACTATGTTTGATGTTATGTTATAAGTAAGTATGTTTTACCTTTGAATAATAACTTCCGGTGACAGACTGGCCTCGTGGAACTGCGTGTAGGAGGATCGACCCATGAATGTCAAAGCAGGCAATGGACATGCACTTTCCTGTCGACCGGCTGCATCTGGCCTTCTTTGGAGGAGGAGAGGCACTTGACTTCCCCTGGCTTGATTGCTGTTTCGTCTCCGGATCATGATAGAACAGCCACAAATTTCACACAGGTGTTTCATCAGTGGTCACGCTTATGACGTCACGTCAACTTGCCATCGATTCCCGCAACAAACATGCGACTTTTGATGGTTTTACGGCTATTTTAAACATGTAATAAAAGTGTATTATTTCAACTGCGGCGGTATCAGCGACATGACGTTACCATAGTTACGACTGTTTCAATATAGTTAATTCATTTTTATGTTAATATTTATATATTTAGTGTCATGGATGCCAAGATACATAGTGTTAAAATTTCAGATAAATATTTCAAAGAATGAAAAAAATATTTACCTTGTCCACGAACTTTTGTCTATCCCCTCGTACTTATGGACAAGATACATAAACCCCGGTGTGGTATTATTTGCTTCATCAAACACACAGGTGATAAACCTTTCTTATGGATCAGGCTCACATTTAAAAAGACTAATTTCTAGGCCACAAATAAAGTTGTTAACAAATGGCATTAATTGCTTTAAGGGAGACAACAGCGTGGTTCAGATTATAGTGTGCAGTGTGTATAGAGACCCATTGTTTGTGTTATTATTAATTCAATTCTATATTTTTTTAACCAATTTTAGTTTGCGATCACATCAAGGGAAAAAGTGGAAGTACATCTTTGTAGAACATAAGAAAGGCAACTTTGATAGTCCGCGGATAATTGATAGTGTTATTTGTTGTTGTTGTGTATTTTTACCAGTGAATATTCTCTGATGTACAAATGAAGGTGTTTATCACTCAATCGATCACTTCGGTCGTCATAAAACCTTTTTTTTTATTATGTACACCCTTAAATTCATAATAAAGTTTCGTGACAAGTTAATGCAACAACTTTCGGGAGTTTGGTTACAAGTAAGTTAAACCTAAATTTTGTGAAAGACTTGTAGCTGGATTTGTGTTAGTGTAAGGTCGGCGCGTATGACACCAAACAACCAAAAAGAACACTAACTCCTTTTTGAATTTTTTCGGAATGAGTCAAAGGAAAACTTAGAAATCTAAGCGTAAAATATGGCACGAAAAACACAATGCTATGTAGATGTTACAAATAGAAAATGTTATTTAAGCCTCGTAATTACAATTTACATGCCGAGTCAAATGACTTTATTTTTTCAAGACCGACTCGATATTCCCTATACTCTGCAGTATTCTTCCGGGATTTTTAAAAATTCCTAAATTACAAACACATTTCTCCTCGATTCATTTGAAAAGAGACAAAAAACTATTACATGCATACAGAAATTACCGCATTAAAACAATCACTCGTCAGGAAAAAGGGCGACTATGGTGCTTAAATCTAGTTTGTTGGGCGCTCGCATTTTCTACAGGTTTCTTATTTATAACGATACGAAGTATATTTTGTTTATAATCTTATGTGTGTGTAGTGATAACAACCATATGTAGATGAGCTAGCACTGTAAGTTTATAACCGTTTCGAATACATTGTGGATTAAAAAAGTTTTGCAAAGAATAGGAAAATACTGTGTCAATGCATATTTGAGTTGCTGCGGCAAACAATAGCGCTAAAAATAATTGTTCGTTACCCAGCATTTGCGACAGTAAATAAGCAGTTGTATTAAAATGTCCAGATTTGGGGACAAATTAATGGTTTTATTTTAAAAAAAAAACTATCGTTATTTATCATTATAATATGTTCACAGCAAGAAAATGACTTTTAAACCAGTGACATTTAGAGCAAGTAAATACTTTCTGACCTGAATGTAACAGATATATTATACAGTTCCACATTCCACATATCGAACCACTACTTTGGGTAATTTACGCATAATGCATAATTGCTGTACAAACTTATACTCAATTAATAATAGAGACGATTTTGAACATAACGGAGATCTTAAACAGAACCGATCATGAAAAAGATCACTCTGGATGTGTATTCTTTCCAGCTGTATAAATATAAATAGTGGTCTCTGCTAAAATAGATATCGACGTCAGAGCGGATCACCCGAACATCTATATAACATGATCTCGTGAATTAAAAATAGTTATCTCTGTAGCGTGGCTCGGATAGGGAAAATTTGATTACAATGACAAGTGGTGATTTATGCTTCACTTTTCATACAGATCTAGGACATCAATGAATAACATTTTTCAGGACCTTTTCATGTAACAACTACTGATTTTAATTATTACCCCAAACTGTCGGATACCAATTTTAATTAACAGTTTTTGAACTAACAAAACTTGAGGAGCCGTTGGTTCCATAACGTCCTGACATAATCTGTTCTCGTGTACGATTATGGTGCCATTCTTCAATACAATCAAGACTGTGTTCAAACACTCGGTGAAATTTGTTGGCGAACATCTCTTTCGCATGGGTTAGATCAGGCAAGTCACCGTTGCCAAAGATACACACATTCCGAACATATTTGCCATGGCAACGTTTTTTGTCATTTTTCCACACTTTATATCTTGCAAGATTTTGGCTTTTCTCTGATAAAATATCGGGTCCTGAAAGATAAACTCTGCCCTAAAGTATTATAAAAAAAAGCATATCAAGAAATTATAAAGACAGGAATTGCAATTTTATAGTTTGTTGAATGATTACATTTATTCCCGAATAATTTATTCCTAATTAATCAAATTATGCTTAATTGCTTTTTAATTATATTGATTTAGTTAAAATTCTATAATCCACTTACTCACTGAAGGGAATATTCCATGTGCCTAACTGTGTTACGGAAAAAATGTTTTTGTAGAAAAAGTACAACACTACTGATAAGTATTGTAAACGTAATTGCTACCTTTTATTGATCCAGGTGCGCCTAATTGAGGGTTGTAATGTAACGTCGGGTAGAAAATTTCATCAGGAATCAATGTCGACTCAATGACCTTGTAGAGTTTTGAAGCTCGGGGATCTTGAAGGACGAAGTCGACGAACCCTCGACTTAAAATGGCATGAAGTGATCCCTTGACAAGTTTGACATTTCCGGGAAGCTTTGATAGAGTCGCGTTCTGCCAGCGAGAGGCCCATCGAGATTGACTGTATAAATACAATAAAAAATATTGAAAGCCTCAGAACAATACCACAGATATTACAACCTGGCCTACCCCGGCGCTGGAACAACGATTAGTAAAATTATTGGATCAGTTGAACCGATCTGCTGGTCTCTGCATTCTGCCTGCTTTATTCTACTGTACACAAAAATAACCGCGCCCTTGGTCGAGCGCTTAGAGTCGCTGACCTGAAACTTCACAGCCCTCACCTCTTGGGTTCGAGTCCCGATCGGGGCGAGAACTTTTATGATGGAAGGTTTTCCAACGAACCTGTCGTGCGCCGGTGGTTCTACCAAGGCATAAGTCCTCCAATAATAATTACCTGGACGTCGACAATAAGATCACAATTGTTTCGGATCTTTGTAACAAAAAAATAAATAACAGAACAGAACAGAACAGAAATTGCATTTAAGATTTGTACATATAATAGTGTACATCATCTTTACAACATGAATACATATAGATAGTTAACATAACAATAACCAAACCTAACCGCGGGGTCGCTGTCACAACAATCAAACGGGTATCTGATCTTCTCAGTCTGTATATAATTGTATTTGTACACATTATGTTTGCAATAGGTGACTGATTGCCTTTGCAGCCATACTACTAGTAATCATATTTTCACAACTGTATGACATGAGTGGGTGGGTGGGCTGGTAGGTAGGTAGATAGGTAGGTAGGTGGGTAAGGAGGTAATACAAAAGATCATGTATATCATACCTTGGATGTGCATAAACAACATTCAATCCATTCAACTGTTTCAACATCTTCACGATCTCGTAATTAGTTCTCAGTGGAAATTCCTGACCTGTCAAATTAATTAGATATTTCCATTCTTTCTTTGTCCGGAGATAGGACATGCACCGTAATTCTGCATTCAAAACACTTATGGTTCCCCACGTAACATTTATTCGCTCCTGCAAAACAAATACATTGTCAAAACACAACGCTATCGCAACCAGTGCTTTGTATAATATATGGCTAGATTTCTTGTCCACGTGTAAACAAAAAACATGCTCTGGGCGATATATGGCGCGAAGTAAACGTTCAGTTTGTTCAACGTCTGTATACATCAAGATCGTGAATGCAATGGGGAACTCGGCCTCTTCTTTTGTTGAAGACGTCAAAACATAACCCCGCTCGGATTGAAATCTGTGACAGTCCTTCGTCAATTTTATATACAATACCGGTGACATAAATGGTTTATTATCTACACCAATGGAATTTTCTGAAATCGAGTGACTCGTGGCGCGATTGTCTTTCGCAGATTTGCATTTTACCAGAATATCGTTTATCCCAGACAACTTTCTCTCAATACGACTGTCAGAAACTTGGTGACGCTGCTGAGATAATATTCCATTATATTTTTGCCTCGAAATATTGTTTTTGTCACAATGGAGGACATGTTTGTTTTCGACTGACTGGTTCAAAGTACGTGGAAACATATTGCTTATGTTGTTAATAATATTGTCCTTGCTGTTATATTGCAATTTAAAAACGATGATTATGCATGTGATACTGGTAATGATTAGAAGTCTTACTTTGGCTTTCATACTTATATCCGGATAGGTAGAAACACTGCCTGATGTTACACGTTTTATTAAAGCTTCTTTAAAACATATAACTAATTAATCAATTAAGTTATTAGATGTGTATTTAAATTGTCACCACAATGAACTCAAACGTCTAAACACAAAACCTTTAATTCATGACCACGTTTATTCCGTTTTATTTCTTTTTTCTTTATATATTCACATCAATTATTTTTCGTAAGTTTCCTATCGAAAATTAAATATGTGTAAAGCGTTAATACATATTCCACAAATGAAGGAATTTGCCTACAACGCTAGTCTAAAAATCAATGTCTCTTCTAACACAATCCAACAATTTGTCATTTTAAACCAGCGCCGGGATATTTCAAATGGTAAAATCGATTCAGTCAATGTATATTACCAGTAAACAAAAGTTAATGGCCATCGATCTTTTTAATTTCTAATAGTCGAAGCGAACAGCAGTGGCGCAAACTTATTGATCATCGCCCATGTATATAACCGGCTGATAGGGAGAAAATGTGTAGGTGGTCCGATTAGCTCAGTAGATAGAGCATTCTCCCTGTTAGCGAAGGGTCTCGGATTCGATTCCCGGACTGGCTGAACATTTTCTCCCCATGTTACAGGAAAAAGAATCAAAGTAATAAAGACTCTGCAGTAAGTCGGTGTTGTTTGATTTAAAATTATCAGAAGTGCATTAACGTCTTTAGATTACGGCTAGTCTATTATTTAAATAGTTTCCTATAATAACATATATATTTATATATATATATATTTTATTAAGTGTTAAAAGCATTTGTATTTATCACGTATTTATACAAACAGGTTATGTTTATGTAAAACAAAACATAATCAATATTATCAAGTATAGGTAAGAGGCAAGTGTTCAACAATAAAAAGGGATGCCTCTAAACTGCAGACATATGTCTGATCTGGAAAAAGAGAACACATTCTGTCCGTAGATAGAAATTAAAACTTTTTTTAAATTGACCTTAATAAAATAGAACAAAAACGAAAGCCAACGCCGATGCCAATAGCTCCATTATCTTGTTTCGAAGAAGGAAGAAAATAAAATTTAGTAATATAAATGTAGAAACATATTTCATTTGATTTTGTTTTTGCAAACATTTCAGTTGATTACCCTGATCAACAATATACGTCATCATTAAACTATCAAATGATAAACAAAAACATGGTAAGCGCAATGTAAAAGTTGAAATTTTGTGAGAAATTGAAAAATCATTTTTTTTATTTTCAATCTAACATTCTACGACAAATAACGTATATAACGTAGTAAATAACGTGATATTATTGTACATACGTTTAACATTTTGGTAATATCACTATTAAAACTGTGTTTGTATACTCTCTATGAACCGTTATTTGTGCTAGTATCAATTTTTATTTTTAAAATTGACCATGCTATCACCCTTGTCGTGCGTTAGACGTTACGTTTTCTCCTTAGAACGGAATAGAAAAATAAAGCATTCTCTTTCACTAGTCTATTACTTTTACGAGCATTAAAAACGTGATAAAACGTGATAAAAGAGATTCGCTCTGACAATAAAATTTATAGAACTAAGTAGTGGCATGTTAAGAATAATCATGCACCTAAAGGTCACAATTATATGGCCCAAAAATATTAAACATTAAAAATAATAAAGGGTATCGACAAGGGTTATGTACACTGCTTGGAACATCCTTTCGTCCCACTCAATAGCAATGGTTTTTTTATGAAGTTCTGAAGGATTCGGGCCAGGTTTAAGAGGAGATGTTGTTTAATAAATTATTTATTATAACAATAGTTTACCCTAGGTATAGCTACGCTAAACACACACAACAGTAAATGGGAATCTAAGTATTTTGGTTTCAAGACTTGAAGTATGACATATGACACCAACAGGCATTTGTTAAAGAAAGGAAGTACATTTTACTCCACGCGATGATGGACAACAACTACAAAAGAAGCAAACAATTACTGTAGCAAACCGGATTTAAAGCTGACTGAGTGACGAAAAGTGGAAAATAAAATGAACCAATCAATGTTAAAGATGTTTTGGACTGCCTCAAGAATGGCGGTTACAAGCTGCCTGATATCTGACTCTTGGTTTTATCGTTTTAACAAACCACGGTAAGTGCTATTTCACATTAGCTTCTATAATTGATAAGTTATTAACCTTTACATGATACAAATATTATGACAAATCGTACATATTGACATGCTTTTGTTACGTGCATATTAATTATTTGGGCCAGTAGCCTTTGATTTACGAGATAAACTCATTTAACTTGACTTTTAATGCTGGCCTTTATGTCCTTTACTTTCTTCAGTGGTGAAATCATTTGTTTATCTACATGTCTGAATAAATTCAAAGAAGTGCAGGAAGTGCGTTTTTGTTATTATATTTATTCTGAATGCCCTTGTCTATTGGTAGGCTTGAAATTGTTATACATGTGGTAATTCTCATAGTAACGTTTCTTATATTTCATGTTCAATTATTATAATTTAAGAATGCACTGGGCGCTTTTAAAAATGCCAATTTAGCACAAAAGCGGTAAAAAAGTGAGACAATAAAAAAATCAAAAACAGAGAAAACCTAGCAGTAACCGCATTGGACTTTCAGTCGGGAAAAAAAATTATAACATTGTTGCTTAACCCGATATGACACAGCTATTTTCTCGCACTTCCTGCGAGTTTCCTCAGCTACAAAGTGTAAAATTTTCAATTTGAAGCGAAAGAGTTTAAGTGATGATTTATAATAATATAACCAAGCAATGATGTTATATAATACAATAATACATGACAAAGTTCTATGAGCATTGCAAGGAATACCAAAATTTGCAGAGGCGCGTGACAAAGTGATTCACTCGTTAGGCGAATGTAAAGGTAAGAACAAATCTGTGATGAGTCATTTAACAAAAAGAGCAAACCCAACACATTAGAACGGTCAGTCGGCAAAAGGGGTATCATAATTTAACATTATTAACGGCACTATCCAGGACAGGAGCGTCACTGTTACGAAAAACGTCTCGAAGAACACGAGACTTCAAGAAATAAGCCATCCAAACCAGAACACAGGAATAAGAGTTTGAGGTATGAACTAGCTTGTTCGTAGTAATTTAATAGCAGTTCTAAATGTATGTTGTAAAAAGTACGCAACAATCCAGAGCAGAGATTTCCGGGCATCAGCATATCATATTCTTAATTATGATTATATCAAGATAACTACAGACTATACTCGCTGAAACGTAACTTAAATACCGTCATACATATAATAAATTGATTAACTTTTCACAGAGAGGGCGAGGTCGTTGCCGAGCGGTTATAGTCGCTGACTTGAAAATTATCAGTCTTTCACCACGTGTGTCCGGCGAGAACTTTTATGTGGAGAGGTTTTCCAGCTTCCGGTGCGGTGCGCCGGTGGTTCTACCCAGACGTAAGCCTGTTGTCTGGGATCTTCCTCCACTAATTATTAGCTGAGCGACACCGGTATAATAATAATTGTAGCAGTTCGATGTAAGAAAAATGTCTAGCCAAATGGTTAGGATCACTAACTGGTAACGGCTTAGTGCCTCAGGCGTGGGCTCGAGTACAGCACGGGGAGGGAAAATGTATGTAAGATATCTTCCAGCTGACCTGTGGTGGGCCTGTGGTTCTAATCACTCATTTTTCTGAGGTATCCTTCCACTAATAACTGATCAATCATCGCTAATATGATAGTGATTATGTCGCTGAGCTGTAACAGATATACAAAAAATTATTACGCGTAATTTCGCAGAAGCAATTGTCATCTGTTTCATTTAATCACAGAGCTCATAAAAAGGTCGCTGCATCTTGGTTCTTGCAAATAACTAGAGAGTCATAACGACAATTTGTCCATCCTAAAAGATTAAAGAACACCGTAAGTAGGTATGTTTTCGTGGATACGGCAGTTTTTCACGACTTACGCATGTCTTTTATATCACTAAATTAAAGTAATTAAAGCAATTGAGCATTAGCTATTCCAGTTGTGTTTTATATTATTGGTCATTGCCAGCCAAAAGGTGCTAAAATATTAAACTAAACGAAAGCAACATTTTGCCTAGATCAAATTCCCGTAACAAAACCTGTACCACTACTTTCGTGTATTATGGTATAATTTCCACATAAACTCCTACTTTACTATAAGTAAAGACGGTTTTGAACACTGCTAATATTGTTTAACAGCACACATCGCAATAAAACACTCTAAAAGATCACACATGGCATATATATAAATGATCAAGATAGTGAGCTCAGCTAAAAATAGATATTGACGTCTGAGAAAATTTTCCGGATGACGATATAACGTAATCTCAAAAGTGAGTTGTTCATGTGTTTTAGTTAAAAATATCTATCTCTGCAGCGTGGATTAGATAGAAAACACCTCTCTGCAATGAGCAAAGGGGATTTATGTTTCAAAGTTTCACACTGATCTAGGGCATCAATGAGCGGCTTTTTGCAAGATCTTTTCAGGTAACAATAATTTATTTGGTTATTTGAAAAAAACTTTTTTGTCTTAACTGTGATATACCACTTTAAAAGACAAATGCTGAACTTGAATTGTATAGATTTATTATTTACATTTGCTAATTTCACTTGGGTTTTATAAATATTACTATTTTATAAAATGTAGGATTCACCTTTTTCATGTTCATGTTTTCTTTCACGACATAAATTTACTTAAGTGCTGTCACTATTAACACTTAAAATTAGAGTAAAATTCACGATAAAGAAAAAAAAAAACTTTTACAAGGACAAGTTAATTGGATGCCATATCATGGTCACATATATGTTATTTTCCCAAGCATAAGTTGTTTAAGCATAAAATATTGTTGTCGGTATATGCATAATAGGAAGCATCATTAGAACACCCACTTCAAACGCGGAACACCGCTAGGCCAAAAAAGGGGGAAATAAATAAGGCCTATTTATGTAATATAAAATAGAACTTTTATATTTATTTTAGTTAAATTTAATATTTTATATGTAGCCTATGTATTCTTGTAAATGAAAGATGATTTAGTTAATACGCAAATTAACTTTACGTATACATTACTGTGTGTGTTTGATGTACTGTAGCAAGATATAAAACAGATCTAGGGCAAATGTTAAGTTTGGTAAAACAAGTTTCATTTTCTGTACTAATTTTCGCGTCAACATTGTCTAGAAAACTGAGGAGTGATTAAGAAACTTAAATGAATAAACTGTAGTTCTTATTCAGACCACTGCTGAGCCTTTATTGCAATATTGTACTGTTCTACACCCAATCTATTTATCCAGGAAAGAACTCAATTTGTTTTAATAACTTGAATATTATCTAAGCCATCCATAATTTGTGTTTATTTAGGTAATCCACGACGTTATAGAAAAATAAGGTTGAAACAGAATTCTGTTTGGACTCTGCGATGCGATGCTACGATAATGATAAAAAAAGAGCAATGCCATATAAGGCTCTATATGACATTTCGTAAATATCCATTTGCATTGGTAACTATCGGTAAATTCTGAAGTCATTATCTTCAACATAGCAGTATTGTCGTGACATGACGATAGTAATTGTATGACACTGGAGAGCAGCCGAACGGAAATCTGGTATTTCATCAGCAAGTGATTCTCCACGCACAGCAAACCCATAGATTGTGTAGTATAAAAGCCAATGTTAGCAGGGTTTCATCTATTGATGCTACAAGAAGAGGCTACAAAAGAATAACTCAGACACCGGTTGTGATTTTATATGCATGGGTGTTGAAGTGCACACTGGATATATTGATAGATTCAAGAACGTTTTTGGAATGCGGAACTTGCTATATTTTGTGACGTTTATTTGATATAAGTTATAAATCACATAAAGTGAGAGGAAATAAAAGGTCTAGAAACAATTTTACGCTACTATACTATTTTGTCCGTATGTTCTCGTCTAACTTTTAAATAATGTTTATTGGGTTTATCAACTCAATGCGGTAAGAGTATTTTGCTTTTAATTGATTAAGGAGCAAAATTATTCTACTTCTTTTGCTGATTTTCATCAATTGATTATGCAAGTTATTGCAGGCAAGATGTAACAATTCAAAACATAAAAAGAACATTCGCCATCAAGGACAAAATTTAAAAAAAAAAAGAAAACTGTTATTCGCAAAAGTGACATGACAATCTATTGTCTCGTTCTAACTGGTTATTGAAAAACGTGAATAACACGTTTCTATATGTACTAAAATATTAATAAAAATAAATGAAGGCAGTACAGTTGACAAAATGCTGCTGAAACTTAAAACGTGATTTTCCGAGTTAGGATTACACTCGAATCTTTTGATAAGATGCCCTCCAACGAAACAGTTTACATATCTGCCAATATGTCACTAAAACAAAAGGTAAATCCTACTGAAAACATCAGTGTCAATGACAGCTATCTTATCGACTTCAACGACACAAAGTCAGAGACTCCCCTGATCCTTCCGCAGACCAGCGCATCACAAGAGGCGATTATTTTTTGTTCTTTGTTGTTCATCGTAATTGGAGTCATCGGAATCAGCGGAAATCTTTTGGTGGTGTTTTCGGTGATGTGCAACCGTAAAATGCGGACATCAATGACAAATCTACTCATCACAAATTTAGCATTTCGCCGATCTGATCATCATGGTGTTTAACATTCCGGATAGCTATCTGTTCATGCGTAACGCCGGCTGGACACTGGGTTTGGAAGAATGCAAGACCCTCAGATACATTTTGGTTGCAGCCCTATATGGCTCTGTTCTCACTCTCTTGGCTCTTTCGGTGGAAAGGTAAGCTAGTTTGGGGCAAAGCAATTGCAATCCAATCAATTTCAGATACTAACTAACGAACTTAATTACTTGGTAACTGCCTATCAAAGGCCACTTTTTTTAAATATTAATAGAGTTGACGGCATTAATTGAGACCACTTCTCAAATATATTTCAGTTCAGACAAAACTTAATTAGCGCGATGAAATAGTAAAAGTATCATTGCTTAAATCCGTATAACATATATCTATTTTTGATGTTGTTGGTGTTGTTTTTTTTTAATTTATTTTTATTATTTTATATTGGGGTATATTTAGACCTTGATTAAATTAAAACATTTTCTGTTTTCTACTTCTAACTAGTCTTCTAAATGTATAACACATTTTTCATAGAACAGTATTCATTCATTTAATCAGAATAAAGATATTATCCTCTTTAAAAACAATACATTTATACTGCAGCGTGCTGTATAATGGTATGGGGCAGTCCTTTTTCCTGTTTGATTTTTATGCGTTGTTAATAACTTAATAAACTTAACCGCAAAAAAAAATACAACAATGAAATGATTTTTGATATATCAAAGCTACTTGCACTGCATGTTTATTAAGTCTATTCTTGAACTAAGTAGTGTTTTACTCTCTCTCTCTCTCTCTCTCTCTCTCTCTCTCTCTCTCTCTCTCTCTCTCTCTCTCTCTCGCTCTCTCTCTCTGTCATTCTCTCTCTCTGTCTCTCTCTCTGTCTCTCTCTCTGTCTCTCTCTCTCTCTCTCTCTCTCTCTCTCTCTATTTTCGAACATGACTGTTTGCAAATACTTAAAAAGAACTCTTGTTTGTGTTTAACTTTTGAAAAAGGCAATTTGCCGAAACTTAGTGTGAGCTTTTCTCTAGAAAAAAAGTTAAAATTAATACTATTTCCTCTGAAACAAAATTGTAACAAAAATATATACATGCCTCCCTTTCTCGTTATTTGATCTAAGTACATACCAGTATTTTTAATGGATAGCAATAATATCGTATTTTTACAGTAAAGTACAAAAGAATCAAACATCAACCGTCAACATCGTTTGCATCGTAAGCACGTTACTCTTGTCAAACATGGGATATATTTTGAAAATGTATATCTCAATGTTAACGACAGTGAAACGAGTGCCACTCATAGGAATCTTACAATTAGCATACACTTGTCTATTATTTATTTCTGTACAAAATTGAATACATCGTACTAGTTTGAATCTTAAATTCAACATAGTTAATTATGTTTACACAAGTAATATTTCAAATAATTTCAAAGAAATATTTCACATTTAAACCTACAGCTTTCTTCTAGACAATGAAATGAAACACAGATTTTCAATTCAGTAAATAAATTACCTTTTTTTTCTCCTAAGTTCTTCAAGTGAAAGAGGGATTTAATGAACCAAAGGAGGAATAAGCACAAACATTTTTGTTAAAAAACTATTAAAAAAAATTTTTTTTATTTATTTAGTTATTTTACTTATTTAGTACAATATTTAAAAAAAAAACGATTGTAACGCTTGTTATAGTTGTAATTAAACCGTTTTGTATCTATAGCCGTTAATTGTAGATATTCAAAAGTTAACATCTATTGAGTACAAACATTGATAAAACAATTTATTACATAGTCTACCGCGCGATCGTGAGGTAGGACTTATGCGTTACTTTTGGTAAAACACTACTAAGTCATCGTGGTGTGACGTCATTAAGTATGCGTAGTGTATATACCATTTCCTGATCACATTGTTTTTGCCGTTTTATCGATTTTGTTAGACAATTCCCTTTTAATTAATAAAAAATAACATTTTAGTCACGAACGAATCTGCTCCCCTGCTCGAGTAAATAGTGGTGCTATTTTTGTGTGGATTCTCCCAAACCGAATTACCCATGTCACGACCGACTGTTTATAGTATGAAAACTGATGCATTATAAACATAAAACAGCTGATTTTTCGGTTATGTGATAAATAGAATATTATGTTCTTGTTCATTAGATACTTCAAATATTAAACTCGTTGTCTAAAATGATACGAAACTCGGCAGATCCTCTTTTCGTATCATTTCATCCAACTCTTCTAATATTTTCTAATGGACACTCATATTAGATCTTCGTTTAGGTTCAAAACTTTTGTATACGATTGTTGTACCGCTGGTTTTAAGAGTAATATATGTCTATGCTCGGAAATTAATTCCTTATAGTCTGGTGTTTTGTCAGCTGTTTGATCTCGTCCGACAATGGAACTGTTGGATTTTGTTGCTGAGATTTAATTTTCATCAGACAGAGATGGCAAACGCAAACAATAAACAATGACAGTGATAAATGAATTGTATAAAATTTGAATTATTATGTGCAATATGAGATGTTGCTGTTTTTGTAAAATTTTAGTTTTTATTTTGTTTGATAAAGAAGGTAATCAAACTTTGGGTAATCTGAAGTCAACCCATGGTTAAAATGTTACTACTATGTTAAATGTGAATAAAATGTTTAAATATGTGTTGCATTGCTTTAAGTTAGGAAGCAAAACATACTCGCTGTTAATTGCTTTTACGGTTGTGTAGTTACAAATTTTAAATGGGATCATGGCCTTTGTGACGTTTATTCTACAATGTAGACTAGCCCTTGGCAAAGGTTCAAGTATGCAAGTAAAATGCCAAATTGACAAAATCCAACGACAAGCGGCATTCCATAATTAGAGAAAATCCAACAGTTATGGAATTAAAACAGTCACCAAAATGAACGCTTTTGGGACGTAAATCAGATAAACCGAGCCCTAACCTCGCATTTGTAGTAGTGTTTGCCTTTTTAAGAGTAAGATTATATAGATATAAAGATAGCAACAACATTGGGGAAAACCTTAGATGATATTTTCAAGTATGACATGTTTTGCATTCATGCCCGATCTCGTTCTAAAATAATTAAATTACATTCGCACATTTTCTTGTTATCGGATTCGCCTCTGCAATAATACCCACTTATGCCACAAGTGTTTTATGTAACCTGCTTTGTCAAGTTAAAAAGGAACTGAAAAATAAAAATTAGTGTCAGTCAAGTTACGGCTGGAGTGTAAATTAAAAATTCAATTATGCAGCTCTTAAATGTTTTGCCCTAAATTATAGAAATATGAGTTTAAGTTCAAAGGATAAGAATTAAACGGCTTTCGAAACAAATGGTTGATAAGAAGTAATAAGTACCTCATTTAGTATTCTACCCTTAGCAATATAACTTCACCAAACGTTTATTCACTGATATCTTTCGTTCTTCTGATCTTTCTCAGCTCACTGCGCAAAAGTTGTTTTATTTTGAACTTGCATCGACGCCCGTTTTTATCATTTTTGTAATATGGGGCATTTTTTGGCAGATGAAGGCCTTGTCAAAATGCTCGCCTCATCAGTAACTTGTTATTTTTGCGATGTGGGGCATTGTTTGGCGGAGGAAGGCCTTGTCAAAATGTTCACGCCAACAGAAACATGGTCAGTGCGGTTGGTGTAAAGAGTCAGGGCGACTCTGACAATTCTATCTATCTGTGTAAAATGACCCCGAAGAGTATTGTTTATTTAGATTATTAATTTAAAAGTCGTCTTTATTGGCTACGCGTACGGTATAACATTTGTGTGTATATATTAAAATTATTGATACATCGCCTATTAAAGTGATTTCTATCTGCATAACTTTAGATTCAGATGATTTGCTAGTTTTGTACAAACAAGAAGTAAATGATTAATTGTTTTTGTTGTTTCTATTTTATTGCAAACATTGTGCTAAAGTAATATCCAAGAAAACGGTTAATAACAGTAATACTAAGAACACAAAACAGTTGCTTTCAAATGTGTTATCATTTTTATATTTTATATTTTTAATTTAGAACAAGAGAATATTTAAATATGTATTGTCAATTATATACTTAAATTACGTTTGTCATACTTTGGACTATTGCAGGTATATCGCAATCATCCACCCCATCAAGGCCCACATTCTGTGCAACAAGAGACGCCTGGTAGTTGTTCTTGGGTGTATATGGCCATTTTCGTGTGTTGCCGCCCTACCTGCAATGCTGTTCAACACTATCCTATCCCACCCTGGCTACGGCGTGCAGTACTGTCAGACCGTGTTCCCTAACCACCACATTGTGTTCCCGGTGTTCCGTTATGTGGAAGCCATCATGTTCTACTTCCTTCCGCTGATATTACAAGTGTTGCTATACTGTTGTATATCCAGACATCTTTTCATGGGGACTGATCGATTATACCGGCGAGTCCATGTTCGAGATCTAAACGGAGCATCGATTGAACGGTTTTCAGAAGCACTTATTGCACGTAGAGGCGTTGTGAAAATGCTTATTCTAAGCGTGTTAGTTTTCTCTGCCAGTTATTCGCCACAGTACATTTTGCTCGTCTACAATACCTTTAGGCCGAACAGTTTTCACGAAAATTGGGCCTTCCACGCATTTACAATGATCTTATTGAATGTGAACTCCGCCGCAAATCCGATTCTTTACAGCATATTTAGTCAGAACTTTAGACAGTGTTTCAGTCAGTTTGCTTGCTTTAGCTGCATTCGTAAAAATACAAGAAAACAGCGACAGCGGCCGGCATCAAATTCGATGCCAGGTTCACCTAAATTGTGGCGTCATGTAAGCATGGCAACCGCCTCTTCGAATGTGTAAATGAGTTGGTATCGTTTAAAGTAATGCTGCACTTCGAATTTGATACTTGAAACATTTAAAATGACTGTCAATGACGCTTCTTTATCATTTACCGGCATCTAATTGATTAAAAATTTAGTTTAGGCATTGATCTTCATATTGCTTCATATTAATGTATTTCAGAAAAAGTTCATAACATACTTTATATCGTTATTTGTCTCATTATCACTCGTTATTTTTATAATATATTATGTTGTGCAACAAGAAGGTTAAATTATATTTCTGTTTGTGTTTTTGTTAATAAAGTGGTATATTTTCAACAAAAATGGTTGTGTTACAGAAAAATATACTTGTGTCATGTTCTTTTACCAAATTGTGTCTCCATTGAACCATAGACATCCTGACTTGCCATAAAAATACGGCGTTTTTTTAGATTTTATTTCATTTTACCAAACACTCTTTTCAAATGACATTTTGCTCAAGAAATCTTTACATAAAAAATAATAATATTCGATTAAGAAGAAATAAACATGATCTTATGAGCCTATAATCATACATTTTACTATGACGTCAATTAATTGATTGTTTATGATGTACATATTGTATATTCTGCATATGTGGTATTTCTCGTCACTTAATTGTTGTTCTTCACAAACCTGAACATCGTTTAAAAAATACCGTTTCTGTTCCCTAGCTCAAGACACTGCAAAAGAAAACATGTGCCCATATTTCTAAATCCATGGTACATTGAAGCTAAACATAGTTATTTTTATTGAATACTCACATAATAGTTTCCACTTCGTATATAAACTGCAATTCATGAGGAAGCAAAATGAACTTATATTGAAGAAAGTTATAAAAAAACTGCCGTTTATTCATTTTAGCGGTTTGATTCAAGCTTCTTTCATTGCCTTCTAATTCAGTTAACTGTGCAACTTTAATATAAGTAACCAATTATCCGGTAAAGTATCATCTAGACAGTGAGTAATTTAGTATGTAAATCGGACACTGATGATTGATTGAAGGAAATGACTTAATCGATATGGATATTCATATTTACGCCAGCAAAAGTAATGTTTTGTATTTTGGGTTTTACCGACACTTGATAGGTCATACTTCGCCGGATACCATTAATTTAAAATGAAAAGAGTATACTCGAGTTAGAATTAAAATATGTGAGTAGAAATATAAAAATCTATCAGGTTAAAAAAGAATGGCGTTACTAAAAAGACGTAAATATCACACGGATATTATTTAAACGTTTTATGAACTGGACTGTCTATGGTGCATACATCGGTTTTACAAAACTCTTACCTCGTAGGTCCAGAGGGGTTCTCATATGCAAGCAGTGGATTAAAAACATGTCTAATTCAAACAAAATTGTCTCTAAGCGATGATGTATTCTCATTGGTAAGTTATAACGTCAAAACAAAAGTAGTGACGTACTTCCTCGTGGCGTGTATTGGCCTTAAACAGCGTGAGTTAGTTTTAAAACTTTCGTTTTCCGATCAGTCCTATAAGATTTTAACAATATGACTAATATTGACTCAGAATCTGAGAATGACGTCATGAATCGACACACGACTTAGTGCACGGCATACGATTTTCTTCTTAAAACTCGATCTAGGACCGACATTGATTTGAATCTTACATAAGACACAGAGACACAGAGGCACAGAGGCACAGAGACAAAGATAGATAGATAGACAGATAGATAGAAAGATATAAAGATAGATAGATAGATAGATTAAAAAAAATTAAATGAATTTTACATGTAAATATTATTTCCGGTAATAAATATAAGATTAAGCAAATTAAGGAAAATCTCTGTCTCTCTTTGTCTCTTTCTGTGGTTTCTGTGTTTCTCTGTGTCGGTCTCTGTCTCTCTGTCTGTCTCTCTGTCTCAGTCTCTCTATCTCTCTATATCTGTCTCTGTTTATGTCTCTCACTCTGTCTCTCTGTCTGTCTGTATATCCGTCTCTCTGTCTCTCTTTCATTCCTCTGCCTTTACTCCGTCATTCTCTCCATCAAACTTGTTAAAATTCTTATTTTTTAATTGTTTGCAAGCACATTACATATATCTGTGGTTTCAAACACTTATCTTTTCAATAAAAAAACATGTAATAGTAACATCTAGATACTTTAAATGAGGAACTACTTTCTTGTTGTATCGCTTCTTGACATTGTAAGCATGGCTTAAATACGAAGACTTTAATCGGAGAAAGCTTTTTTGTTTTTTTATTTATGATTCTCATTGAATCTAAATTTAATGAAAATATAAGGAAGTATTATGGTCCTTCACGAAACACTCTCCCACCGCCACCTCTACCTTTTAAACAGCCCAACGTGGTTCAACAACCGATGAACGTAAAAAATCAACGATTCGGTACTTGAAAATATATAAATGTATTTGTTAAATTAAAATGCCTATTTGTCCATGAATTATGTTTTTGTTACGACAATATATAAAACAATATTGAAAAAATTCATGTCTTATGTGAGTTGCATTTCAAACAATATCCGCCATCGTTCCTCGGTCATTTCGAGAATTCACCTTCATGTTCATGAACTTTAAAATCAAAGAATAACTTTCTTATCTCTCTCTTCACGTATGATTTCTAACCATAATATTAAGGTGTTAATACGCATATACATGTAAATGAAGATGTGAAATTAATTAACAATTTATTGAGAAAAACAGGTATCAATATTATATACATATTAAAAAACAAATTTGAAAACTTGCAATTAAAAGTTTAAACATTTGTTTTGTTTTTTAAGATGTGTTTACTGTGTTTCCTAATCACAATAAAAGTTGTATTACGGTGTTAAGCTGTGATCATTAGTATGTGCATATCTTATATTTATCCATCACCCTTAAATAAATTGATCTACAAATACTTTGCACTGACTTTCTTGCGCTTAATCTGTCAGAACATGATCACATATAATAAGATAGATTAGCGAACTTGTTTTCACTAATATTTAGCAGAACAGCTAGATACACTGATTAGATGCAGAAATAGACTGAATTTCTATACTTCTAGACAGGGCATTACCTTGTAAATGAAAGTACAAATTGGATATAGTATTTTTAATTGATCATTAACATTTGTCATTTTATACCTGAGATAATCGTCGGCAATCTTCACTAGACCGAATGTGTTCTGCCGGATTTAAAGTATAAAATGAATGCAAAACAGCGGGTATCGTATTGTTAGAACATCATTTCCGTTCAAACTAGGATGACATTTTCCAAGATTTATATTTGGCTGAATTACAAGGTTGATTTCTCAATGGCGTTGTTGTTCAAATTAGTGATAAGACCTAAGATCTTTGAAAGACACTACGTGGGTGTTGTTGTTTTTCTATATTTCGTGTGTTAGTCGTTAGTTTATTTGTTTGTTTGTTTGTTTGTTTGTTTGTTTGTACATCAATTAATGGCTTAGAATGACCCCAGATAAAGTCAAAGTGGTGATAAAAGTGGTGTGTCAAAACTGTTGTAGCATGCTCATGTTTAGACGGGTTTAAACTACTAAAGTCCGACACACGTCAAAAGATGTTAGTATAAAAAGATATTCATTGAGTTGCTTATTATACAAACACCCATATCTTCAGGCCTTTAACGACAAAAGATAATGAGACACTCTTGGGGCGGATTCAGACAATTTTGGTGGGGTGTGTATGAATCTAGATCCACCCAGATTTACCGCAGTTAATACTGAATATACATACTCAGTCAGGGACTCTAATTTCGACCTAAGCAGTCGACAAACAAAATTTACTTCAAAAGCTTTATATTTTCAAGCCCACATATATGTGTTCTCTAACCTACTCCCATCCACCCAATCCATGGACCCACCCCTGAGAAAATCTTTTTTATGTATTAAAAAATCCCAAAACTGCCTTATAGGTTTGTCTAAAATTGATCTCTTACCGGTCACAGAGAAAGTTTGCTATTCAGTATTTTGTTCCCGTGGAGATTTAATCCATATAAGTGTTTCTTATTTAGGAAATAAGTATATCATACTAGAAAAAAAGTAAACTAAAATTCCATTGTCACTATTGGTGTGCCATAACAAAGTGCCGCACGCAGTAATAAAGTTTTAGTTTATCGGAATGTAGAATCTTAAACACCAGCTACTGACTCTAAATGTGTACACCACATATAAATGTGAACACCGCTTATACAGACTTGTTTCTATGCAAAAAATAATTAACTCTTTGTTTTGTTTCATCGCAGCGAAAATTTATGATAATTATGGCGATGTCCAGCTTTTTGGTGAAGGAAGACCCACAGACTATTGTCTGGATAGAACCAACGGTGCACCGCATGTCACTGTACGGGACTCGAAACAGAAACAACCGTCAGAAACAACCAGCGGGAGCTGTAGTTGATGTTATCACTTAACGCAATTTCCACCCTTCTCTCTCTTCTAAATACTTTGTGGACATTATTTTTAATGATGTTACTACTTAAGTCATATCTTAGCAAAGAATGCGTCAGCTCTTAGACATTTTATTAAAATAAATCGGGTTTCCTTTGGTTGCTAGCCTGAGAACCCCAGTTGGTCCCTTTTGCTGACTGACTGAAGGTGGTAACTATTGGGTTTGTCCATTTTTTAAAATAACTCTTCACATATTTGTTCTTACTTTAACATTTGGCTTGCATGTGAATTCCTTTGTCATGTGCTTTTTCAAATTTTGGTATATGTTGCAACGCTCCTAGGACTTTATCATATATTCTTTGCATAATCTATGTATTATTTAAATAAATAGTTTTAAATTATTTTAACTTCATGTCTGTATGCCAATGAAAGTGAATATGGAAATAATGAAGTATCAAAAGGTTTAAATGACAGTATGATGGTTGGTATGATGTTACAGGTTTTAGCCAAGTTAAATACGACTGAAGGCAGTGAAAGAATGCATGCTATTCTAAATGTATGCAAGGGGCGTTTTATTTCTTGGACTTGTAGACTAAATTTAATAATTCTAAGTCATAAAGTTGAATGAAAAGTGCATGTTAATAATGCAGTTTTTGCAGAGACATTTATTGAAATGAAAAATACACTTTAAATTTAATGCGGCTTATTAGAGCCTTGATTCATTATCACAAATCATTACTTGTGAAAATCATTACTTCGTAAAATTCTTTATTATCTATAATTCAGGCAAAGGCAAATAATTAACTAATTGTCTTTGATACAATTATACTTCTCCTCTGTCCGAATACAAAGTCGTCACAATTGTTTCAAATGACGTCACTGCCTGTTACGTCATGAACTCATAACTTAATTCTAAGTATATGCCATCGTTGGATTGTATCGATAAAAACAAACATGTATATTCTTTTCGCTGTTTGTGACAACCGTCAAGAAGTGCGGGATCAGAGCTCTGTAAATCATATGAGACACCCAGTCCAACTGCCCGTTTTAAGGAGTATACCCTTTTAACTAACGTGTATGTCTGTTGTTTTTTCCAAATGCTAAAATACACCGATATATTCAAAGCAGATAGAAACTATATTTGGAATCTAAGGACCAATAGCGAAAGGTCAGAAAATACAGTTTCGACACTCAGCACAAGCAAAAACAATGTATATTTAGAATCTCCTAATAGCACAATCTGTTCAACATATTGTACTTCACTGGAATATATGCAATTATCTCCAATATATTCTTTCTTTGAGTGTAAATTTAAATTTGTAGTTGATTTACAGAGAGTAATTTATATTAAGTTTACCTCTAAAGTATAATTTCTATTATTTTAATTGAGATTGGTTTTACTTCTCTTTATGAGTCTACATATAGCGATAAAAATGTAAATTGTAATGTGTTTTATCTAAATAACGCATATTTATGATCTTTCAATTTTGTTAATGTTGAGTTAGATCTATTGTATTAAAACGGTGCACAAAACAGATGAGTTCAGAAATTCAAGAATTGTCCGTTGGACGACAGCTATAATGTCACTATAATGCGACAATATCAGATATATGATAATATATATCCATTACATGTAAAATGTAAGAATTGCTCCGTTGTTGCGCCTAATAAATAAATAAAATAAAATAAATTTAAAATTTTGTCAGAATATTTTACGTTTATAAGAATATGTTGATATTCAATAAAATAAACATTGCTGTCAATTGATGGAAACCTCAGTTGATGTATGGGGATGTAGCTTTAAAACTGGGGTAAAGTAATGTTTTGTGCAGGAGATTTAAACCTACTTAACATCCAAACTTTTGTATTTATCGGCGCTTTTTACCATTTATACCAGAAAGGTATTTACTTGTTTCAGGTTGTTGTTTTTAGTTTATTTCTTCTATCGTAAATTTAATCTATCTCTCATTGTATTTAGTGTCTTTAAATTTATTGAATTGTATAAAACATATACTCTAATTTTTTGTATTGCATATTAGCCAGCGAGAAAGAGGGGGATTCGATTAGAATGTAAATGAATTATTATCTAAGTTTCGAACTTCTTTTAGAATATATATTCGCGCAAAACATTTCACAAAAACTACAAAGCTTTTTTTGTCCATGAATATAATGCATAAGGAACTGAATAAATATGTTGTTAGTAGTGGTGGTGGTGGTTGTTTTCTTGTTATTGTTCTATTTTTTTTAATGCTAATTGGGCGGAAATTCTGGAGATATTGATAAAATATGTATTAAACGTAGCTCAATACACAGGACTTAAACAGACGTGTAAACTAGAACGATAAGTAATAAGTGGTAGAGTTGATGATAAGTAACGAATGGTAGAGTCGGCGGAGTGGTAGAGTCGACAATAAGTAACGAGTTGTAGAGTCGGCGGAGTGGTAGAGTCGACAATAAATGACGAGTGGTAGAGTCGGCGGAGTGGTAGAGTCGGCGGAGTGGTACAGTCGACAATAAGTAACGAGTTGTAGAGTCGGCGGAGTGGTAGAGTCGACAATAAATGACGAGTGGTAGAGTCGGCGGAGTGGTAGAGTCGACAATAAGTAACGAGTTGTAGAGTCGGCGGAGTGGTAGAGTCGACAATAAATGACGAGTGGTAGA
Source organism: Sinonovacula constricta (assembly GCA_007844125.1). NCBI lineage: Eukaryota > Metazoa > Mollusca > Bivalvia > Cardiida > Solecurtidae > Sinonovacula > Sinonovacula constricta. The sequence goes on from CM017559.1 coordinate 10,089,011, forward strand.
GTCGGCGGAGTGGTAGAGTCGGCGGAGTGGTACAGTCGACGATAAGTAACGAGTGGTAGGGTCGGCGGAGTGGTAGAGTCGACAATAAGTAACGAGCTGTAGACTCGGCGGAGTGGTACAGTCGACAATAAGTAACGAGTGGTAGAGTCGGCGGAGTGGTACAGTCGACAATATGTAACGAGTGGTAGAGTCGGCGGAGTGGTACAGTCGACAATATGTAACGAGTGGTAGGGTCGGCGGAGTGGTACAGTCGACAATATGTAACGAGTGGTAGGGTCGGCGGAGTGGTACAGTCGACAAAAAGTAATGGTGGTAGAGTCGACGATAAGTAACGAGTGGTAGGGTCGGCGGAGTGGTACAGTCGACAAAAAGTAATGGTGGTAGAGTCGACGATAAGTAACGAGTGGTAGAATCGGCGGAGTGGTACAGTCGACAATAAGTAACAGTGGTAGAGTTGGCGGAGTGGTACAGTGGACGATAAGTAACGAGTGGTAGAGTCGGCGAAGTGGTACAGTCGACAATAAGTAACGAGTGGTAGAGTCGGCAGAGTGGTAGAGTCGGCGGAGTGGTACAGTCGACGATAAGTAACGAGTGGTAGAGTCGGCAAAGTGGTACAGTCGACAATAAGTAACGAGTGGTAGAGTCGGCAGAGTGGTAGAGTCGACGGAGTAGTACAGTCGACGATAAATAACGAGTGGTAGGGTCGGCGGAGTGGTACTGTCGACGATTAGTAACAAGTGGTAGAGTCGGCGGAGTGGTAGAGTCGACAATTAGTAACGAGTGGTAGAGTCGACGATAAGTAACGAGTGGTAGAGTCGACAATAAGTAACGAGTGGTAGGGTCGACGATAAGTAACGAGTGGTACAGTCGACGATAAGTAACGAGTGGTAGGGTCGACGATAAGTAACGAGTGGTAGAGTCGGCGGAGTGGTACAGTCGACAATAAGTAACGAGTGGTAGAGTCGGCGGAGTGGTACAGTCGACGATAAGTAACGAGTGGTAGGGTCGACGATAAGTAACGAGTGGTACAGTCGACGATAAGTAACGAGTGGTAGGGTCGGCGTAGTGCTACAGTCGACAATAAGTAACGAGTGGTAGAGTCGGCGGAGTGGTACAGTCGACAAAAAGTAATGGTGGTAGAGTCGACGATAAGTAACGAGTGGTAGAGTCGGCGGAGTGGTACAGTCGACAATAAGTAACGGTGGTAGAGTCGACGATAAGTAACGAGTGGTAGAGTCGGCGGAGTGGTACAGTCGACAATAAGTAACGGTGGTAGAGTCGACGATAAGTAACGAGTGGTAGAGTCGGCGGAGTGGTACAGTCGACAATAAGTAACGGTGGTAGAGTCGACGATAAGTAACGAGTGGTAGAGTCGGCGGAGTGGTACAGTCGACAAAAAGTAATGGTGGTAGAGTCGACGATAAGTAACGAGTGGTAGAGTCGGCGGAGTGGTACAGTCGACAAAAAGTAATGGTGGTAGAGTCGACGATAAGTAACGAGTGGTAGAGTCGGCGGAGTGGTACAGTCGACAAAAAGTAATGGTGGTAGAGTCGACGATAAGTAACGAGTGGTAGAGTCGGCGGAGTGGTACAGTCGACAATAAGTAACGGTGGTAGAGTCGACGATAAGTAACGAGTGGTAGAGTCGGCGGAGTGGTACAGTCGACAAAAAGTAATTGTGGTAGAGTCGACGATAAGTAACGGTGGTAGAGTCGGCGGAGTGGTACAGTCGACAATAAGTAACGGTGGTAGAGTCGACGGAGTGGTACAGTCGACAAAAAGTAATGGTGGTAGAGTCGACGATAAGTAACGAGTGGTAGAGTCGGCGGAGTGGTACAGTCGACAAAAAGTAATTGTGGTAGAGTCGAAGATAAGTAACGAGAAGTAGAGTCGGCGGAGTGGTACAGTCGACGATAAGTAACGAGTGGTAGAGTCGGCGGAGTGGTACAGTCGACAATAAGTAATGGTGGTAGAGTCGACGATAAGTAACGAGTGGTAGAGTCGACGATAAGTAACAAGTGGTAAGTTGACGATAAGTAACGAATGGTATTAATAATTAGTATTGTTTTATGTAAAGTTTTCTTCACAAACAGTTATACAACGTATTAACAAAACCCGTATCCCATTATCTTTGTGTCATTCCTTATCAGTATCGTGATAATTCCTATGTTTATAGCATACGAAGTATTCCTCTTGCTACTGTTAGTTTAACGCAAGTAGTAATGGCATCCTTTACCATCTCATATTACTTAATGGACTTTGCTTAAATGAAAAAAACATCTATTGAAAAAAGAGAAACACAAAATGATATGTCAGAAATACTAGATTACTTACATCTAAGACATTACTTTGCCATAATGGAACCTCATAAAAGGATTGTTTTTCTTTTACCAATTTCAATCACCATAATGCAAAGTAATTGTTATATTTTAAAAGTGGTACCCGACTGTTTACCTTTATCAATTGGAATATATAAGACAAAGTCCTATGAGCATTGCAACATGTACAAAAATTGAAAAGACACAGGACCAAGCTATCTACATGCACGCCAAATGTAAATGTCAGAACAAATTTGTAATGAGTCATTTAACAATAAGAGCAAATCCGACATTTACCGCCTTGGAACTCTCAGTCGGCAATATGGACCAACTGGGGTGCTTAAACTGGTTTTACAGAGCTCTAACCTAGCACTTCCTGGGTTTATCGAATGCAAGCAATAAGAAAGCTGATCCATTTAAATAAGTGTCCAAGCGCTGACGTTTTGTTAGACAAAAGCAGTGACGTCATTGAAAAATGTTGTCCACATAATGTTTAGAAGAGAGATAGGTATTATTTCGATTAGAAAACTTACAGAAAACGTTAATAGTAAATGTAATTAACTTTTCGAATCAAGAAAAAAAAATTACCGGAGAAGAGTAAATGGTTTTAGCATCCTGTTCATGCGGAGTTGAGGAACCAAAGTCCAATGTCCCTCTAATAAATGTAACAATATCTTAACCATGTATTTGGAGCATTTAGGATTAATATCTAAATAAACTTTTACTTTAGCCTAAACAGACGATTTAAACACCACATCACTTATTTAAAGAGGTAGCGGAATAGTCCAGTGGTAGGACGCACGACTCCAGGTTGCGGTGTCCCTTGTTCGAACCCCGGCCAGGTCTCCGCTAATTTCCTTGAGCACGAAATTTACCACAAATTGTTCCACTCCACCCAGGTGTATAAATGGGTATCTTCGATGGTTATTCGTGTTAATAATATGACTTCCCAGCGTCATGTGTCAGCTGTCATTTTATGGGATTGACGAATATACCCACGAACCAGAGGGGTAAACTGTAAAGTAGGCTGAACGAGCAGTAGCTTGAAAGTAGACTATAACTCGACATTTCCTACTAATTGTTTAATAAAATAAATCCTGAAATAAATAGCTCTAATGTTCATTGTTTCCAATCAATATATTATCACGATACGGATTTCTAGTAAATGTAAATTCCGATATCAAAATGTATTATCCGGATGATGGTGATTTCAAACGTTTGTGGTCACGTGGTTTTCTTTGAAAATAGATAACTGTCCAGCGTTGCCTAGATTGTAAATAATTGTTTGAAGTGTCGGATAAAGTTTTAGGCTCCCCACATGAAAGTTCTCGCTCCGACCGGGACTCGAACCCACGCGGTGAGCGGCTGAGAAGTTAGCGACTCTGACCGCTTGTCTTTAATTTGACATAACATTCAGTTTACTACTCGGCGGAAAAAATTCTATTATATGCTGCGCCCGTTAAACATGTAATCTTTATAATAAACGACAATGCGGTCATGAAGTTTTTTATTTTTCGTAAAAGCACGCCATGATTTAAAACTGCCTAATGAACTTCCCAATTTTTTTACTGCATGAAGTAATTTTACCACTAATTGCGACTAGTAGTTTCAAAGGAGTTTTGCGACGAAAGATTGCGACGAATGACCAAGGGCAAGATAAGGTATTATAAAATTACCAGGTTATTGAGTACTCTACAAAAAAGAGCTGAATTAAACTCCTACTTGTTATAAAGATTTTATAAGTGATTTTATAACAAAATATGGTCAGAAAATTATATATCTTCTTTTAATAAATACAGGAAAATGAAATAGGGATTTACATGTCTTATAATTTAATATCCTTTTGTTATTCCTGACAATGAAATTTCCTTTGGATTACGTGGGAATTATTGCTAGATTATAAATTGATAAGCAACACAAATTTTGGTTTGTTTGTTGTTGATGTTTTTATAAAAATACATTTTTGTTATAATATAAATTTTTTTTCTAATCTTTTTAACATCACATTAAAAGCAGTATGCAGTACTCTACACATATACCTTATCAAAAAGCATTTACGATTCTGGCAACTTTTTATCCCATTTTTCTAAATCAAAGTCGTCATTCAATGCATTATAATTATGCTTAATGTTCTTTATTAACAAGCCAACCTTTCTTTTAAAAATGTTATTTGCTAACCATGTAATTTCTACATTGAAATATGGCGATAATCATCTTTTTTCTTTTTTGTAAAAACCTATATTACATCTCCGAAAAATGCACTTACGTGGTGTTGTTGTTTTTACTAATTAACATATCAAACTAGAACCTACCGATATTATATTTTAAAATATAATAGTACATTAAGGTTAATATTGTTTATTAGATTAAATGCAAAATTGTCAGATTAATCAATTAAGCATACTGCGACAAGGACATGTAAAAACTGTTTAACAAATAATTTGCGAACGTTTGTTTTAAAGTTCAATTTTTCAAACACAATTCAGCATTCAAAATGTTTGTGACTTTAATTTTAATTTGCAATTGAAATTCCTGTATTTATTTTTGCCAACGAGTGTGTTAAAATCTGTCTTCTATCTGTTTCTAAATTAAAATTGTGGTTTTCTCTTGGCCATTTAAGTGATTAATTATCATGCAATTGAGAAACTTTTACACTAAACAGTGCCAGTACTCAAATTCTTAGTGTGAAATGCGGAATTTAAAGTGCCCGATGTTATTAAAATAGTCTGGGATGTGGTACATTATAAGAAAAAGTTAAATACATTTAAATTAAAAAATAACGCGTATAGAAAAATTCAATAAAATTGCTTTAGCATTAAACAGTTTTGTATTTTTAATCCGGATCAGTAATAAAAAAAAATAAAAAAAATACGCCGATCCCTATCCATACAGCAAACTGTACGATATAGATAATTTCACAGCGTCTGTTTCTAATGGCATCTTATCTTATTTTAGGGTCAACAATAATCAAGGCTGTGATACACAAAACCTACCTTTTGCTGTGAGTTCCACTTAGGTCAAACCGATTTAAACTTGAACTATAGACAACACACAGACCAGAGTGATATATATTTTGACATTGTAAGGACAGCGTTTCAACAGTAGAATCAACATGAGTGGGCGTAAGTTGTTAGCGTACGTAAGCGTACAATTAAATACTAGTATTTGTTTTGTTGGGTTTATCGTCCCACAAATAGTATTTCAATCTATCTGGTGACGATGCAATATATTCCTTAGACTGAGCACACAAAAGTGTAATCGAAATATATGTTAGGTGGCCTAAGGACTGTCAAAAAGCATTTATTTTCTCTCATATTGGTATTGCTAGGGATCTGGTATAGACATATGTTTGTTTTCCTTTTTTACAGCTGGAAAAGGGGATTGTAACTAGATATACCATTTCTGTTATCCTGTTCGTGATGGGGATGAATATTATCATCAAGGCAGCAGAGAGGGAGTCCAGGGGTGCCCGAAATCTTGCACTTTCCATCCGAGATTCCTGGATGACATGACTGTCACAATAGAATTGCACAACTGTGCAAGATGACTATTAAATGTACTTGATGATGACATTGGCTAGGATGTAGTTTAAACCAATGAAGTCAAGACGAGTGGTTGTTCGAAAGGTGAAAGCCCCAGCTTCAAGCTTTTAATCCTAGGGGACGAAATTCAGTCGTTAACAAACAACCCAGTTAAATATCAGGGAAGTGATTGAATACAGGTAGAGGAATTTAAAGCAGCTAAATCCCGATTTCCTGACCCTACGAGATTCTATAGACGAAAAGACCCAAAGAATAGGCAAAGAAGGGAGAATCTGCGGTAAATGGTCTGCCAAGTCAAGCAATCGATGGAGCAGGCAGAAAGTACTTATAGAATTAGGACATTGCCGGAACAACGAACAAAGAGAATTACAGGACACTTAACAGCACACAAGATGGGGAGATACCAGCAAGATGGAGAGGTGGTCCTTGGTGCAGAAAGAAATACATGTAAGAAGAGCAGATTAGGAGTCAAGTCACCCAAGGCTATGCAGTTTTGCTCGCAGGGAAAATTGACACAATAGAATGCCATACCAGAGAGGATCCTTACATGGCAGCCCTTATGAAACACTGATTCCTTCATCATTCGACATTTTGCGAACTCGAACCAATCTAAACTTACTGAAACTGTCAGGTGACCAATCCTGCCAGCTTTGTGGTCGCACCGGTACACTGCTTCATTTACTGTCTGCTTGCCCTACCTCTTTGACTCAAGGACTATACGGGTGGCGCCATGATAAAGCCCTTACAGAACTGGCACATATCCTTGAATTGAAGAGAAAGGGAAAAGAGATAAAATAGTAAGTGATTGATCTTATCAACTTTGTGACGGAATGGACTAAATAGGGGGGTCAAACAAAAACACCCAGCAGTATCCTTCAAAATCAGATAGTTGGGAACAGCTGGCAGACCTTAAATGTTTCCGACCTGACATTTTGCTTTGGTTAAAAGCTCTCAAAAGAATGATACTGGTGGAGCTCACAGTGTCTGGGATAAATAACAGAAGCACATGAGATGAAGACGACCAAGTACCAGGACTTGGCAAACAGCTGCAGAGACAATGAATGGAATCATGGGTTTTCCTTGTGGCGGAGGGCTGCAGTGGACTGTCATAATTTTCAATATAGCAAATGCTTGAAGCACTGGACAAAGAAAAATCCCAAATTGCTGCCGTTACATGTTTTTGAAAAACTGTTGAAAGAGCTTCCAGCTGACTCTGGTTACAGCGTGACAGAGCCAACGTAGACGGGTTGGAAACTGATCACTCCATCCGCCCTACCATTCCGACGGCCTTCCGAGTAAGCGGGCGAAGCACCTTATGACAAAGGCACACGGCTGATGACGTCTGCGTAAGCAGTTTACCAGAAATGTATTGCTTAACTAAATCACTGTCATAACACTGTTACTATAGGCACTTATCAAATGCACAGTAAGTACACTTTTCGAGTACTAATAATATTTTGAAGTATTCATCGGCATATGAAACTTGCATACATACAAAAATAAAACGCGGAGCAGTTTCCTGTTAATATATTATGTTGATCGTGTTAAATAGGCAGAAACCGTTTCTAATGTTTTTTTGAGTTCACCTTATAAGAAAAAATTATTTAACACGTGTCTGTACGTTTCACCTTTTTAACCTTTGTGATTCACTTTTCTAAAGCAACTACTTTAATTGTTTAGTCGTTTAATGTTAGAATTACCATATACATGTATTGCTAAAGCTATTTATTTAGTTAGTAACACGACTTTCATTAGGCATTCTAAATAACACAAAGTAATGTGGTTCAAATTTATACTTAAAGAACTTTATAAGAATACAATAATCAGGCAATGCATTTTAATTAAACTGTTAGCACAACTGCACAGGTTGCATAATTAGAAACCACGTTATCAGTGTAGTACAATAATTCCAAGTTGACAACGAGTTCGATTATATGTTTAACAAAAACATTGCAAATATTCACAAAATGCTATTTACAGTCAATTGCGATGAAAGATAATTGCTTCTTAAATAATCTTCATCTAAACCTAAAAAAAACAATTATAAGCTTTGTTTTCATGATGTTAGGAAGAATCATCTAGTAAAATTTTAATAAAATCATAATAAAATATGCAAAGAATTTAAATAATTCAGTACTTGGAATTTGTTTTTACTTCATGCAAACCACCTTATCATTAAATTAGTGGGTGTTTTTTTTGTTAAAAGACATCTGTGTCCAGATATATACTCAGAATGAAAGCTTTCTGCTAGCTGCCTCATTTTGATGGGGCCATTTCTGCACTCTGTTAGTAAGTAGATAAATTCTAAGTATCAATGTTCAACAATAGAAAAATAAAAGTAGCAATCCTTATATGTTGAACTGAATGAAAAAATAGATTGCATGCACAAGAAGATCTTTGACGACAGTCACACTTCACACGTAACATTATTGTGAGCATAAATACGAAATTATAACTAGGTTTTAAGAATATTGCAACATTTGTCAAAATTAAATGAGGAAAAAAATAAAAGTATCCCTATTTCATAAAAAATCGCGACAAAGACTTAAATATAACTCTAAGAAAAGCAAACCAAACAGTTTTTTATAAAGGTTAACATCGTAAGTAGACGACAGGGCATTTAATTCCCGTGTTATTTATTTAAATTCAGATATTTGAAACGTATCTTAATTCTTACGTTGACGTTTTTATCGGTTGTTTGTTGGTTTTAAAAAAACGGATTAATAACCTTATTTCGCCAGCTTCATTTTAGGTGCATCTAAAAAGTATTAGCTTTAATGACTAACTTATGTTTAGGACTTGCATTTATGTCAAGCGTTTGTAAAAGTGGTAAGACAGATTATCATTGAAGAGTTTTAATTATTATTAACATTGTAACATTGCTTTTTTATATCTGTGGTGTTGGTGTACTATGGAAATGTTCGTTTTAAGATTTAAAAATGTTCCATATTTTTAGATTTATAGAATGAAAGCGTTGGTCTTAATCTGGAATGTCAAAATGCTAAAGCATTATCTATTTGCAAAAAAAAAATACATTCACTGTATGTGACATGATATGAATATGATAATCTGGCATTAATCCCTTCCTCAAAAGGGCAGGTGGAGCCAAAAAAAATACAGAAATGGAAACATAATCTGCCGTTCCTTTTACTTATTCAGAAATTTATTTCCGGAAAGTATGTTGACATCTTCCGTAAAGTTATTTTGCTTAAAATTGTTATACCTTATAGGAGACTCCAACAAGTGAATACTTCAATTAATAGATTATTAAATATTGACCGTGCAGACAGCTTGAGAACGCCATGAACACAATTATGGGATAATAGCATTCCAATTTCTCGCCTTATCAATTAGAATATATGACAACGTGCTATGAGCATTGCAACATATACAAAATTTGAAAAGACACAGGACGAAGGTATTCATATGTGAGCCAATTGTACAGGTAACAGCAAGTCTGTGATAAGTCTTTTAACAAAAAGAGCAAATCCTACAGTTACCGCCTTGGAACGGTCAGTCAGCCATATGGATCGACTGGGGTACTTAAACCAGTCCTATATTAACTTAAATATTATTACATTATTTGTGTGAAATGTGTAATATTTTAAGTACGCATAAGACAGACAATATTTTATATAGCAAATTCTGAAAATATTATCATGTTTAGCCATATTTTTTACAATACGGCAAGAGTAAAAGTTAGTGCAAAGATTTAGCAATTGTTAACGAAATTGTTCAGCTGTAAATAATTCCATCTGAAATATATTTTGGAATCGATTGTGATAATATTAAATATCACGTTATTGTACCGATAATATTTTTTGGATGCCGGTATTTTCAATAAGAATAACATAAAAACGTCACCAGCATAATCACTACATGATTATTTAGTAAATGTAAAAATATATTGACTGAATTAAGTAAAGTCTTCAAATCATAAATGTTAATAGAGATACATAAAGACATCTTCTAGATACTTGCTTTCTATTAAATTTTTAAATTTTTAAATTTGTGTGACATAGTGTTACTCGACTGCTGCACTCATTTCGACCAGGTTACGGAGTGCAAACGTAACCTATATCTCACAATCTTATACAGCCAGTTAACACAAGCAGTCACGAACGAAGGCAATACTCTTACATAAGAAATGTGGTAATGAAGTCTATAAATGAGAGTTTGTACGAGATACGGGGAGTTGCAATCCAGCTTGTCTCCCGTGCGGCAGTCCAGCCGTCGGCTGGCTTGGCCTTGGCGCTGTCCAGGAATAAAATGTTAAAGTTACAGAAGACTTTGTACCTGCATTCATCAATCCATCACTTCGTTACATTTGTGAACAATCAATTTAGTTGGATGCTTACTACACTGGCATTTATCTAAAATAACATGGATTAAACTGATTTCACATTTTAAAAAATTGTATTTTACATTTTAGGCTTGCTTAAAACATTTTTTTCTTTAAATCTGAAAGAAGTGGCAGCATTCATACATTATGTTTGCCTACGTGAACTTGTTTTCTCTCCACATTAACGGTACATAATTAAAGTTTAATACATTGTAAATTAACAGTTTACATTGCTTCGGGTTGACATCCAGCAGAACATAACATTAATAGGTAAATAAGAAAAGGTCCTATCAAAATTTTCACAGATATTTAAATTTTATCTACCAGTAGACAAAGGCAAACAAGGTAAATGCAAATGTGACAAAACACAGAGACGAGACATAACACACATAAAGAAAAAACATCAGTTACCGCCTTGGAATAGTCAATCGGCAAAAGGGCCAACTGGGGTGCTTAAACCTGGTTTGTGGAGCGCTCCAACCTCGCACTTCCTGAAGGTTTTTCTAGCAAACAAACAATCAATTCAATAATATTCTAAATAGTTTTAAATACCTTTACTGAAATAAGTATTTTTCCTTTAAGATACGCCGTTAAGTTACGGGGGAATTATTAACTATTATTAGCATATACAATTGATTTATGTAAGCAACACTTGTTTTAACTTTATTATAAGTTATTTGAAATATGTTTGTTTCGTGTAGTTCATGTGAATTTTTGTTATTGTAATCTTACCCATCATATATATCTCTGAAACCTTAACTGACAGACACTGTATATTACCTTTGTATGATGTACTTGTTGTTTTTGACCTAAACTAATACCATCACGTCGTTAAACCAAGAAATGAGTAGTCTATTATCACCTTATGTTACTTTAATGGACATGGCTCAAGTTCTCGATTATATAAGAACTTTGTGTATACAGGGTTCTTGGTTCTTTTGTCAACCCTAATCCTCTTTCAGCGGTCAGAATACATAAATGTATAACATCCTTTCCTCGTAATACTAGATGTAGAGCTTATTCTACCTTGGTTAACAATGCCGTATATAAGAGGCATTGTCACGAATATATATAATCATGATGTAACAGACGTTTATCTAAGTGGGAAAATGATATAAATTTGTTACAGCTGTAAACGAACTATCTTGTAAAGATTACCTCAATAAACAATCCCATTACATGTTTGTTAGTGAAGATAGAATTTATAAATGTTAAAAAGGACAAAATAATATACCATGAATAAGTGTATTTTACCAGGTGCAGCAGTTTACTTATTATGCAGGGATCGAATAAAAATTAATTGAAAAAAAATTGATATAATTGCAGTTTTATCTAATTTTTGGCGTTAGGTGATCATTCTAATTGGCCATCTTTATATATTACAATTTATATGGAATATTTGTTCCATGTAAACCCTAAGGTTTTTAGTTTATGAAAGCTTGAGTTGTGTTTAATATCTGAGCGCCTGTGCTTCTTTGTTGTATCGTCCAATAGCTGACAACACTTAATGTTAACAGTGTTATAAATGTACCAAAGTATGATGTGTCATTTGTTCAATTAAATTTAACATTTTATCGCTTTTAAGAGTAGTACATGTTTATAGAATATACAAATCAATAGCAATGTAATCCTAAATTATCACGTCGGACAATATAAAACTATCAATTTTGGATTTTATAATGGTTTACAAAGAAGCGGTTATATAATATCCTGTGAAGGTTTTCCTCTTAAATCAGAATAAGTAATCAAAATGAGCAACAATAATAAAATTGGAGAAATGAGACATTGAGTTAAGAACGAGATAATACAATGCATTTAAAGAGGATATATAACAATATTGCAAATTTAAAACAACAAATATTACAGTATATTGCGCATGAAATGAACTTTATTTATTCTTAATAGGTTCGCAGAATATATAAATTTACTGAGCATGGTAACTAGTTTTGGAGAGTTATTTGACATAAAGTTTATAAACTTTTATACCGTTGGCCAGGTGTAATAATACTTTTTTTTTAAATATTATCGATAAGTGAGGCAATCTCAGTCCTTTTACTATAAATAGACTCCGTATAATCACTTACATCTCCTCTTTCCCAAGCAATGTATGGTTTGCTTAATGTGGAAATTTGATCATTTGATCCAGTGGGTTGTATAAAATGTAAACAGAAGTGGATCGCTCGATGGTCGGAAAACCGACACAAATACTGATCAAATTACTTATTATAATTTTCATATTCATTTAAAACGTAATCTAATGTTGTTTGTAATATATTATTTTTGAATGTAAATTCTACAATTTTTGCATCATTTGCCATTGCAGATTAAAATATTCGTTGATTTACACAAATTCAATAAGTTTTTGCCAAAGGTCTAATTTTTTGTCCATATTATATCGTATAAGGAAATATACATAGATCAATACAATCAATACATTTATCTCTTTCTACGCAATCTTTTTCAGCAGAAATTCTTGCATTAAAATCACCGACGACTATCACTTTGTCTAGTAATCTACACTTTTTAGTATCTGTTTCAGTGATTTCAAATACATCCGTTTCAGACTAATTAATGACAGGTGAGTTCTCTGGAGGATTGTAAACACAGCATAAAACACATCTGTGTGAAATTTAAAAAGTGATTTACAGTTTTTATCCAAATGGTACCGCACGGCTTAACATCAATTATACTTATTTCATCACACAGACCAAGTTTACAGTATATGGATATTCCTCCAGAGTATCTACCTTTATGAGCAGATGTTAAAATGTTACCGAACAAGTGATATGTATTATATACTCTTACATCTCGATTAAAACACGTTTTTGCTGATATCCAAGACTCGTATAGTATAGTGATGTCATGTGAACGTATAAACTCTAAAAATCAATATCAACTAATTTTCGGGCAAGTCCGTTCACATTCCAGCTAATGATGTTAAGCTCCTCACGACGTCTCTATTGCTGTTATTGTTTTTCCTTGGAATTGGTGTAGAGTTAATCGTTAATATGTTCTCCTACGAATCTTGCACAAGTTCCTTTAGCCTTTTCTATTGCATAGACCGATTTTTACGCGCATCCTTCCATTTCTTTGGCACTTGAGCTGATACTCCGAATGACTCGCGTTTGATTAGATCTCTCTTCAGCTGCGATACCTTAAACACGTGGTCTTACTGGTGAAAATAATGGAACTTCACAATAATTGGTGTAATTTTGCCTGGTTTTTAGTCCAAGGCGATAATCACAGTCGCATATCATGTTTTCAGTGACTATTTCTAGCTTCGACTGTATGAATTCTGTCACCAGTTGCTCGCATGACTCATTTCCCTGGACTTCCATTGCCTCGGCAAAAGACATGGTTTTGTCTTCAGATGACGACGTTATTGGGTTGCTGGCACGGTGCGACTCATTTAAGCCGAAGAATATCTAATTCTCGGACATACTGCGATATTCATTATCCAAAGTATGTGCTTGGCATTTTAGAGTGCATCTAGCTTTGCCTCAACTGATTGCTTTTGTAATAAGTGTTGTTTACTTTCTTACCGTGATTTTGCTATTTTTTGTTCTCATCAAATTTCTCAATAAAAAATTACGGGGATTGCTCAACATCGGTTATACGGTATTCAATTTTGTTTATTTTTGTATCAATAAGGTTATGTGATAAAGTCCTATGACCATTGCAACATATACCAAAATTTGAAAAGGCACAGGACTAAGGTATGGACAACAGGCATGATTCCAGTAGCCAATCCGGTACCGAACTACCCTGTTAAACAATCACCGCCAACACTTTACCAGTTCACAGGTCAAACACAAAGTCAAACACAAAGTCCACAGTGGGCAACGGAAGTATTACGGTCCATTAAAGAAAATGTAAAATAAAATAGACAGAATTGAGTAAACTGTAAATCTAATAGACAAACGGTTACATGAGCTCTGTAAAACCGGGTTAAGAACCCCTGTCGGTTTATATTGACGACTGGCCTTTCGAAGCGGTAACTGTCGGGTTTGCACTTTTTGTTAAATGACACATCAATTCTTATTTTTACATTTGGCTTGCACTTTCCAAACGGGTTTTACTGTCTTTTGTAATCACGTCTGTGTAAACACGTGTATTTTGTTGCCCCTGTTGTTCTTTAGGTTTTATGATTTTTTCTATGTTTCTTCGGAGACATGTAGCTTATACGTCAAGGATTATATCCATACACGTTTTGAACAATTTCACTTAATTGAAAAAAAAACAATAAATCGAAAAATGGTCCACTGGTGGTAGCACATGTTCTCGTGACAAAAAGGGCTAGCTAACTTTTCCAGATAACAACATAATTAATAGATAATTTATACATTTTATAGACAACAAAAACAACATCAACAATATCTTATTTTACGTACATATAAACACATTGTTATTGACAGTTTTATTTCGAGTTAACTTGTCTTGTAAATGTCGAAACGTGTTCTATGCATACAAAGATGAAGATTACATATACAGATTCATGTTTCAAATAACGCTGAATGTAACACGAGATTTGCTTGAGTTTATTATAGATATTATATTGGCATGCCAATAATATACACTATGCAACATGTGTGAGCACGAAGGAAACAAAAGCATATATCTGCAATTAAAATAATTGTTTGTTCGCAACAATTTATTGTCCGATATGTGCAACAGAAACGATAACTTGAAATAACAATAGAGTTAGCCGTTAAAGTAAGAATATGTTTCTCACGTTTAGCATCAAAATTGATCGGCAAGCCATGTGATTTATATTTGTCGCAGCCTCGTGTCCTAACGTTTCGTTATTCTGCAGTATCTGTTATTCTCTGTATACCAAAAACAACATAAGCAAATATGACAATAAAATTATAACATCAAACAAAATGTCAGTTTCTTTTAAATAAACAGTTAAATTTGTTTAACTAGCTACAATATAATCCACCAAAATATTTTCATATTGTGTAAACATACATCACCATAGACTCTCAACGAAAAATCCAAATCCTACTAATGCTTATAATTAAACGTTAACTGTGTGTTTATAATTTATGCAAGTAAGGTTTTAAGCACCTTGCTTATCGACACTTGTTAAGAAGAATCAACTTTCTTAATGACGTAATATATTCAAATTATATTCTATATTAAAGGAAGCTTTAGAATAGCACACATGTTAAGGTAAGTAAAACAAGATACAATAAAAAAGAAACATAATTGCCTTATGAAGTTCATTTCATAATATTTACATTTCCCTAGTTTCTTAAACATTTTAAAGCGTCAACCTGGCCGAATATGAAATGTTTAAAAGCATAGTTTTGTTAGTTGGAATTGACTTGCATTAAAAATGACGCTGAATAAAGGGAGCCATAAATATTTTCCCTCTTGCCTTTTCCAGCTTATGTTAAAGACGCACAGTAATTTGCTACGTTTTTTCTATGTTAAACAAGTAACATATACATGTGGTTTCAAACATTTTTGTCTGTTACCTTGACTTTTAAAGAACTATAAATGAGGAACAACTTTCTTGTTCTTTTGCTTTCTGACAGTGTTGACGTGGATTAAATACGATGAATTTTATCGTGCGCAGACTAACCTATACGTTTAATCTAACTCATATAAGAAGTCGCAGGGATTGCTTTATAAAGATAAAATAAAAGAGCTTGTAATTATCTCTACTTTAAATGAATTGAATCTAATTGGACCCCAAAATGTAATGTAAATATGGACTAATTCCTTAATGGTTCTGTTCATCAGTGGGTTCTTTTAAAGTATATCGTATATTCCTTTGGACTCCATGGTACTTTAAGTATTCCAGACAGATAAACCGATGAACGTTTAAAATTAAACTTACGATTTATTCCTTAATTTACTTAATGTAGCCATAATATATTGATTTACCATTAAATAGTAGTTTCCTTTCAAAACAATTAGACTTAGATTCCAGTGATGGATTTTATCAACTATAAGGTGGCAACTCAGAATACGTGTCAGCATGATTCATCATATAAAAAATTCTACTTCAAGGAGCACGTCATTTTAGGCGACGTAGATTAACAATGACAATATCATCTGATAATATTATATGAACATGTATGAACACATCTTGCATGTAAGAAGATTACTGACACCACTGTTTTTGTCATGTGGTGTCATGAAATAGTTCTTTTTACACGTCATTGCTTTGACTATTTTCCAATTTGAAATATCTTTTTTCTCACGTTACCTGTTGTGAAATTCGTGAGAAATTTGTTTTTACATTGTTTAAAAAATAGATTTAGTTATTTATATTTACTTTTCGTCGAAGGGACATTGGGTTATACCGTCTTCGAGACATATCTCCAGGACATAAAAAGTCTGGTCGCTCCATAGGACTAAAATCATTCAAGACATTAAGGCTGCTATTTGTCATAAAAAACTATGTGAAAAAATCTTGCTGCATCGTCAATAATACAAACGCAAAGAAACCATCAAAATGTAACAAATAAATACTTCCTTTTATTCGCCTTTGTAGTTTTATTTTTGAAAATTCATGCTGAAAATGTTATTCAATTTTACTGAACCAATCTTTGCGCTGTAACAATAGGTTTCCCATTTGCCTTTACTATAATATGTTATCATTTATTGATTTACTCCCGATGAAAAGTTTACACATATTTTACAGCCTCAATGGGGGGATTTTATTTACGCTGCTTTTCTTCCAATAAATCTTCAGGATGTGCGAGCTTGAAGATAAAAACACTTAAAACACAACATTCTGTATTCACTAACTGACCGTTGCACAGTTGTAGCGGTTGTTTTTCTCTTTTTGTTTTATAGTCGTCTAGTCTTACTGTTTCGTTACTCCCGATATTAAACGAAGAGCAAACAATGTCATAATGAAAATAGAAGCATAAATAGACAGTTCTTAGTTATTAGTATAAACGTCTGTCATTTTATCCGCCATCTGACACGGAGCTTGTGTTAGTCAATTATTGTTTGTCCTGATTCTATCTATTATTCACAACAATAACAACAAATGCCAAATACACTGGCACTTATATTGACGTTAAGCTGGCTTGGTAGAGTTTCATGTTATTAATTATAATTGGTAATGGTGGATGTTGTCTAGGTGGACATTTGTCTTGTCTGTGAGATTCCTGCCTATAGCAAAATGGGCAGTGTATCTATCAAGGTTAGAGAAGTTTTGTTGTAAGACCCTTGTCTCAGTGATATCGTACATAGTATCATAGGTGCTGAAACTGCAGCATTAACTAGCTGCAATTCTATGAATGATGAATGGATATATAATCTTGCGTCAACTTTAGAAGGTGGCATTGTCGATTTCAGATAAACTGGTGTCTTTACAGATTATACATAGACAACAAAATTATGTAACTACATTTTTATGTTAATTTTATAGCTAAAGATACGTTTTCTGCTGGACTATAGCACGCATACTAAAACGTTTGTTGAAGGCTTGCTTCACATTTCGTTATACGTTGTACTACTCAAAATACCTTTCTAATTGTATTATAGTTGGTAAGCAACTCATTCCCGCGACAATATCTCGCCAATAAATTATTAAAAGGTAGATTTGTACAAGACAACTTATTGTTTGGTATTTTTTTCTGCTTTTAATTTAGTTTAAATATCATTTGTTGGTGTTAATGACTTCTTATCTCTCACATGTTTATATATTTATGTCATGTTTCTTTTACATTCATGACTTTTGTTCTTTTTGCACTTCCCCAATAAGATTTATAGTTATAAAATGCATTAAATTAGTTTGTTAAAAATTGATTTTATTAAGACATTACGAAACAGTAAACGCAATAAAGGTTAAACATTTCAGACATAAATGTCCATGTCGCAGCTGAGAGCGACTGACATAACTTATTGGTAGACATGGAATTTGGAATTTAAATAAGAATTATCAAGAAGGATCAGCGTTAACTTTACTTTAAATAAATTATGTTTATTTGATGTATCGTCCCACTTACAGTATTTCAGTTGTCCGGAGAGATGGTCACTTGAAGCAGATATAATGCTGCCTTCACTGTTTATAGCATGCCGTGAACACCTGATACCTCACCCAGTCACATTATCCTGACAAGGGGCAAACCAGTCGTGGAACTATCCATATATTGAGCATTAGCAAGGGATCTATATCTACCATTTTAACGACGTTGGTATAACGCGGCCCGAGATCGAACCCGGGGCCTACCGTACCTGGATCCGACGTACTACAGATAACGCTACCAGGTCCGGTAAATAAATCATATATTTGTAACTCTTTCGCTAATATAACGTGTAACTTGTTAATAAAATATATTTTCTTGTAAAAAATGTACTGTCTTGTTGTCCTTTTTGTTGAGCCATTGTGTTGTTTAAAATTGCATAGTTCAATTTGTCATCAATGTCATCAAAATACTCAGTAAATAGTGTTGCCATTAGTTACCTTAGGTACTTAAAACACACCAAGGAATCGCGTGTTATAACCAATTACAGTGGAGGTCGGTTCTAGTTTCAGTAATTTAAGTGCGAGGTTAGAGCTCTGTAAAACCGGTTTAAGCACCCCAGTCGGTCCATATTGCCGACTGACCGTTCCAAGGCGGTAACTGTCGGGTTTGCTCTTTTCGTTTAATGACTCATCACAAATTTGTTCTTACTTTTCGCTTGGCTTGCATGTGAAATACCTTTGTTCTGTGCCTTTTCTGAGTTTGGTATGTTGCAATGCTTATAGGACTTTGTCATATATTCTTATTCATGATCACAACAATGTTACTTGTGCAGTGTGGCGGTCGTAAAAAATCTCCCCGTGCATGTAATCTATGTTGTCATTTAATTCATCCTATAAGGATTGTTACGTGTATTTTCTTTGATGGACATTAGACTTTGGTTCTTCAATTCCATCTTCACATGAACAGGATGCTACAACCATTTTCGTCGTCTCTGGTCATGTTTGTTCATGATTCGGAAAGTTAATTTCTGTTATAGTCAACCTTTTTTTGTAGTTTTTCAAATCGAAATAATACCATATTCTTTTTTAAACACTATGTGGACATTATTTTTCAATGACCTCACTAATTTCGTCATGACTTAAAGAAAATATCTGCGCTTGGACATTTTGTATTCAAATAAATCGTTTTTCTTTTCATCGCTTGCATTTGAGAAACTCGTCAGGAAGTGCGAGGTTAGAGCTCTGTAAAACCGGTTTAAGCACCCCAGTCGGTCCATATTGCCGACTGACCGTCCCAAGGCGGTAACTGTCGGGTTTGCTCTTTTCGTTTAATGACTCATCACAAATTTGTTCTTACTTTTCGCTTGGCTTGCATGTGAAATACCTTTGTTCTGTGCCTTTTCTGAGTTTGGTATATGTTGCAATGCTTATAGGACTTTGTCATATATTCTTATTGATTAAACAACCTTCTAGTGTATTATGATGGATTATCATTATTGCTCTATATTAAGACAGCATTAAGATTACCCCGGGTGCATTTTTTATTATGAAATTTACCACAGAGGTCCTTAATTATACATACCAATTGCGTTAGAAAATTTGAAAAGAAAACCCAAAACAAAAGCGATGAAGTATTGAGGCGGCATATATTCTGAATAACTATCTAAGTGTGTATTCTGTATATCACTTACATTCAATTTGTATTTACACTTTATACCAATGTTTAGAGTTCAGTTGTATATGTCGTGATGCTGATTGACCCGTGTCATAATGCCCTTTACTTCTCTCTTACATTTCACTCAGGTGTGATGCCCGCCTACAGATACGGGTACTACGATTAAATCAAAAGTTTCGCCAGCTCTCGCATCTTATTCTGGACGTTTTACTACAATTGTATCAAGAGTTGTGATCGCTCTCACATCTGCATTCAGAACTCTGTTCTAGGATCGTTTCAGGAGGGTAACCCTCACATACGCATTAGAACGTTGTACTACAATCGCATGTAGAGTTCTGTTTGCTCATACGCCCGTCTGTAGATCTATGTGCTATGAATCCACTTTAGAAGTTCAAAGGATTTCTGGCCGCTTTCACGTCCACTTTCATAACTTTTTACTACACTTTTATGGAATCATGTGTTCTGGCTTCTCGCGTGTTCGTCGTCAGAAATGGTTACTACACGCGCACTTACCAAAGTATACAAAGCCGGGCTTGGTTTGGAGGTTGCCACTAACGAAGTTTTTAATCATCCGAACAGTGACTTGCTAACTAGTTGTTGTCAGGGTCATCAAGGACAGTATTCGGAGAGATCAGATTTTTAAGAAATTGAAGTAGCATTGGCTGTACAACACAGCATCCTTCTCGTTATGTCAGTATTATTTTTACATTGAAACGTGATGACGAATAATAAATACTTTGCCGCAAAATTTACTAATGTAAGTCTGTTATTCAAAGGTAAGATAACATGACCGTGACAATTAGAAAAATACCAACGACACCAGTTTTCCTATTTTCTATGCTTGGAGAAGGTACTATAAATCTAAAATAAATGTTTACAAACTGCCACTCAGTCTTTTGACGTGGTAAAATTATTTTTATCTGTATTTTCTTATAATTCTGCCTACAGGAAAAATGGCCGAGATAATTGACATTGGAGGATGATAAACTGGCCCCTTAAAAAATCAGAAATCTGAAAAAATTAGTATTTGATATTTTGTACTACTTAGACCGAATACTGTCTGTGTCAATACAATGTAGTAAAATATGATTAACTGTAGGATATTCCTGGCAAGGAACACATTCAGGTTGAACTTCTCTTTTTAAAAGATATAAATGAGTTAATCTAGTTTGTCCAATGCAACAGTGAGTAAGAGCTACGTCTTCCCGCCTACTTTCTCTGCAAGAAGAGATATTGGCACCGACGTTAGGTTTAATTACGTGTAATTTGTTATAAACAGTAATGTCCCAACTTGTTTGCCATTTGGTTAAGATAAATCGATTGATAAGTGGTTTACAATCTGTGTGTAGGATGCAAGATGTCTCTCAATAAGTACTAAAACAGATTTTGCACTTCTATTTGAATCCTCGTTTTCTTGGATGCCTTCATGACTAGGTAGCCAACAGCAAAAATATGCTTATTAAGATTAAGTTCATTCAGTTTCAAAAGTATTTCTCTAACGTGAGGTTTGAAAAACTTGAGGTTTTTTAATGGACTGTAATACTGACAAAGAGTCAGTACAAATTTATCGCCAGATTAATTTAAAAATGAGGTCAAGAGAAAATTGAACAGCGTGAATTTCAGCTGTAAAAATGGACGATTCGAGAGGTAATTTTTGTTTTAGTTTAAAACAATGAATTTTACTTACGGAAGCACGGTCGACATATGAATCTGCTTTTGAGCCATCAGTATATATCTCGAGGTAAAATTTGAGCGAAGTACGAGTTAGTCTGCTTTGACCTATTATTTGTACGAAAAGTTAAATCAACAACAGGAGTGCTCAACTGCCATGGTAGAGACATTGTTTTCGATTTTTTGATTTAAATTTAGATGTGATGATTGTATTATTTCTAATATCCGTAAACCAAACGGTAGTATTGCCTTTGGTTAACGCTCGTACAAGTGTTCATATTTAGGATTGAAAATAACACAATGTGCTGGATTTTTAGGGTTATATTTAACTTTTGTTACGACCTGAAGCGCAAGTTTCTCTCGTCTAAGGTGTAATGATGGCTCCTTATCTTTAACGTAAAGGCTCCCTACCGGAGAGGTCCTGAAAGATCCAAGGGCCAGACGGACTTTTCGGGTTGTGGACAACGTCTAGCAAATGGAGATATTATCTCCTAGAAGAGCCGTAAACTATGCTGTCATAATCTAATTTCGATCTTACTAGTGAGATATAAAGTTGCAATAAAACTTTTCTATCAGCTTTCCAGTCGGTATGGGATAAAAAAATTCAACAGGTTAAGTGATCTGAGACATTTAGTTTTTCCATATTTAATGTGGGGTATATAAGATAATTTGCAATCAGATATGACACCAAGAAATTTCGTTTACTTGACGACAGGAATACGAATGTTTTTTTAAGAAATAATTCAGGATCGTTGTGCAAAATTCTTTTCTGACAGAAATGTATGCAGTTTGTTTTTGTGGGTGAAAATTTAAAACAATAGTTGTTACTCCAAGTTTGTAACTGGTTGAGGCATAGTTGTAATTGCCTTTTATCGTATGCATGATTTTGGAACGATAACATATAAGGAAATCGTCCACATATAGTGAATAATCGACTCCTTTACTTAGAGTTTTTACAATGTTATTTATTTTGATGTTAAAGAAGCTAACAGCATAGTACCCTGAGAGACACCTTGTTCCTGTTTATGAACAGAAGACTAAGTAGACCCAATTTTAAAGAAAACTGTTAATAAATGTGGATAAACGACCCTAAAGACAAAGTGGTGACCAAACCTCTGACTGTCAAAGAATCCCAGAGGGTTTTAGATAAACTTGAACTTTAACATCAATGCACCAAACTTTAATTGAGGTGGGAAATTTGGGGTTGGAAAACGTTAGAACTAAAGTGTTTGCTGGAATGCGGCGGCTATCTCTCGAAAAGGAAAATCTACAAACTCCGCTGACCTCTTGAAGTTGAAGTTCTTTCAGAATCTCCTCCTCGGGAAAGGTCGCGCGGCATATGACGCCACTCGAAAAGTTTAGTGATCTGTGTGGATAAGTCTTTAGTTTAAATGAACAGAATTCAGAAGTTTTCAAGATTTTGTCAGAGATGTTTTTCTATTTGTTTCAATTAGAAGACATTCATTTTTCATTTTTACGGAGTCGATTGTGGGAAAATACCTTTGACTGATTTCTCAATGATACCTGAAGAAACTTTTGTTGTAGGGTTTATGTCAAGAGATTCAATTACAAGAAATCGTGAAAAGCTATTACATGTTGAAGGTTGTTTTTCTGAGTCATCCGAGTCATCTGATATTGTAGGGTTTGTGCATTTCCGTCTGCGATCCATTAGGAGTTTTGTTTTTTTTAAATTCGGCACCCTGGTTCACCACCCACCAAGGTGATACCAGGGTGCTATACTCTGACATTAGATACTGAAAAAGTAAACATATGCCAGATTGGTCCGTTTAACCCGGCTGACATATAGGATGAGTTACGAAAGATGAAAATGTAAGGGGATAGTTTGCGTAACACGGCTAATCAAGAGAAAGAAGAAATAGAGGAAAGTCAAAGAAGAAAGTAAGTGTGTAAATAGGGAGTCGCAGGTAATCCATGAACAGCCGGTGAGCCGATTGGTAATACAGGACCAACATACCGCCCGTCTACACCGCTGCTTAGGGCCAAAGAAGTGTGTTGACATGAATTAACTTTTATGTAATATTTCTGACTAGCCAAAAGGATCTAAACCACCAGGATCCCCTAGTCACAATGATACAGGGTCGCCATCCACGGCAAACAAGTGGGCTACCTTCGGAGGGTTCTTACCTCGCTACAGGTAGGGGCAGCCGGAAAATTCTAAGCCCCCTTTCGGCAGGACCAGAAGACAAATTAGCAAAGGCATACTTGAAAGATGCTTGAACGTGAACCCATTAATTTGACGAATGAAGCTGTTGGCTTATTTTTTATTATCAATCAATACTTATTTGTTTTAACGTTTTCACTTGGCTTTCATGTCAATACCTTTGATCTTTCAAAATGTGGTATATGTTGCAATGCGAAACAAAATGCCATATTTCCTTATTTAAATTTTTTGAATGAAGTAATGCAAGATTATGTGACATATTTTTATCTGAAGAATTATTATTGTAAATATAATATTCATTATGAGTTAGCTCTTTTCCTTCAATTATTGTTTCATTTGTCAGAACTTACTTCCGCAATAATTATATCTCATATTGAGGTCAATGACGAGACTTTGATTAAAATAGCAATCATATAATGACAAGTGCTTTTCTCTTACTCAAGGATTTGTGATGGTAAAAAGCAAAAATAATTTTTGCAAATTAAAAGTATTTATTTCTTTAAATATTTCTTAAATACCTACACGGTTTGTTGTTTAGCTACGAGAATTGACAATGACGGAATGATTTGTTGAGTAACAAATTTTGCAAAGTACGTTGTAATAGAAATGAAGCTTGTAGACGATCAGTAATGCTCTAAGCGGGAAACAAACGTTTTCTGTAATACTTACATGAACATTTAACAAAAACATCTACAAGACATTATGCAAAGGAAAGTTTTAGAAATGAACGAGCAATCATTTTCTATTTGTATAACTTAAGTATAATATCATCATATTCCAATCATTTAATTTACGTTATTGATCGGCATTTATTTACAGGAGAACTATTATAAATTTCAAGAAAATCAAGAAAGAATGAATTTAGCTCTTTTTACACTTTCTTACAATACCATAGGATCAGACAAAATCCTTTATAACATAAATGGCATTCGAAAGGATGATTAACTTGTATAACATCGTTATAATAAGATCAGATGAAATATGTTCGTTTGAAACATTTATTACAAAAGGGAAAATAAATATTAAATTTAAATAGACATTCAATACGGACAATAAACAAATCATAATTTATAGTAAAAACAATGTTTAAGAAAATTCTGAACAATGTCGAGTGCTTTAATTTACATAATTTGCGCATACCATCAATTTTATTAAGTACTAAATATATATATCAACAATAGTTATTTGGCAATTATTATTTTAATGTCATCGCTTAGTTGCAAGCAACATAATGTAATCATTATTGCTATCTGCACTTATACAAGGTCGTTGCTTGCAAGCCACTAGAGTTACAGTTATACATAGCCACTGTAATTTGTTACAGCAATGTCAAAATGGATATTCGATGTTCATTAAATTGTAATCATTTGCAAAGGCTAATCATGACGTACGATCCTAAATCTTTGTTGACAGGTACTGCAACGAAGACAAATAGTATGGTACACCAAGGACATTAAACATTGAATGCTTCTCTTCCTTTTGTGAACAGAGCCTCATGTGAGCTTGGTTTGATGAGTCAAATATACTTTGTATTGATATTACGTAGCATGATTAGCGTTGTCTGTAATCCAATAAATTGCAAATACTGCTAATTTTGGTTAAATAATTGTTTGATCGTTGTACACAAATTTCAAGGAAACAAACTCCACATTGTGTTGTAATGAAGTTAAAAACGTTATTACCTTCATGGTATTTAAGCATAAGTTATTTTGTAGTTTCGGCTTTTGTCTTCTCTTTGCATGTACTATAGTCTACCCATCTGCAGGTTGACGACGGTGATTGGGAAGTAATCAAATGGCTAAACCTGTCTTTTTATCACGGTATCGACCATTGTGACGTTTCTTGGACTGCTTAATGTATATAATATCTCACGAAACATTTTCAAAATCGGTACTGGGTTACCAGCTGTGTAGAAGTGGACATTTTAAAGTAAATTAAATTAAACTCTTTCGGTTTTTTTTAATTTTTCGCTGAAACTTCACCAGTGTGTAGTGCTGGATATGCCGAACATTTCATCCAAACATGGCTGGCTTTAACCTAAATGGTTATGCTTAACCTAAAGTTTTTGCTTAGACGGAAAATTAGTGAAAAGAGATGAAGCTTTATAAATAAACAAATTGTTATATCAATGATTTGCAGTCCCCAAATTGAGGGAGACGTTTGCAAAATTATTTCAACGTAATGCTTTAATTGATTTGAAGTACCATTCAAGAATGAAAACACTTATGCCACTTGACATAAGTCATACAGCATTGAATTTAATGGAAATGTTCTATATAAGATAAAAAATCTCTTTCCACTTTAAATCGTACAAAATTTTGCTTAAAAGGGGGATTGAAATCATTATCAGTTGTCATCTTCACTTTTTCAGTCGTTCCCTATATTGATAGGGCAACTTAAGCAGTCTTCTTGCCATTTCAATTAAATCTTCTGCATTTTTTATCATTTTGGCTCTAGATAGGTTCAAGCAAATACAATTCATTTTTTATGTTTTTATGTTCGGAACGTTTACTGTTGCAATTGCCTTTATTTTTACCAAGAGGAATGATTTCTCTTGTGTACATTTCTATTCCAAATGACGTCAATAATGTGTTTGTCGAATGACGTCACTTAATTCTGTAAGGGTCATCACCGTACTGTTCTATTCATCTTAAGGAACTGTTCTTTTGTTTTGTTTTTGACGAAGCATTTTTACTTGTGTAAAATGTACATGTTCAAGAAAGCAAATTTCATTCAGTGTTGCGGTATTCAAAAGTAAATTCTCTTCCCAGTTATTTAACCTTATGATGCAGATTCATACCATAATTGTCTCACTTTGATGTGTTATTTTTATTGACACTGATTGAGAAACCACCTTCAGGAAGCGCGAGGTTGGAGAGTTTTTTAAGCATCCCAGTCTTTTCTTTTGTCAGCTTACGGCCCCATGGCAGTAAGGGTTTTGCGTGTTTATGTCTTGTTACAATTTTTTGTAACTTTTACTGTCACTTGGTTATGTCTGCCTTACACTAGTGGTGATTCAAATTCAGTTTTTGTGACTGTTCTTAGAAATATTCTCCTAGACTAAACGTTATTCATTTTATTGTTGTTGTTTAAATTAGATATGCATTTTAATCATTCTCTACTGCTAGTTTACATTTGAATACAGCTGCCATAATAGTTTCGTATTAAAACGGTTCTTTAATCATTATTGTAATTATTGGAAACATTTCAACAGCGGTTTGAGCATTAGAACTACTATCTACATGAAGAGTAACAGAAGATTCACTATGGTCTTATGTTACTTAAGATAACTTTCCTTCACTAATGTTGACATTAGTTTATCAATGATATTTATCCTAAACAATATCAATAATATAATAATAGGGAAAAACTTATGTTGTTGTTTTTTTTGTAAATTTTCAACAAAATGGAAATCGATATTTGTCAATTTCAATCGGAGTTTAACTTGCGAGTACAGCCGAAGTATGCAAAGATGAACTGTTTGGACAAAAAAAAAACTAACTTTGATATATGGGATAGAATGAGTGGACGGAATAACCTTGACAGAACTGACAAATAGGTTCTCTGAAGACATTAATCGACTTAATCATATAATGAAAGCATTATTAGAAAGCCTATGAAGACCAAATCAATCACACTACTCACCTGGGGAACAATTCCTGTTATTATGTCTTGATACATATTTATCTATTTTGCTTTAGTTATTCTTTTCAGAATATCTCTTTACATACAGCTTTTATGTTTCGCTGCTTTAATTGACTGTGTTTCTAGTCAAAAATTTATCAACGTAGGTAACGCATTATTATTATACCGGACCGCCAATGACCAAACATTGGGAGTAATAACCAGAGAAAACGCAGACTGTGTTTGATGACGTTTAACGGTATAAGGAGGTCTTTAAACACTTAAAGATTGCTTTATTATTTGTATACGTTATTGCACATCAACTAATTATGCTGTTAGAACACTTACAATCGTGATAATTTAACTGTCATCTTAACGCAAACAGCAGCAGATTTGTCTAATAATAGTTGTTACGGGAATCTGACAGCCCTTTTTATGCAAAGTGTAAAATGTGTGTGATCAATACATAAGCAATGCGTATGGGAGTCGGAAATACTCTTCACCTATATATATGGGTGGACATGGGTGTTTTTGTGTGTGCGGTGTGTGGTTTCCTGTGTGTGGTGTGTGTGTTCGTGTGTGTTTTCGCGTGCGTTTTCGTGTGTGTGTGTGTATGTGTGTTTGGGCGCGCGTGCGTGTGTGTGTTAACATGCACGGAAAACTGCTAGAACGTATGAAAAAAGCTGTGTTCGACCACTTCCCCCGCTGAAAAGATTTGGATCAGGGCCTGACAGCACGTGGCATTTGTTGCATAGACCAATTCATAAATTTATGAAATCATTCATTTATGAATAGTAAACTTTCTCCTACTTCCAAATGTGCCTCGAATGCAAGTTTTTTCTATTGCACGTTTCTCCTATTTAATTAATTTTGTACGGTATTCGAGGTGATTATGTTTTCCATTATAATATTTTACTCTAAGATTTGCTAAATCATATGAGTTTTGACCAGGGATTTCTTTATAAGTAAAAAACCAGGCAGTGATATCTATATGGTTAATATTTAAATCTTTAAATTTAAACAATTACAAGATTCTTTTGACCGACGTTGTTACTAAAGGCTCCTCATCAGACGCCCATATCTTCAACCATGGCCCGCTGAGATATGAAATAAATGACACTCTTGGCCTGCCAGTTCCAGAGCCCCAGAGCCTCTGACACGTGATGACAGACCCATCCCGTACTTCTTGGTAGAAGTCGACGCATTCCCCTCTGGTCTTGGATGATGGAGCCCTACTCCAACCGCAATATGACTAATGAAGAAAGGATCTTCAACTATCGTCTGTAGAGGGCTCGTCGTGAGCTGGAGAACACCTTCGGCATCATTGCATACCGCTGGAGATGCATGTTGGGCACGATGCAGCAGAATCCAGACCGGGCCAATATCATCGTCATCGCAGCCATATGCGTGCACAACCTGATGAGACTCCGCTATCCTAGCTTGCAGAACAAAGACCTGGATCAGGAAGATGAAGCTGGCAACCACACTCGCGGCATGGAGAAACGACCGAGTTCTGCAAACTGTGAAAGCAGTTGGCAGTTCCAAGTTGCCAAATTGGGAGGGCAAGAAAATCAGAATCTACTTGAAACTCTACTACAACAACGACGTTAAGAGCTTGCCATGGCAGCAAAATATGATATAGACTGTGATATTGATCACACATATTTATATATATATGTCATTTCTTCATGTAAATACGTAAATTTATACAGCAATAAAATACTTTTGATTTAATTGAACAGTACAAATAGATCAACGTTATCATTTAAAGAATTTTTGGTCAAAAGTTAGTGGATCACTTATATCACCAGAGTAATTTTAGTGATAAAAGTGCTCAAAACACTTATGACCAACAGTACCTTACTGCTTACCAAACTCCTGGTCTTGTAATACTTTATTTCCAGATGTATACATTGCACGATTCCTGTTTTATTTAAAAATTTACATAGCATTTCTTTATTGATACAGATCTGTACAGACATCTTTATTGCTAAAAAGATACAAAGTTCTTATTGTTACACTTACAGAGTTTGCTTCATTTATTTACAAATTCTTTATTGAAAAGTTACTTACATTACCTTTATTAAAAAGTTACTTGCGACTTTTATTGAAAAATGTTACATGTTGCCTTTATTGTTTACTAGTAACATTATCTTTTTTCTTGACTAGTTATACAAGTTCATATTAGTGTTATATTTATGTACAAAATCGAAATGTTCTGCTACTGCTGGGACTTCACTCGTCACTCATTTACGGCACGGGCGGCGGCGGCTAAAATGTCTGAAGACTGCTGTCTGCTGTCTAGTGGCGGCTGTTGTCGGTGTCTGTGTGAGCAGGTCTGACTTGTCCCCGGCTGCGGTTAGGCCGTATAGCTGACAGGATTCATCTGGAGGTACATTTGGGGCTGGGACTGCATTTGTGTGTGGTCCTATGGCGATTGGGCGGGCATTGACACTGGCCTGGTCAGAGGCCATCTGGAGGGTCGCTGGTCTGGGTGTTTGTTACAGGGGCTGCGGTGCAAAGTGATGCTGCTGCTCAGTCCCCACCCTGTCCTGTTACTTCTCGTCGCTGCCGTGGCTCATTGCTGCGTCCACCTTTGCCGACAGGTCGGCCTGACTGTCTCTAAAGGTGATTGATACCCCCGCACACTGCTGGGCACAAAAAAGTAAACCATTAGTGGAAAGCTATTTTTCGTAACCGTGACCCTGACCTTGAACCAGAAGATCTAACCAGTACAGCAAACTTTGTCACCTTACAAGGTACACATGTTCCACGTGTGGTCAAGATATGCTACCTCTAGGTAAAGTTATTAAAGAAACTGTTGTGAACGCGTTGGACAGACGGACCGACCAACGGACCAATCATAACAGTGACTCAAGTATAACCCGTCAAACAATTAAAATGTTCAGTAATATTATTTTGACTTACTCACCAGTCTAACTCATGGCTACTGTTTGCTAGGATCCTCCTCATCCTAATAGTCACTGGACACATCAGGCTCTAAAGGTTCAGCTGGCTGATCTAGTCGACAGGCTCCGGCAGATGATCAACAGGATTCGGCTGCTACGAGAAGTCTTGAGTCTTCTCCTCCTTCTGGGCCTTTTTTCTACGGTTCATCACATTGGCTTTGGATGTTTCTTTGGTCATCTTCTTTGCCGGCATCTTCTCTCGCATTCCACTTTGTCAATTATAGAGCGTGGGAAACGGGTGGTATATATGCTCCCTCTGACTCGCACGAGCATTCGTACCATGGAATGCATAATTGCACGTGCGCCACATGTTCATTCAGATTGACGTACGTTCAATCGTCCGATCACCTGATCACTCCCACCATCCTATTGCATTATCTTGCAAAAGGCTTTCATTGTACAACAGTCGCATATAAACAAATATCGCAAGATTTTATGCGTTTGCATTGCACAACGATTGCTTTAGATCGGTGCGAATTTCGTACAAATATTTTTATATGCGATTATTTCGGCAGTAGTTACAATCCAAATCAAAATTTATCGGTGTCACGAATATTTCGTTGCATCTGCTCATGCGCTTACTGTGAAAGCCCCCTTAACTTACACATTTTTATCGTGTTTATGTTTATATAGAAAATAAATATGTAAGACAGCAAAATATTCCTCACGTAATATACACTAAAACTTAGGAAGCATTTAGACAGTGCGAGAGCGAACAATCTGATTTGTGGAATATGACAGATATAGACACTAACACTGTATGGATTGATTAGGGATTGTTTATGACTTAAATAACTGTTTGCATAACTATATATCCCCCAGGACGTTACTAAAACACTATAGTATATGATGCTAAACACGGGATAATTGTGATAGTATTTAAAATGGCGTTTGGAGTCATATTATGAGTGGAAATATGTTCATATAAACAAGGGTTAACTGTAATTTTCTGTCTTTGTCCTTTGAATGGTATTTGCTCCATGGTCGAATGCGGCCCCCACCCCCTATGCAGGTTTTGTATGTTTTATTTGAACTTTTTTTTACCTTTTAATCTATATTTTTTTAGAATTGTAAATTATACAAATCAGTATTTGCTATAATCTTTTTAATTGTCTGTTTCTCTACATGTGATAATGAATTGATCAAAGCAAATCATTTTTTTGACAAACAATGACAATGCTTTATTTTTTCAGTGGCTTTTCATCCATTTTAGCATATGTTTTATTACATATTATATGTAATCTGATGTTAAGGTATATTTTTATATAAAACAAGGAAAAACAATTTAAAAAAAGGTTTTAATTTTCATATCTGTTTAATGTTGTTTAAGCCAAAACGATAGGATGACGTCAACAGACTAAAATAGTTTTTGTGCATTTTAATCTGAAAGAGAATATAAGAGTTTTTCAAAACTTCAAACATTTTTTCTGATGTGAAATTAAGTTGCAAATCAAACGATACCAACAGTAACATTTAAACAATTTAACAAATTATTATCTGGACAGTGCGAAAAAGCAACAAAATAGTAAAGACGCTGTACACTCTGTGAAGAGTGTATGTAATTTAAAAATACCTCGAAACACCTTTTCTAATCGGGAAAGAGTATTCAAAATTGGCCTTAGACATAACAACTTATATAAGGCAACAAAAATGATCACAATATTAGTTAAAAAGGAAACAAAAGAGACAAAAGGGTTCGATTTAAATAAAACATACTTAATTCAAATTAACTTTCAAATGATTGCATTTAATTAAGGTTGGGAGAATAAAAAAATTCATATAGTTTTCAATTAATTTTCTTTTGTATGCCATTTGAAGCCCAGAAGTAAATAATAGGTCTGAACTATGCAAAAGCATAAGTAATGTTGTTCTATTCCTCATGTACATACACTAAACTGTGGCCCATTCAGTTAAAAAATTAAAAGACAAGATAGCATTTTAAGAAGAGAAAAGCAGATAAGCATGACAGTTTTTGTGCAAGGCTTTAAATCTTCAAACTGGTAAACTATGTTAACTCATAAAAGAACTTGTTCTACTTTACAGCAAAGAGAAGACAAAGCGTACAAGCTGATGCCTCATACAATTTATTTCTTTATTTACATAAAAGTTTAAAACATATTTTTAAAAATATACTTAAAGGCAGGCAAAACTAAACAGGCAATTAAAGAAATGAAACCTTCTTTGCATGAAAGAGCAGGTAGAACTTGCCAAGTATGGCTAATGAAGTGAAACTTTGTAATATAAAATGTAAATAAGGTAAAGTAATAATATTTTAATAATGCTCTTAAAGCAGTCAATCATATCCAGAGAGATTGAAGGGCTTTCAAATCTGTATATAACCAAGTTACAATGAGTGAAAAAATATTTAACTACCTTGTAATTGAAAAAATAACAAGAAAGAACGCCGTTTACCGAATTATGAACGTATTTCATTAAGGTTATGAAAGTCCACGAAACAAAATTTCCCCATGATCAAATTTCAGTGAGTGTTCCATATATAAGCGTCGCGCTCCAGCACGTGGCCAATTACACCAACATGTACATTAAATATGCTTGTTAATTAAAATGCTTTTGTCAATTTTATTTTATCTTAGCCTTTATTGAGATTCTTACATAGAGGTAAGAATCAGAAGACTGGCTGCCGACATCGTTGATAAATAATGCTAGAATAAAATCTGAATCGCAATCGATAAGAGTGCCGACAGTAATTAGCTGACGTCGAGACACATGTGAAAAAGCAGGCTTTAATTTGTTTCTTCATGCGGATATTGTTTCAGCATTAAGATGAAGCGCACTGCAGTATGATTGTTAATTTGTAATTAATTAAATGTAGACAAAAAGTTTGGTACAATCATACATGGCTTCAATGACATAGAAATGATTGTAACGATGGTAGCACCACTAGTTTAGTTCAATTTGATCGTTGCATAAATGTATTGGATTTTACTTGTTACTAAGTTTCTACAGTAATCACCATTATCTGTCAGTTATGATAACTTACCATTTGTAACATTCTACAAATGTATTATTCTTTACTTTCACAGAAACAGGGTGTACAGCCATTTACCCTTCATCGTGGCCATTTATAATTGATTTAATAAGATTCAATCATGTAATTTCATTCACAATCTAGAATTTGGTGTAGTTCTTCAAAGTTTTGTTTCAATAATACCTTTTTATCTTATGATTTTATTTTAACCTAACATTGGTCTAGTCTTTTTAACCCCCCCCCCCCCCCCCCCACACACACACACACACACATACACACACACACACACACACACACACACACATATATATATATATATATATATCAAAATGAAATCGATCTTGTCAAAGTTTAGTTTACATGATCGCATTTATGTAGCATAAGCAGTGAAAAGTCACCACATGCATGCATCTTTGTTGCTATTACATCCTAACACGCTACTCAAAAGACCCATGACACCTATCCTCAGATGTTATCTGAAATTAAGTTAAAACGAATTAAAATCATCTAAATCTAATTAAGCAGAGATAAATAAAACAGGCAAGCTCAATGCGTAATAACCATGGGTTCAAGTTTAACATGACAACACTCAGTCTAAGTCCAAGCGAAGAAATCATTTCAGTGGCAATCACCTTAATGTTTTAAGTAAACAGTTCAAGATACTGCTTACTAGTCTATATCTGTCATTCACTGTTCTTAAAGAATGCAGACCTCTGTCTATCTGTTCATCTGCGTCTCTCTGAGTGTATGAATGTGTGTATGTGTGCTTCTGTCGATATCTGTCTGCTTGCCTGCCTGCCTACCTGTCTGCTTGCCTGTCTGTCTGTCTGTCTGCCTGTCTGTCTGTCTATCTGTCTGTCTGTCCATCCGTCTGTCTGTCTGTCTGTCTGTTTGTTTGTCTGTATGTCTGTCTGTCTGTATGTCTGGCTGTTTGCCCCTGTCTTACATATATATAATGTGTGTATAAGGTATGTATGCTGAAACATCGTTTTAAAGCTGTGGACTGACAGTCTACAATTCCAGCAAACTCATACCTAGGCGCTGTTGTAAATCATCATAATATGTTTGAAAGAACACCATTCATACACACACATACAAATATTAAAACTTATTGTATTAACACTTCAATTTCCAAATACACGATGCCAAAGAATGAGACACGTATAAACACACCGACATGGAACTTATCTGTTCTCTGCAAGAGGTATGTTGGACTCAATTTTCAACTAATCCATCTGCATTAATTAAATAGTTAGCGATTAACTTAAGGGAAATACCAGCAAACGAACATGTAAAACGATGAATCTAATATCCTTACTATTTGAGTCTCTGAATATTACATTGGGAGGCTTCTAGAAACTGCCTCCCAATGGATATATTTCACTCGTAATTACACTTCTATGCAAACGGAAAAATGTTCTTGATGATGTATTAACGTTGAGCAATGGAAAACCTACTTCTACAACTTACGGATTATATTCACAATGTGACAATTTAGAGAGTGTATATTTTGTTAAATAATATTTCTCTATAAATAAATATACTATTAAACAAACCTGTATATATGCGCTTTCTCAGAACAAATGCCTTATCAGTGGCAGTATTTTTATTCTTATTCTGACCTCAGATAGAATGGCAGCCTTTCTCTGATTGAAGCGGAAGCTTGAAATGTAGGTAATATCAAATGGTATTAACAATTAATTAGTGTACATCCGGAAGGACTTATTTACGAAAAATTAATGAGAGTCTAGTCTCCCCGGGCAAATGATGTCGTTTTTTGATTCAACAATTGTGATTAAAAACCTCGAAGCTCTCTCAAGGTAATAGAAATATTAATTGGAAACACACCTAAGATTGCATCATTGTAAATGTTGTTAGATCACATGTTTATTGCGTTTATGGCCTAGTGTTGTCGTCGTGATATTTACTTCGTCAATATATTAGGCAAACATACTGAGCTTCAACAGCTTGTTATGTTTAAGGAACAGCTCTTCTTAGTAAAAAGGGAAGTGTGCGTCGTTGGTCTTCTTTTCTTTTAGATCCCCACCATCGTCTGAAATTCAATGTATCCTTTGTTCTGACACTGTATATAAGATCACCTCTATTCAATGCCATGTTTGCAAATATGGTCTATTGGTATAAGATGGGGTATCATAATTCAGCCTTAATCTCGCGTCTTCTTACTGTCATCTATGTTGTCATTTAATTCATCCTATACGGATTGTTACGTGTACTTCCTTTGATGGACATTGGGCTCTGGTTTCTAAATTCCATATTCAGATAGGAACAGGATGTTACAACCATGTATTCTTCTCTGGTCATGTTTTTCTTGATTCAAATAGTTGATTTTACTTATAATCAACCATTTTTGTTTAGTTTTTCTAATCGAAATAATACACCTTTCTATTGTAAACACTGTGGACATTTTTTTTCATTGACGTCACTACATTCGTCATAACTTATTAAAGAAAAGATTAGCGCTTGGACATTTTTGTCGCGTTTGCTCTTTTAGAATCATAAAAGCCTTGTTCTTACTTTTCACTTGGCTTGCACGTGAAATACCTTTGTCCTGTGCCTTTTCAGAATTGATATATGTTGCAATGCTCATAGGACTTTGTCATATATTCTTATTCATGATCCTAACAATGTTACTTGTGCAGTGTGACGGTCGTAAAAAATCCCCGTGCATGTAATCTATATTGTCATTTAGTTCATCTGTAAGGATTGTTTCTTGTATTTCCTTTGATGGACCATGTACTTTGGTTCCTCAATTCCATCTTCAGATGAACAGGAACTACAACCATTTATTTTTTATCTGTTCAAGTTTTTTCTTGATTCAAAACGTTGATTTCACTAAAATCAACCATTTTCGTTTAGTTTTTCTAATCGAAATAATACCCCTTTCTTTTCTAAACACTGTGGACATTATTTTTCAGTGACGTCACTACTTTCGTCATAACTTATTAACGAAAACATCAGCGTTTGGTATTAGTAAATTTAAACATACTTAATAAATGTACTTGATTCCCTGATTTAAATAGACTGCCCTTATAAAGATTCGCATTGTGACAATAATGTCCATCTATTTCTTGCATGGACATTTACTAACAGATCATATAATCATTATTTATGAAGTTGCACAAATTTGCTTTCGGAAAAACAAAATGATTCAGGTTGGTCTTTTCTCTATGTTTAAGTAACTTGGAGATTTCATTGCACTGTAGTACCTTCTTTCGCCCTCTAAGATGCGATTTTTTTATTGCCTGCTTTGTTTATTTCAAAAAGAGTCAAGAAACTGACACTTCAAACTTTTGAATACTGAATGGGCCAACATTTTAAGTGAAACGATGTTATAATTCAAATAATGATAGGACTTTGAACAAGATTGGAAATAATGCTGTATATGAGGTATTTATGTATAAAGCAATTTTAAACAGGATATTCTTTTCTAATGAATTCTATCTTCGCATGAACAGGATGCTTCAACTAATTACTCTTCTCTGCTCATTTTTTTCTTGATTCGAAAAGTTAATTTCATTTACTATTAACGTTTTCTGTAGGTTTTCCCATCGAAATAATACCCATCTTTCTTCTAAACACTATGTGGACATTATTTTTCAATGACGTCACTGCTTTCGTCATAACTTGTCAAACAAAACGCCAGCGCTTGGACACTTATTCAAAGGGATCGGTTTTCTTTTCATTGCTTGCATTCGGGAAACCCATCAGGAAGTGCGAGGTTAGAGCTCTGTAAATCCGGTTTAAGCACCCCAGTCGGTCGCTGTTGCCGACTGACCGTTCCAAGGCGGTAACTGTCGGGTTTGCTCTTATTGTTAAATGACTCATCACAGATTTGTTCTCACATTTACATCTGGTGTGCATGTGGATAACTTGGTCCTGTGTCTTTTCAATTTTTGGTATATGTTGCAATTCTCGTAGCACTGTCTAATATATTCTTATTCGTATTTACAAACATAGAAAGTTATGTTTGCTACACTGAAGATTGACTGATTGCCAGTATCTTACAATTAACCCGTTTGCCTTTGTCTTGAGGTAGGTCAGATATAAATGTCTGTGGTTTCTTATAGGACCTTTTGTTTTTACTTATCCCTTATATATTACTCCTTTTATCTGTAAACAAGAACAGCGATTACAAAATATAGATAATTTAAGTTATAACATAAAAAAGTGTAATATACCCAATGGTGGCTGTCGCGATTATCTTAGCCTAGCGAGCATTTTTGTGATTTTCACGTAACATCATTGCTAAAAAAATCTTAGTCATAAACAACACGATAAAATCGTTTAGCTGTTTTATAAAATATATATATTAGAATATTATAACATGAATATATTAAATATACAAGATGCTAATTATGATTAATGTTATTACATGATTACATGATCCGTTTTCCGAAGGGTTTCAAGGAAACAGATAATAAACGGACACTTGCTTTAAAGATTTGCCATGATTTTGCATTAGTATTCCTAGAATAAAACCATATTGATAAAGTAAGAAGAATAATTTGGTCAACAATATAATCAAACGTTGGATCAGTTATGAAGTATACTTACCAGATCATGTTGCTTATGTACATCAAGTCCCGTATTCACTAACCATTCTTAAGCCTAAGTTTTGACTTAAGGCCAAGTTGCAATTTTCACACCAGCAAAAACAGCTTATTTATAAAGTTTTAATGTGATTTTAAGCTCCAAGTAGCGAAGCGAAAGCGTCATCCAAAAACAAAGATATGTAACTAAATACATAATAAAGACATTGTGGATTGAAATCCATCACTTGAGCAATTCTTACTTTAAAATATTTGGTGAATTCTAGCGCAAGATGGATGGGGACACCATTTCTTTTGGGTCTTCGATTGATTATAAACAGGTCAACTGTTGGTTTCATAGACGGATTAGTGGACACTAAGCTTAACACATTCCAGCTAAGATATTTTCATTTAATGTGATTGTTGTTTTAAATCGTAAAGGTTAACTTGAGACGGCTCATCTCAAGTCATCTACGATTTTATAATTAGTTCTGTCCATCATGACCCCATAACATTTCTTACAGATATAGATATCATTAAATTATGCGTTACGATTATAATAAGATTACAATTATGTAAATGTACAAAATAATCCTGCATGATGATTTTACTTTTAGTTTCAAAACCCGTTATGATCTATTATAGAAGTAGACATACTGGTTTAAACGGATCTGAACACAAAATTTAGCAACAACACACAATCACAGACATCATCAAACCAGAAAGTCGTCGTACGTTTACAAATAAAACAAAAAATGTTTCTATGTTACATAGCACAGACATAGTTATGATTTTATTGGCAACGTCCAGTGAATTCTTCATGGAGGAATACCTAGACACATATCTGGGCACAACCTTCGTCTCACATTGGACAAGCTCCGAACTTGAAAGACATGGACTTGAACCCATGTGGTGAGATACTAAGGAATTACAAGTCGGTGAATCTAACTGGCCTTTCACGCGCACCACGTAGTAGGTATGTATTGTTTTATCTTTTGTCCTACAAGAATAATACGTCTAGCCTTGAAGTGGAAGATTATGTTTCAATAAAACATTCCTGGGTTGGCGCCAATAAATATCCCTTATTAATTTTAGATTGAATTCAACATTCCTCTGAATGGAGGACGATCTGTCTCGATGTAATATACGGCTTCTTATAACATCTAAGTACATTTGTCTAAAAAGGTAAAGTATGCACCATCTTACGTACTTACCATTCCGTCCAGCATTTTTAGAATTGCAAACGCAAAACATTTGGCTTTCAGAATTTATGTAAATTCATTAGTTAAAAGTCCGCCCATCACACCATTATGTGTTTTTATATATATATAAATCCAGATATACCTCGTTGTGAATGCACTTTGTCACTTTGTTTTTATTTTTAGTAAATTAGAACTGGTTGTTTCGGTCGGGGCCGTCGGTGCCAAGATATGGGAGTAAGGAATGGTTCCCGTTTATCATTGTAACAGGCAAAAAGGCAATAACATGTAGGTCGGAAGACGGGAGAGTAATCCTACTATTGACGTAATGTTTTATTAATTATAAGTTTTTGAACCGGCATTTAAGAAGTCAGTGTTTCCAAGTAGGCACGATTTATGATTCACAGGATCAGCTTAGTAAAGCGGTTGATAATAACTAGATTAAAACTCGCATTTGGCATGTCAGTGTTTGCACATCTGACATAATCCTGGGATTTCGTCATTAAGCGTTCTGGCATGATTTCTGTTTCCAAGGATCAACCATGTTTGCAGGTGGCGGAATTTTTATTAACATCTTAATATTTGAAAATGTGAAGCCTGTTGAATAATTCTGATGACACCTTGTGGTGAAAGAATGTCAGCTTATTTGGACGGATTTAGTTAAGCCTATTGGGGCATAAAATTTCAGATCATTTGAGCATACAGTTCAAGGCTAGTTGGGCAGACAATTTCCGACTTTGAGCATTCAGCTTGAGCCTAGATGGGCATACCGTTTCATACAAGGTTAGTCTAGTTGGGCATACAGTTTCAGCCTAGTTAAGCATGGAGTTTCAGCCTATTGTGGCATAATAAAGCGGACAGTTTCACCTAAGTTGAGCATACTCTTGAAGGTCGGGGTCTAAAATTACAAATGGATGTCCTCGTTCGAACTTAACGACTATTAGTCTGGTGTACATGCTTTGACATCGCCTCAGCATGGGGACATGAGCCATGCTCGTAGACTGCCAGTATCAAAGTGACTTGAAATAAGTGTTGTACATGTACATGTAAAGATGCAAATAACTATTTAATTTATTTTATTTGTCTTGCCATATGCAAACTGTCAGAACGGCGACACAGCAAGAATGAAGAGGTGTTATTTCTGCCAATGTTTCTTTAAAAAAGAAGCACGGTGGTTTAATAATGATGAAAGAGCGGAGTCTGTTCTGATGATGATGATGATGATGATGATGATGATGATGATGATAAAAATAATAATAATATTAATAGTAATAGTAATAATGATAATAATAATAATGTAAATACTACTACTAATAATAATAATAATTATGATGATGATGATGATGATGATGATGATGAGTTATAATAATTAATTATAATTAATAATAATAATTACAAAATAATCATAATAATAATGATGATGATGATGATGATGATGATGATGTGAATTCCTTGGTCCTGTGCCTTTTCAATTTTGTGTATATGTTGCAATACTCATAGCATTCTGTGATATATATTCTTATTTATGATCACAACAATATTACTTGTGCATTCGTAAAAAATCTCCTCGTGCATGTAATCTATGTTGTCATTTAACTCATGCTATAAGGATTGTAACGTGTATTTCATTTGATGGAAATTGGACTCTGGTTCTTCAATTCAATCTTCACATGAACTAGATGCTACAATCATTTACTCTTCTCTGTTTATCTTTTTTCTTATCTCTAGGTCCTGTACCCTTTCAAATTTGTGTATATGTTGCAATGCTCATAGGACGTTTGCATATATGTTCTTGTTCCTTTACACCAATACAGGTTTCACTTGTACTCGTTCAGCATTCAATATTCACATATGTTGCGCTTGTGCTAAATAATGAATCCAATATCTTTTGTTCCATGTTTATAATCTACTATTGATATCTTTCTTTCTATTTTGTTTTGTTGTTTGTTTTTTGTTTTGTTTTTTGTAAACGTACGACGACTTTTTGGTTAGATGATGTCTGTTTCTGAGGTTTGGCTTATATGAACATTAAGAATTATTTAAACCACAGATTAGGTCAACCATATCACAATTACGAATTGTTTTAAGGAAAAGTCTTTTCTTGATTGAAGCTGAAAATTGAACTGTAATTAATACAAATGACATGGATTATGAATGTGTAGACATTTGGAGAACTAATGAAAATCTTGTCTCCAAAGGTCTCTAAATGTCTCTGTTGATTCGACGACGATTATAAAAAGCCTCCAAGGACCGTTAAGAGCAGAATAGAATGGAAACACGTCTCCGATTGCTTCAAAGTCATTAAGGCGAAGACATAAAGATTTATAACCTAACCGTTAGAAAACATTTTCTCTAACCAGTGTACTGCTTGTTTATAATCTCAGGGTCGTCGATGCATTATTGTTGGCCGTGGAACTTGACAGTCAAAAAACGACAACAAGAGAAGTTACAACAATATCTACAATAACTATGCAAACAATAACAACAACACAAAAACAATATCAACATCGGCTTTAATGCTTGTAACTGTCCTTTTGGCTTTGTGGTATATCTACAACATGCAGGGATAAATGTAAACTGCCAGAAGGTGCGCCCTTGTTGCGAGCTGGAACATGCTGACTTGTTATGAGAGACATTAATGAATAGTCTCCACTAAATAATCCCTAGATGCAAGTAGGTCCTTTCACTTGTTTAACACGGCGTTTTATGCTTGTGCTCTTAGGGGTATATGTTGACCTTTCTGCCTTTCTTGGCATACCCAGATTAATCATTATTAACAAACACTTCGATTTTCTTATTCAAAAGGGCAAATCTTTATTAGAAATGAAATGGATTTTAAGATTATATTTTTTCTAAAGTAAGAAATTTCACTGTTTGTAATTGCAATATCTACGAAAAGAACAGGCGATAAAGTCTCAATATTTCAACTAAAAGGACCTACCTTCTGTCTGAAATGTCTAGGATATTAACTACTAAGGAAGACAATTTCTTTTTCACCAATGTATCCCATTCTGCCGCCCTCATTGCAGAGCGTTCATGCGAAGAGTTTTCCAGCTGAGCTGGCTGGTTTCACTATGACATTTGTCGTCAATACTTCTTCTTGATAATGATAGATGGACATTGCAATACCAAATTCTGTTCTAGATCATGTTTCCCTGGCCTGCTTCTAAGCAAAATAAGATGTTTCTTTCTGATCGATCTAAACCTGCTTTGCATAGCATAGTTTAAGTTATGTGTTTAATATACATAATATAATTTGGAAAAAATGAGAGCTTTCTGTACATCATTTCCTGAAAGCAGGTGCGGATTCAGAAAATGTTGGTGGGGTTGGGGGTATGAATCAAGATCCATTTAATTTATCGCAATGAATACTGGGTGTACATACAAAGTTAGCGACCATAACCTCGAACTAAGCAGTCAAAAGACAAAATTTACTTTAAAGGTATAGTATTTCTAAGCGTACATATGTTTTGTTTTCACAACAGTTTTACCTGGTTGCATCCCTCCTCCCCACTGGATCCATCTCTGTCTGAAAGTGTGAAGCAAGTAAATTATTTGACTATTTTAAAGCTGTACGTTCAGCGTTGCTTGGTATACGGACAAAGGATTTTATACAACTAATTCACGATGTTGTTGCGGCTTTATTTTACTTTTACTGTCTACAAGTTAAGCCTCGCTGAAATGTTGGGGTTTTTTTAACTTCTGGCGTTAGCTCAAAGCACT
The DNA here is from genome assembly GCA_007844125.1 of Sinonovacula constricta. Classification (NCBI taxonomy): domain Eukaryota; kingdom Metazoa; phylum Mollusca; class Bivalvia; order Cardiida; family Solecurtidae; genus Sinonovacula; species Sinonovacula constricta. The sequence goes on from CM017559.1 coordinate 10,131,730, forward strand.
TTCAACGTTCAGATGACAGAATGAACGTTGAATGCAACGTTTGCAACATCACCTAATACTCTCAGGTACAACGCGCAACTTAAGAAGCCACTGTTACAAACTCATGTTCTTTCCTTTTTATTTGTTTTAATTCTTCATTACCGAGTAATAAATACTGCATACCGAGAAATAAACTTTCTAAAACTTAGAACACTCGGACCTTATTGCTAAAGCCACGGCACGCATTTTTTACTACTTTTCATAGTTTTACGCCAACCAACTGAGCCCAACCTTACTTTTAAGTATCAATGTAATGATTCGAAAATTCAAATGCTTCAATAAGTGAATTTTGCCATCCCGACTTATTACCTATTAAATAAAAATCTTCTTTCAAGAAGTCTATATCGCACAAAACAGTAAACGTTACGTCTTTGTACTTTTGCATCCGAAATGACATTTTTTTAATGGGATGTGGTATTGTGATATTCATAAATCAAGTCACACGTATAAGTCAGTTTGTGTCTTAAAAATAAAAATTAATGCCTCCTTAACATCATATTAAAATCCTGTTGTAAGGCAAACTGACCCGCGTTCGCACTACACTATATTTGTCATACAATAATGAATACAATGTCAATAACATTTTTTATAATATCCTCCTGTCATTTAATCAAAAAAGCATAATGTAAAACTAAATTGAGAAAATAATTTATATTTGGATGACTAATTTTCATTTATTAAAGTAGCAATCCAGACCTAAAATTAATTTTGAAATTAATCAGAAATAATATGGAGATTGTTTGTCCTTTATAAATGGTTTTGATTCCTTTCATTTTGAAATTGCACTTTCTAAGAATGCCAAAATTAAGAGCTTGTTAAAAGAAATAGCAAAGCACATTTTTACGGTCTAAAGGCGGAATCAAAAACATGTACATCATCATACTCAATCATTAAAACTCAAACCAAAAATGTCAAGATAAAATATATCCGTTTAAATTATGAGAAAATTGAACGAACAAAAATAAAGAAAAAATATTTCATTTGATTGTGTACGGGTTTTGTCGCCGTATGAGAAGAGGTCATATTCAGCAATATAGCGGTAAAACAAACATACTAATTAATGTGTAGTAACCGATACATGTATGCTATTTGACAGGATTTAAATGGTACTTATTTTTTAAAGAAATATAATAAACAAACAAACTTGTTCGATCTTATATGACATAATAGTACAACACAATTCTACTTTAATTAGTGACAATATTAGGAAGGGTATATTAAAATACATATAGACGTAAGTGCCAAGCCAAGTGTTACCGGACTAGCTTTGCTTTTGAGGTAAAGTATTTCAATGAGTAAGATTAATGGTTTTTAACATAAGCACCTGGTTTTCTTTATGCCCGAATACAAAAAAAAAATGTGTATGCAGTTAACACACCAAGGAGTGTTATCTTTAGCATAATGATATTTTCGTTGCAACCTGAAGCAGATATAGTGTTGTGTTTCCGGACCATCTTTGCTTTGGTGGTAAATATGTCAAAACTGACCAGGTTTAAGCACCCCAGTTGGCCCTTTTGCCGACTGACCGTTCCAAGGCGGTAACTGATGGTTTTTCTTTTTGTGTGTTATGTCTCGTCTCTGTGTTTTGTCACATTTACATTTACCTTGTTTGCCTTGGTCTGCAGTAGATAAAATTTAAATATCTGTGAAAATTTTGATAGGACCTTTTCTTATTTACCTATTTATATTCAGTCGTTTAAATGGTGGTTCAAGGATCAACATGTGTAATCTATAAGCAGACGAACAAATGACATACTAGTGAAAATAACAAATTATAAAGAACATATGTGAAACTAGGCACTGTCTGGGAAAAACAATCGCTAACAATGGGTTACAGTTCTTTACACAATTAAATATATCGCTATCCAAACAATTCATACTGATCTTATACATTATTGGCTAGATATAGTCATGTCAGTCCAATCAAGTAAGGAGCCAAGTCCTCATGGGAAGTAATAGGTATATAACTTAATTCATCTAAACTAATTTATCTTTCCATCTAACCTAATTATCTATACAATAACTTAATTCTTTTCAACTTTCACAAAGTAAATATATCATCATTTTATCATAAGTAACTATAGCACAAGCAGATCGAAAACGCAACAAAACATGTGCATTTACATGTATATTACACATTTTAAAAAAGTTATGAGATTTATAATTAATTCGAATACGAAATATGAAAATTTGACAACAATGTTCAGTGAGTAGTCTTACATATAATAAATCTGAATATGTACGAGAAGGTGAAAGAAATAAGCAAGATGAAAAATAAAAAAATCTTTGATCATTACAACATATATTAAAATTAAAAAATGCACAGGACAAAGGTATTCACAAGCCAGTCAAATGTACACACTACAACAAAACTGTGACAAGACATATTATAAAACTGAACAAATCTTACAGATTACAAAAGTCGGCAACTGGGATTCTCTAACCGACTTAACAGAGACCTGATAGATTTCTAATGCAAGCAGTAAAACAACTTTCCAATCGATGACGTATTTTTAATGACGGACGTCATTACTAACAAAGTAGTGGCGTTAATAAAAGTTGTTCACATTGTAATTGGGTAATGGGATAAGTATTTTTTCTGTTCGAACACCTATACAAAATTCTTAATTGTAAAAGAAATCAATTAAAGAACCAAGAACAAAATGACAAGAGAAGAAGCGTAAATAATTATAGTAGCATCCTGTTTATGTGTAGAAGTAATTTTAGTATCAATGTCCATTGCACTCTTACAATGAAAATACACTTAACAATTCAGATGTGATTAAATAAATAAATAAATAAGCAAAACGTGGACGTGACAAAGAAATAGTGATACCAGATATTAAAATACATTTAGGGGAAACTCTGAATAGAGTCTAAAACAAATCTGTACAATCCCTGTCTGAGTGTTTCGGTTATGTTTCATCTATTAGGTTTGAGAATGGCTGTAGCAATCGCCCTATTAGCTGAAGCCAATTATTTCTACGGCTGATCTAATCTATAATACCCCTAAGGACTGAAATAGACATATCACAAACGGTGGTCATCGTTGTTATGTCTCGATGGTATCTCCAAAGTCCGTCTGGTTTCAAGAAGACTTTCAAGCCAAGAGTATTTTAATTCGTCTGTCTGCCCACATGGAGGAAATTAGCCCCCATGCACCTCCATAAGACATTTTACTGCACTGGTTAAGGGAATGATATAATACACAACTATTAAGGTAGCAAAAAAACTCTTTTGAACATAAACTAAACATTTCAACGCATTTGTTTTGTTATGTCATAAGTTGAAATTGTGTTTGGCCCCATATCATTGATTTGCATGTGTTACTGTATGTTTTTTGATAACAAAACATCTTTCTTTGATCATGATAATGTTGCCTCACACCACCTGCGCCTTCAATAACCATCTTCTTGTAACTCTTATAAGATTAAAATGAAATGGCCGACTTACTTGTTTCCAAAGTTGTTTTTTGTTTGTTAGATTTAGAGATTATTCTTATTTCTTATTGTATTCGATCCATACATATAATGTTAACATTTGTGCTAGCATTAGAGTCCCTGGCTTTAATAAAATATATACCTAATTTTATTGCAAAACTAGAAGGGAATTTACAATAGGCCATGGTGTGCAATTGGTGATCATTTAAAACGCTTTCATTAATATGAATATACGACAAAGTCCTGAGCATTGTAAGATACACCAAAAACTTGAAAAAGGCAGAGGAAAATATGTCTGGCTTAAATCAAGATATGTTAAAATTGTATTTACTCTATCTAAAGCAATTATTGACAGCAAAATATCACAAATTGATAAAATTGTTATTTGAGTCTTAGACTGTTTCCAATACACTAGGCTACGAACGTGCTGAAAGCCATACTATATTAGGGGGAAAAACGCACCACTTGACCGTTCCACAAGTTTTTACCAATCAGAAATGGGGTAATGTATTTACTCCTTAATACGAATTTACGACAAAGTCCTATGAGCATGGCAACATATAACTCCGAAAAACAAGGGTATTTCACATGCAAGCCAAGCGAAAAGTAAGAACAAATTTGTAATGAGTCATTTAACAAAAGGAGCAAACCCAACAGTTACCGCCTTGGAACGGTCAGTTGGCAATATGGACCGACTAGGGTGCTTAAACCGGTTTTACAGAGCTCTAACCTCGCACTTCCTGACGAGTTCCAGCAAGCAATGCAAGCAATGAAAAGAAAAACTATCTAATTGAATACAAAATGTCCAAGCGCTGACATTTTTTTGTAAGTTATGACGAAAGTAGTGATTTCATTGAAAAATAATGTCAACATAGATTTTAGAAAAGAATAAAAGCGTTCACAAGGAAACTAGATAAATATTAAAAACAACGTCTTAACAGCATGAGAAACAACAAAATCAACAAAATCAATATATATATATATATATATATATATATATATATATATATATATATATATATATATATATATATATATATATATATATATATATATATATATATATATATATATATATTATATTACTTACCTATATTTAATTATATATACAGAATACTTCAATCCCAGTCTTGTGCCTCTCTTTTCAATCAATTTATAATCCATATAAGAAATTACCAACAATTATTTTGGTTTGAGAGGTTGAAGTGGATCATTGACGAATTTATTACATTTTTGAGTAAAATGTTCACAACTAAATTACGATGGCCGCGGACCAAAATGCTCACGTTCTCGCAAATTTAATGTCGTGTTTGTCAATATTCAGACGCGATGCTCACGGTCGTACTGATTACATGGCCACCTTCAGAATCTACCGACACGACAAGGTTATTCCATCAACTTAGCTTGCCTGTATATAACCTAGCTCCAAACGTTACTCATGATGTGCATACAAAAATTGAAACGGTATATATATATATCAATTTTATATATTCAATTATTTCAATAAGTAATCATACAACATGCAACAACATACATGAGTAAATCACGATCGAACGAGTAGCATAAACAAGGATGAAATGTAATTAAATACGAAATTTCTGCTTTGATCAATCGACCAGACGATGCTTAATTTAAACTATAGAAATATAATTGCATCTTTTTAAAAAGCAACAGCTTAAGATATTTACAGTCTTTGCAATTCAATTTCATTTATACCTAGGAAAAAATGATGACAGTCGTTGAAACTGGTAAGATATGGAATTGTGAATCTTTACGAGACAGGCTGTTAGAATGATTTAAAAAGCAAAGTACTAACTAGTCGATCAAAATTTGACATGAAAAGTGGCAATTACAGAATCACCTTGAATATTGTTTTGCAAAATATGCTACTACGTTTTTTCCGCTTCATTTAAAAATAGCAGTCTGGATGAAAACTGTACAGACCTTAATTTTGATCAAGATTTGGATTTTCAGTAACCAATGATTTATCGACTGACGGAGGAGGATGCTCAATTAAATCAACGGCTTGGATATATGCTTAAGCGTCCGTACATAATTGTAGATGAATTAAAATATCACAGCTGTTTAATTGACATATACTCCTTGTGTTTGCAATTATTATCACTTCGCCAAAATGATATAAGACAACAATGCTTTTTAATTTGCGTTGCTGTCATCGAAGTCAAAAACACTGAACCATGCCAATTATTAAAATATTACTTTAATTTTATTTAAGCTTATTTTCGATGTATGTGCTACTGTCATAGCGTCAGCCGGTTCATATTAAATATTTGAAACATGAGTTGTGTCCGGATCTAAAATTATATAAATAGCACGACAAAATTGACGATACATTTGCACCTTCGTAAAGTTACAACTTCTCAAAATTACTTCAGTATACCATATGCAATAATAAATACAACTTGCAAGTTGCTTTTGACGACGTCTGCACTGTAAGAAAGTATCATTTCCTGTGTAGAAAGATTGTACATATTTGTTTCTGTTATTTAAGTAAAGGTTTGGTTGCAATTAAGGGCATTATACTATCTACTATTTTTAAGTTCAATCTAAGTTCAATTTGTGCTTTCACTTTAATATCGTATAAAAAGCAAGTTTAATATACAGACTGTCGGGTAGTTCTGGGTCACTAACGACTAAAACTCTGTCACCGTTGTTATAATCGTTCAAATCAAACAAACCTTTACATATTTTATAAGACAAATATCTCTGGAATGTTTTGCATTTGAACAATATGCAGCAGCATTGTGTACTCGTGCAATACTTTGAGCGTAACAACATGCACCAAGTCCGGTGGTTACGAGTCAATTCCGTGAGTTCCGGGTCACGTGATATTTTTGTTCTGGGGATCGTCTCAAAATCATTATGAACTGTCAAAACTGACAGCAAACTTGTAAAACATTGGGACAACTACTTATAAGTCACAACAGTACCTTCAAGCACACGTTTGGTGTACACTGCGACATACAAGAAACAACTGTTTACATTTTATTTTGCAATTACCAGTACCTGCTGGCATGTAAAACACCCAAAATAACAATAAACAACTGTAAAATGTATATACACTGGTCAAAAGAAAAAAACAGAGTATGGCATTATTTCACATGAGATTAAAAATTAGCTGTGCGACAAACATTCTTATAAAATAGCAATATAATATAAAAGTCTTAAACTGAACCTCTGATAGGAAAAACACAGTACAATATCATGACTAGACTGATTACATAAAAACATCATGACTAGACTGATAAACATAACCATATCATGACTAGACTGATAAACATAGCAATATCATAGCAATAGCATGACTAGACTGATAAACATAACAATATCATGACTAGACTGATAAACATAACAATATCATGACTAGACTGATAAACATAGCAATATCATGGCTAGACTGATAAACATAGCAATATCATGACTAGACTGATAAACATAGCAATATCATAACAATATCATGACTTGACTGATGTAAAACATAACAATATCATGACTAGACTGATAAACATAACAATATCATGATTAGACTGATAAAAGTAGCAATATCATAACATTATCATGACTAGACTGATAAACATAACAATATTATGACTAGACTGATAAACATAACAATATCATGACTAGACTGATCAATATAACAATATCATGACTTGACTGAGAAACTTTTAAAACTAGAAACACAGTCATGAAAACTTATCCTATTCACTAACAATGGTCATAGCACTCCCTGCTTTCATTTGTGAAACAATGTGCCTTAACTGACTGAGCATTTGGCCATAAGATGACGGCAACCGTCTGACAATGTAATGGCATGGTATAATGACTCCCCCGCCAACTTCCTGTTGCTCAGGCCAAGGAGAGGAGCTAGAGGCTGGTTCTCCACAAGGCTCTGCATAGACAGTCCCGCCATTATTAATTATGTCTTTAAAACAAGTGGCCAGTTCCCTTGGCACATGCCCTATGGGGAGGCCAGCAACATCAGACAATATCAGGTGGCGTTTATTGTCTGTGGTCATATTGTGCATGTTTTCATAAAAAGTTTCAAGTTTGGGAATCCAGACCAGACATGCAGACTTGTCGTGAATGTTTGTATACTCTCGATCAACAAGCAACAGAGATGGCGGATCTGTCATAGGAGGGCGAATTTGGTAGACGTGGTACCCTTTTATTACACAGTTTTGTAAACGAATTGGAGATCCACCAACTTCAGAGTGTGTAGATGTGCATACAGCAACGACAGATGTGGTCTCTTCAGTCCTTGGTGTTACCTGAAACAGACAGGAGAAAAAAATGACATTAAATTGGTGTGCATAAAGCCTAAAAGTTTATTATTTTTGCAACCAGCATTCTAAGATCAGCCTTCATGCAACTGCTAAGTAAGTTTGTAACAACAATTTGAGTGTGTCATATTCACAAGACTTAAATAAAAAGAAATGATCAGTTTTATTCTCTGCTCTAAAATTGTATACTGATCCAATTTTTTTAATTAATGGTTTGGTTATTTTTTGAGCATTGTAAAGTGAAAACAACCAGAACTGTGTAACCAATGAGGGCCCATTTCATGGCCAAACTTACATTCAGGACAAATAAATGGCGTATCGTCATCTACAGCCATTGCTACACTGTCCGAGCAGCAGTCTCTATGGATCCAGCCATCACATTTGTCACACTGTATCCATAAACTCCCCGACTGAAGTGACTGGTCCTCCTCCCATGACATCTTACAACCCATACAAGTGATATCTACTTTTTCACCAACTTCTTCAGATGTCTGGGGTGTCTTCTTCTGTGTTCTTCTGGTGCTGGGTCTTTTTTTACTGATTAGAACAGACTGGGATTGTTTTGATTTCTTTTCCCTTGAAGCTTTCTTCGATGTTTGACTTTTACTTAGCTGCTTATTAAATTTGTTCTTCGCTTTTGTTTTTTTTCTTAGCAAACTGTTTTACTTTCTTCAGTTCTGTCAGTGCCATTTTTCTAATAGATTCTGGCGAAGTCAGGTTATCTGGCATTTCTTGTATAAGACGCCTTGCTTTTCGTTTAGTAGATACAGCAGCCTTAGGGAAAACAAGTTTGGCGGCCAGTAAAGGCGACAGCACGCTTTCTAAAGTCTCTGTTGGGATGCTGGGAGTGACTGCTTGTGGTTGTTCTACACTTCCTGAACAAACTGTTGCCAGCAAGTCTAGCCCACTTGGTGCTTGTACCTGTACTTTGTCAAGATGAGTGTCCTGCTCTGGTTGGTCATCTTCAGGTTCAGGGGAATCTGGACACCTAGCGACTGTGGCTGTGACTGTAGAAGGATTGACTTTAGTTTGTTCCTAGACTTTGTGTGCAAACATTTGTATACCTGGAAGCATGGGGACTGGCTTTCGATGTCATAACCCTCTTTAATACGCATTCTGTACTTTGTTCGCACTGGGGTGTCAAGTTTCTAGGGCCTTAAGGGCACCAAGACAGTCGGTTGAACTTTGCATCTGGCTTGGTTTTTCAGTCTCTTCTTTTAAACTTTCTAATGAACTTTCACCTGAAAAGGTCATCCCAGGCTTTAGGACTTCTGACCTTACAGCGTTGCTGTCTACTGGATAGATACCAGAGCTTCTAAAACTGTTAACTACAGTTAATGGCCTATAGAAGAGGAGAAAGGCTTCTTTCAGATGTGGAAACTTCTCTTTACCCACCGGTGACCCTGGATTTTCTCTACTATGTCGACGCAAGACTTCACACCATCTTCTCTTCAGAGGACCAAATACTCCAACATCAAGGGGCTGCATAATATGTCTAGCATTTGCAATAAACCTGTAGATCTCAATACCCCTTGACATGGCAAACTGAAATACTGACATATTCACATGGCTGCTCACACTATCAATCAACAGTATTACAGGTCTTTCTTGCACACAATGTTTATCAAAATGTTCCATCCAGCTTATGAAAGCCACTGTATCCATCCAGCTCTTTGCAGTGTATGTGATTCCGCTGTTAGCAATAGCTCCAGTAAGAGGATTGTATCCTCTGGAACGTGGGGAAGGATATACAAAGTATGGTGGTATCATACTTCCATCGGCCGCTCCACAGAACATAACAGTCAATCTTTCTTTGGTGCTGCACCCTGACACATGCGGAACTTGTGGTACTTCATTTCTCTTTGGGCCAATCACTTTACCTGGCTTGCTTCCAAGTGAAAACCCGGATTCATCTGCATTATATATTCTGTTTGGCTTGTCTATCAAACTCAACCTAATTACAAAGTCTCTGTAAGTAGAATACCATCTGTCTTTGCTTTCTCTTGTGATTTTAGCCCTCCGGGACTCAAGTGCAGTTTCCTGACGTATTTCGACAATATGACTATTCCTGGCCATAAATGCAGAATACCAATCATAACTTGGCCTACTATTTACAAATGGAGTTTTTCTTTTCTCTTTCACAACAACATCCTGCACAAAGTCTATAAATTCACCAGGTTTGAGTCCCATTCCCCTTTCTGACATTTCTTTCAACCTTCTAGCCATTGCTTCCTCTTCAGCCTCACTAAATACAGTCTCTGGTCCATTTCTGCTGTCTATATCTATTACACCAGAAGTTCTTCTTTGCAAATAACTAAAAGAAAGACCAAATTTACTTGCCGCTTTCTCACAGATGTTCCTTCCTTTTCAATTTCATTAAGAGCACGGCGGACACGCTCCTTCTTGGCGGGGGACTTTTTGTAGTACCTCTTGGCTATCTTTTTTGCCGCTTTTTGCGCAGGACTAGCAGGTGTACAACAAGGGAGTGTTGTTTTTTTTCTCCTCCCCATTGCCAGTGTTTACAGTTATGCTGAAATACAAATACCATAAAATTATGTATAAAAATAATGGCAACAATGTTATATGAGTTGTTTAGTTGATGACAGTAACAACGGTATTATTTCATGGATTCCTGTAAGTAAATAATTATTATTCAGTTAGCTTAAGTATTATAAATTGATGTCAAAAAATGTTTATAAACAAGTTCTCCATTGAAAATCAGGCAAAAATCACTATTTCGGTGGAAAAGTTGGATTTCATAATGTTTTGAGATGCCCCCTCTTTAGAGTTTGTCAAGCGTCTATTGACCCGGAACTCCTTAGTACACATGCGTTTGTTTTTATACGATTTTCTGCAACAAATAAGCAAGAATCCTGTAGCTGCGAATGCTGTATATTGTATAGATGTGCATCATTTAATAAACACCTAGAAAGTCTGAATATACGAGCATATTACCTTGATTATGGCTGCAAATTACGGAGATGCAGATTTTAAACAACCGGTGTCAAGGTAAAATATTTCATGTGTGGTCATTTAGTAGACTGGTTCCCGGTCATCAACAGACACACGGCTTTGAAAAATCGGCCACAAACGGCAAAAGTGTTAATGTTTAAGGACCACGAGTCAAATTATCAAAATAAATAGCCTGTTTAATAATTTTTAAACACATTCCGTCGAGTGACCCGGAACTCCCAGTGATTCGGAATACCTTGAATAACTGTAATGTTAAGTAAAGTGCCCAGAGTGCTGAAAATCAGTGAAGATTAATGTGCGTACCGTTTTCATCGAGTTTAGTGGCCAATCTGATATACTATCTCTATCAAAATTGAATATTATCTAGACAATTAGTTATACTGCTCCTTACAATGTTTAACAGACAAATTGCATTTTGCCTGTTAAAGTATCCGTATAAGTATAACTGTTTTATCACGGTCTAAAGCAGCATAATTACAGTTATAGAGTGTCTGACACGAGTTGTCTTTTAATACAAACATTTATTAAAAGAGTTCATGAATAGTCAGTGAGCAGATGGCGAGTTTATTATCATTTTTCCTGGACGGGTGTTAAAAATGTTTGTATTAAATGATAACGAGTGTCAGATTCTTTTTATCAATTTTAGTCGCCTGTATATGATATAACTTTAGTTTAATAACACTAACTGAAAAAAGTGGTATGAAACAATCTGCATGATGATTACGTCGATGACAAAACGCTGTATTACACCAGTGTAATATAACAAAATATGCAATGGAGATATTGAACGAAAAACGAGGTGAATCGTATTATAAAAGACTATTGTTCACACTGACCAGACAGGGACAAGTGGCTTGATTGCATGTTAACTCCAAGTACTGTGTCACAGCTAATCAACAGATTTTCTCATGCGAAGAAAGTAACGTAATACTCGGTGATGTTAGTTAAAAAATAGATGGAAAATGTTTTACATGTAACGTTTTTGATGATCGCAAATTTGTTTTCTCTGCATTTTAAGCTTTTAAAGAGTTCTAAGTTCAAAAAAATATAAAAATGATATATATCATCGCGACTTTTTTCATCTTAACTACGAGATTTGCTATTAAGTCATCTTCTCCTCAGCCTGCATGACGCCTGTTATGATATTTGCACGCCAGCTAGAGCGTTCGTCCGGTTTGTCGTGTTCTGGAGAGCATCCTTTTGGGATGCGGCCATTGTCCATCCTACAGATGTGTTTGTTCCAGCTCAGGCGCCTCTTGGAGACCATGCTTGACATGCCTGCCTGGGCCAAAACATATCCTGCCAGGTGATGCCGAGCAGTTGTCTGATGTTGAGCATGTGGAAGGTGTTCAGGCTTCGTTCTTGGCGCGTTTACATGGTCCATGCCTCACTGCCGTACAGAAGGGTGCTCAGCACGCACGCTTGATACACCTTTATCTTTGGGTTGGGGGTCAACATGTGTTTGTTTCACACACGCTTCGCTCAGCGGGCCATGGCGGTTGTTGCTTTGCTATCCTTACTTTGAGCTCGTTATTCAGGGATAGGTTGCTGGAGATTGTGGAGCCGGGGTATGCGAACTTGTCCACCACCTCCAAGGTATGATCACCGATGGTAAGTCTTTTAGGGGAGGGCAAAGAGGCCAGACCGACTGACCAAGTCTCTCGCCTTAGCAGGTCAAAGGTAAGGTACAGGGGGCATCGCTGTTCGTAGCACTTTTCCTACAGCTGCCTAAGGAACCCACACTATGACTCGGGATATACGCGGTCAGCAAGTACCTGCAAGCGGTTGAGAACTATCATGACGAAGAATTTTCCTACGATGTTATGGAGAGAAATCCCGGGACAGTTGTTGCAGTCACTGCGGTCGCCCTTGTTCTTGTAACAATCTTCTCAGCCAGTATGTCTTGGGGTATTGTTCGCTCTTCCAAGCACTATAGCAAACGCTCATGGAGATGTCCAAGGAGGAAGATCTCTTTTGCGACCTTCACAACCTCTGGTGCACTCGGAACTCCTCGGGTAATTCCGTCAACGTAATCATCCGAAGCTTGTCGGAGATCGCCGAGTAGGTGCGATTGCCTCTGGTGAAATTCCGTCACTGCTTGGTGCTTTCCTACAGGACAGCGAGTCGATGGCCTTTCTGAGTTCCTCGATGGTGGATGGCGAGTCCAGTTCTTCCATTGTTGGCAGTGGGTGGTGTTCTCCAATGATATGTCGGTAACGATGTTCTTTAGAGTAAAGCTCCCCGTAGTGGTCAACCCATCTCTTCATCTGCTCGCCACGGTCCTTGATGATGTCGCCGGAGGTGGACTTGGGGAATGCTGTTTTGGTGACACTAGGTCCAAAAAAAAATTTCATCCCCTCATACATGGTACGGGTGTTTCCGCAGTCTGCAGAGGTCTGGATGTCAATGAAAATCTTAAGTCAGTAGTTTTTGGCTACGGGCGATACTTTTGGCGGTGTTGCGGGCTTCTCTATAGGCCGCTAGTGGTTTTTCGCAGGGCTTCCTCTTGTACTTAAAAAACGCAGCACACTTGGTGACTATGCCAGGCTCTATCACTTTGATCCCGGCCTCGAACCAGTCTTCGTTCTTCCTGGCTCTCTTCCCGAAGGAATCTGAGGTAGTGTGGTATTTGAAATCGCGAAGTTTTAGCTTGCTGTAGCGCTGTTGGTGGGGCAGTCTTCCAGGGTCTTGTCAATGGCCTCGACAAAGCATTTACGCAGGTCATGCTTTGAGGTTCTGGCTATGTCTATGCAGCTGTCCGCTCTCGTTGAGTGTCCGATGCAACGTGGCCAGGAGGTGTGGGTTACGCCTACTCAAACTGGAACAGGTTTTCCTTTGCAGAGATTGCTCTATTCCTTGTCTCGAGCTTCTCATAGAATGCATCTTTAGCCTCGGCTGTGGCACAGAGTGTGGAGGCGTGGACGCTAAAATGTAGGGAGGTCCTGAGGTGGTAGTGAGGCAGAATGAGAGGATGCGTTCGGTTACCTGTGAAGGTGGCTCGACTGATAACCTCATAGAGTCGGCGCTCATCTGACTCCAGACCATGCCAGAAGATCGTTTAGTCCTTCTCCTTGAGGTCGCCACTAGAAGCGAGGCGTGTTTCCTGAAGGGCGGCGAAGCCGATATTCTGCTTGGCCAGCTCGCGGTCGATGATAGCGATTTTCCTGGCGTCGTCTACTTGCTGAAAGTCGTCAGAGAGGTCAGGACACATTGTTCTAACGTTCCAGGTTACCGGCCTAAGGGCTGGCGATTTCATTTCCTTTTTCTTTCGCTCTTTGCCTGATGCTAAATTTTACAACAAGCCTGTGGAGTTTGTCTAAACTTCACGCACCAAATGAAGCAAGCAAGTTATGGCATGGTAGTACCTTATTGCTCGGGGACTGCCTGAGGCGGGCGTTAACCTTCCATCGGAGTCAGAGGACTACAAGAGGGCCATGATGACACGTAATCGCTCACCTGTGGAAACAGGCTTTTACTAGGCTCATATCTTGCATCAAGTGATTAAGAGTTATTAGCTTTAGAAATCTTTGAAGATTGGACCAGACGTGAGGCCCCTTGGCTAAAAACATTTTCTAGAATTTTACCTAGTAACCTACTGATTCCACAAGACCCACTTTAAAACATAGATAAGATTTCATGCTGACAGATATTCTGGCCAAGTTTGGTAAAGATTGGGAAATCAATGTGGCCTCTAGTATGTTCATAAGCTTTTTGTAGATTTGACCCAGTTATTTATCAATAATTGTATCAATTAATGCTAAATGACGTCTTCATTTGCTATACCAAATGAAATATTTTATGGACATGTTAAATTGGGGAAACATTTTGGAATCTAAGTTCAGTGACCCAGTTATTAACTCATCAAAGATTTCATGCAGACAAATATTCTTACCAAGTTTGATCAAGATTGGCTATGTTACACCTATTTGTTTTATATTCACATGATTCACAATCTCAAAAGAATACGGTCTAAAATAGTAATACTTTTGATTTCTGAAATAAAGTTGACCTCATTTATATTTTCATTTTGTAACGGTTTTGAAGATTTATCCACCGTCCAGTTGTTCAATAAAAAGTATTGACCTGTTCTGTAACTTGAACTTGGCTGTAAACTGTGTTGTGTTGTTGGAATACCTCTTCTAACTGTGCTACGGGACAAAAAGTGAACATGAAAATGTACAAAAATGAAATTTTAAGCTGGTAAATCACATGAATGATATTCATACAAAGTTTTACTGTTTTATGCCATAATAGTTTGCATTATTATGGTTTGTATTAATAGGTTTCTCAATAAAATATATATTTTATGAAGAATATTTTAATAACCAGGGCGACAAAAATACCCACACCAACCAACGTTAACTATGTCATTGTATCCTTTGCATACCACTTCCTGAAAAAAGGAAAGGAAATGGAATATATCTGGGTAATTAAGATATAATGCAGTTCCCACTTATTTAAAACAAGAAAACTATTATTTATACGCCAAAAGTTGGAACATTGTATTAACAGAACATAAACAAACTGCATTTCAGAACCGAACTAAAAACGGCAACTGTTATAAAGTTACGGTCTACAGCAAAGATGAATTTTAAACATCTGACAATCATTCTGCTGGAATTGAGAAACATGATAACACGATTGTAATAGGTAATTGTAAAGTACAGTATGATAATTGCTAAGAAGCAGTTGTACTTGAAACAAAAATACTCAACTTACTCACTTCCCAATCATACCAGAGCACTAGTTAAAACAATTTGTAGACGCTAAATCTTGTTAACAACAACAATCAAGGGAAAAAAGCAGTGGAAGCAACGTGTCCAATCTCACCTAATTAATGTTATGTCCAGTTACGTATGAAAATGGTACGAACAACACACTTGGAAACATGCAAAATATATCATTTTTACACTTGCACTACCTAAATATTTATTTGCATTTATTAAATACTAATATAACAAAGTAGGTTTGGCCTTAAAGAAACATCAGGGACTGATATTCTTTGCACTTTTCCTGTGCGTATTTGCTTTTCACTGGCGCAAATACAATCGCGAAGATTTACCTCCCTTGTCCGAAGCTTTTAGGTCTGCTAAATTTTCCTCATATTAATATAACACGACAAAGAGATTGACAGACACAATTCAAACAATGACTGTCAAGTAAAGAGAAAAACAATAAGAACTTGTCTTGAAAAAATAACCCAAAACACCCTTAAACAAATCGATATAAACCAGTTATTATCGCTACCCTATTGATTGTTTGCACTGTATTTCAGCTGTCAGCTTAAAGCCTATAACAAGACATTTTGATAGCAGAGACCAATTATTTCTTGTGCTTATCTAATCCACAGCCCATAAGTAGCCTAATAAATATATCGGCTATCGTGGTATTGTTGTTGGCGGCAATTTTCTGTCTTCATGGTATTTTCTAGATATTATTTAGTCTGGTGTCTCTGCAACAAAAGGCTTTTAAAGCAAATTTTATTTTATTCCTTTTTGCTATGCTTAGGTGAGAGCTCATGAGCTTTGGTGTGTACACAGTCTACATTGTTCAGACATACGTGATATTGCCCGTGGGTCTGCTAACAAATGGGAAATAATTACTGCAATATAACATAAAATACTATGCACCACATGTAAAAAAATACTTTCCTATAATTTGGATATCAGAGGACAGCAATTTCTACATTAAGCTTTTCCACAAATATTCAATATATCATATATACAATATTGAATTTCTTTGTACAATTCAAATACTGTGTAGCTCAAATGGAACTTCTGATTAGATTCTATGTGAATATACCTGCGAAATATTAAGGTTGTTTCACTTGCAGTTATCATTAATTATTGATTTCGGACAGCTATAGAAGTAACCTAATTATGATTCTATGCTTATTTACATACACGAATATATGCAAATCTATGTTTTAGTTTATAAGCTCGAAAATACATTTGCTGTATTGTTTAAATATTATGCAGTTTATACATGTAGTAGGAAACAAAATGACTAGCGGTGTGTTAAATTGTTTTGTTTTGTTGTGTTTTGTTTTGTTTGTTGTTGTTTTTTGTTTTGTTTTGTTTGTTTGTTTGTTGTTGTTGTTGTTTTTTGTTGTTTTTTGGGGGTGAGGGGGTAGTAAGACAAAAGATAATGAACTTGAAATCATTCCTGTATTTACTGTTTTTTAACAAGGCACAAATACTGCTTCAACTACGGCATCAAGGCAGTATCCCAGAGAAGACCTGCGTGCAAATACATGCAGCGTGGTATTCGGCAGATTCATGTTTAAAACTTGAGTTGCTTATTGCGTGTAATTGAAACATGTCATCAAAAAACTCGTTTCACTCACGGTCTTTACTATTCTTATCAGTGACTCATATCATATCAATAAAATACAAGTTAATCGATTGGCTTCCTTGAAATGAATGTCTCATGACAGTGAGGCCTCTGCACAGCAACATTTGACGGAGGCACATAAATTTGTTGCTGCTAAGAGGTGTTGTGCAGAGGTCAATATTGGTGCAAAGTTAAAATACCCTATAGAAAACATCATTTTACTTCAACATTACAAAAAGAAGAAAAAGAAGAGCATATAGATATACCAATTGTAATTTTAAACACAGCATTTACACTGATTAGTAGAATCAGAAAGTCTTAAATAAAACAGAACTTTATTACGTAAACCAACTACATGCAAAATGGGCATTGAAGATATCAATGGGTGTGAATGCCTTAACATTTAGTTAATTTGAACAGTAAGCTGCAGATAAAGAGTTGTCATCTACATGTGTCGCTTCTTTCAAACCTACCATTAAGTTTTGGTGGATTAAATAAACGTCATAATAAGTCACACTTACCAATAACCTGACGTATTCTTTCTATCGGAACTACTTTGAAATAATGCTATGAGGTGCTTTTCACACAAAACTGGTTACCTGTCAAATAGATACTGGATAAACACCTATACTAAATCAGTCAACCATGATTTGTCATTGAAGAAAATGATGAAACTTCTAAAAAAACCAGGTGGTGCTATGCAGAAATTATCACAGGCTCTATGGACTCATTTGAATGAATGTTTGCCTTAAACCAAAGGTGGAGCTGCTCAGAGGTTTAAATGTACTTTTAACTTGATAGAGGGGGTAAAAGTGTTGCTGCTTAGAGGTTGTTGCTACTTAAAGTTGTCTTTTGGAGAGTTCTGACTGTATATACCTTATTTATAACGTCCCAAATACTTGGATGTATGCATACTACTATTTGCTTCGAATTAATAACTCAACCAATATCAATTCACTGTTTGTACTTCGAAAATATAAACAGCGGAAGTGCGAGGTTTCAAAGCCATAAACCGATTAAAGCACCGCAGTCTGTTCTTTGGTCCTTTGGCCGCTGTTTCAATAAAGTTCTCTCTTTTGTATAAAATAACCTAATAGTGTTTTGTCAGGTTTATCTTTGCCTTGCATCAGTATTTTTGCATGTTTTTTTCTCTAAAGTTACCGATTAAATTGATGTTCGTATGCAAATAATTTTCATTACGTACGACCTTGTCAAACGCTTATTGATTTGAAAAAACAATGTATTTAGACCAAACATTAAACCCATTAATCACGTTTTAAATGCAATGACAGTAATCGTATTTTTTTTTTCAAGTGATATATCATTATTCCAAATATTTTAGGCCGGATATAACATTGGAGCTGTTTTCGGTCCTTACTTTCAGGCATTAGAGAAAATAAACGCATAAAAAGGCATATCTTTTTAGGGACTTCCAGTTAATTTAAATTTATAGTTCGTAGTGCATGTACAGTTTTTTTATGTCCCAGGCCTGAGCAGACATGTTTTATTGCTACTGTAGGGGAAAAAATAGAACAAAGTCCTATGAGCATTGCAACATACACCAAAATTTGAAAAGGCATAGGACAAAGGTACTTACATGGAAGTTCTGTTATAAGTTATCTTTTTTATGTGTTTCCTGGTAGAATGTATACATGTTTGTCAACATCTTTATTCCGTTTTTCAAGTACATGTACTATATCTTCACGTATTAACAATGTTCATAAATGAGTCCTTTTAGATAATGTGTCGGTGCTATACTTTTCACCTGCAAAGAGAATTGAAACCTCAGCGGAAATCATAAAGCAGCTTGCTTCAGTGTGTTTTTGTGCTTAAATATTCAGTCTGACATTCACAAAACGTTTTCTACCTGTTTCCATTTCATCAAAGTGAGACAACAAACACAACGCTCTTGCCTCTGCAGTAAACAGTGAAACTATTTGTGTTATGTTCAATATTTATACACGATAAACGCTCCTGCTATCACAACGGAGAGATCAGTTTGAAATAAAAATGCCATATAAATATATATAAATAATCGATGCCGTATAATAAAAACTGGTAAATAGTGGCTTTGGATAAATAAGTATGCTATTACATGAGTTGTTAATCATTTTGCCATACACTGTCTGCTCTTAGTTTTCCCTTACTTTGAACAATGCTGGATTTTAAAAGGTGGTATCCAGCAGTTGGCCTGTATTAAATGCACGTACCAATTTGTCATGCTTTTGTCATAAACCCATACTTTAGTCGTAATAAAGACGATTTTGAACGCTAACTTTATTGTTCGACTGTACGAGTTGCGAGAAAAAAAAATTCAAATGTTCAGACTTTTCATCGCTAGAAAAGTGCGATATATTTCGACATCAGGACAGATAACACGGATAACTTTATACACGTAATTGGTCACGTTGTTTAAAATAAATTTAAAAATAACTATCTCTGCGCTTGGAAAAAAGTTAACCTAGTTATACATAATTGCAGTGATAAATCTTTCTAATAAAAGTAATAAAGAAATCGTGCTAAAAGCCAAGATAAAAAAAAATAACAATCTATTAATATAAATGGCAATATCATATGATATCCCGTCTTCAAACTAGACGTGTGTATGTCATTGCAAATGTTGCATTTGTCATGCACTTCGGAATGCTTAATGCATTTAGCCCCTAGTGAAACTGGATATTGACTCTCTGAAATAAACAGAAATAAAAAGAACAGGTTGGATCTTATTTATATTGTGTTGTGTTTCCTTGTAATTGCATTATTTCCTTTGTGTAAAAATAGTTTTTGCGTTTACTTATTATAAAGACATACATGAACAAAATAGACGTGCGGACACTTAAAAAAAATTATAAGTCATATTAATCATACAGATGTTATGCAGTTTTTTTCTTAAGGCAGCTGACTGAATATCGAATAACATGCGTTCTCATTATAAATACAATACAAATGTCGAACAGGCTAGTATTTTTATTATATGTTTGTGGTTTTAACAAATGTTTTCATTTGCCTTTGTAGACAGATAGCTGTCATATTAAAGGACAATATAATTGCTTCCGAAAAATAATCTTTATATTCCTAGATATTTGAAGAGGTAGCCATATCCGCAAGATATGTATGGGAAAATGGCAGCAATCAAGCAGTTAAAATGATAGGACAAGTGTAAGGTTTTCGAAAATGCAATTGCTTATTTCAGGATCTCAACGTTTTTTTAATTTTTTTATGTAAACATGTATGCTTTTTCACGGTTACGTTTTATAACATTTCTTAAACAATGTTGGATTGATAGTGAAACCTTAATTTAATTGAAATAAATTATTCACACCAAGGTCATTTGTTGGAGCTGTATTTTCGGGGAATGAATATAAGATGCTTGCCAAAGATATCATTTTCACTTTAATAAATTTCATAAAAAACATCATTATAAAAAGCGAACATAACTGATGATTCCGAATACAAACGACGCTTTCATTTTATTTATTTTTTTACAGATTCACTTGTCAAATTTAATAAAAGACAAATGGCGATAGAGACATCATTTTTATCCATTACCAGACTGCGTTTCTTCTTTATAAAAAAGGAACTTTGCAGTATAAATTGAATTATGCGTATGTTGAGATGAACGGAATATTATGCTATTAAGCGATGAGTCTGCTATTTAATACATGTTTCGAAAGTTTTGTCGAGGGAGATTTTACTAGCATGCATAGAAAAATATTAAAGGATCATAGACATGACACATAATGCGAAGGTTTAGGTGGGACATTAAAATGAATAAAAAAAGGTTCGGGAAAAATGCCCCACTTAGCGTGGTGGTCCTTTTGTGAGATTTTACTGTATTTATTTTCGTCCAGGCAAGTTCTGGGGGTTAATTCAGATGGGCCAGTTAAGCGAAAGAAAGATAATATGAATGTCTTTGCTAAAGCGTGACGTTAGAGTGAATAGGATATGGCCTTAGGTAGATAGTGGTATAGTTAACATAAACCAACGACCATAGCAACAATAAAAAATTCTCGAATCAAGAGTGCACGGTAAGTTACCAATCACTGCTTTTCATTGGTAAGCAAATGGAAGTTGACACTTATTGAAATATATGTAGATTAAATATCTTCTTGGTTATTCTTTAACAGTCAGATAGTAGTGAAATATAAACACAACTGCTCAATTTATGCCCAATGGGTTCCAAGTAACGGTCTTAAAAAATGATATTAGACCAGATACTCAGAATCAAACCATAGCAATTCCGATAAAGTACATTTTAATACTAAAACGACCCTTTGCATACAACTAACGTTTAAACTTTTTTTTAAACTTATGGTCTACCGTAGATGATGACGGATACATAATATGTCTCTTTCGTTGCACAGTCCCATTTATTTATGGACCATGCACATAATCACGTAATATGCATTAAGCTTGCATTTAACAGATATCATTTTTAGACAGTTGATATTGTTTTGAAGTTGATCCGGATATCATATCTTCAAAGATGTCAAAAAAATCTGGAAATATTTCTTAAAAAGTGTTTCAACAGTTTATGGGCTTAGACATTTTAATAAGGGCCCTT
Source organism: Sinonovacula constricta (assembly GCA_007844125.1). Taxonomy (NCBI): domain Eukaryota; kingdom Metazoa; phylum Mollusca; class Bivalvia; order Cardiida; family Solecurtidae; genus Sinonovacula; species Sinonovacula constricta. The sequence continues at coordinate 10,153,380 of CM017559.1, forward strand.
TTTATAAAGAAAGTACAATGTAAAAAAATAATAAATGTGCTTAATAATTGTAGCTTCAATAAAGATATTTTTATACGAAGTGAACTTTACGTAAACGGCATTCTCGCTTTTGATATGATTTAATTCAACAGAGAGGTCAAGCTATAATATAAAGGCAATCAGAATTTCTCACACACAAAAAGACAATACAAAAAACAACACTGCACGCTTTAATGCCAATGTATAAGTAATGTGTAATGTTTCATCTAGTTGTAGTTTAGGTTTATCAAACTTAATATTAGTTTTTATCCTGTTATATTTTTTTATAATTTGAAGTTGTAGACACATAGGTTAGATTCAGACATGATATATGCAAATGATTTCCCAAGACTAGGTTTATTGTAAGCTTATTTATTGTTATCTTATTATTGTCAAATAGATTTGTCATATATATTAATGAAACAATAATCTAAAACAAAGTAAACGATACATACACTAATTGAGAAGCATTTTTTTTTCAGAAGAGGAATCAAATACAATGATCTTAATTTTTATATCATTCACATTGTACATCATTGTACATCATCGTATACAAACAAAACTAACCCCCATAGTAAAGCAACAAAATGTGTAAACATCGTACGCATTTACCGTGGGGTTGTGTTTTTTTCAAAATTAAGTGAATTGTCCCATTTTATAATTTTAGCATTTCTCTACTTTTTCCAACATGTAATAACCAGACTTTTTATATAACGATATATTCATATTTTGAAAAAAAAGGAAAAAAAGTTCATCGACCGGAATTTAAATCCAAATGGTGAATGGCTCGGGAGGTTCTTGTCGGTGATACTCACAACTAGGCTACAATCTCCTCTTAGTACCGCTTATGTATACAAGTTTACTAAGAATATATGACAAAGCCTTATAAGCATTGCAACATATACCAAAATTTGAAAAGGCACAGGACAAAGGTATTCAAATGCAAGCCAAATGTAAAAGTAAGAACGAATTTGTGATGTGTTCTTTAACAAAAACGAGCAAACGCAACAGTTATCGCACAATTACAGATTTTACTGGCAAAATAAAAAGGTATCTTGGATTTGGCCTAATGTACACAAGCACACTTATTTTCTAATGCATCAGCTTAACTGAATGGTTCCAGTTCCACTGCTATATCGAGTTTCAGGTCCTATCAAAATTTTCACAGATATTTAAATTTTATCTACCTGTAGACAAAGGCAAACAAGATAAATGTAAATGTGACAAAACACAGAGACGAGACATAACACACAAAAAGAAAAACTATCAGTTACCGCTTGGAACGGTCAGTCGGCAAAAGGGCCGACAATTACGTATTGATATATGTCATCTTGATGAAGCGTTGTTTTCAGTAAGCAAATGTTCCGGATTTATTTAAAATTGTTTTGGCAATTAAAATCTGCATATACATTTACATCTTCAGAAAAAAGACTTAGAATGAAAAGGTGGACAGAAAATGTTATGTGTTTACTTGTATCACATTTAACCGTTTCAACATTTTTTCTCTTATGGGCAAAACGTATATATACTGAATTAGATTCTTATTATATAATATATAAAAACTTTAATTCTAAAAGGATCCTCATCAAATATAATTTCTAATAGCTCCTTTTATACATTGACGTCTATGCTTTAACCATTTGTTTTAAATAACGACTACTCCTTACAGGTGGTGGGTGTTTAATTTCTTGTTTTCTAATTACAACATTTGACATTTAAAACAACACGACTATATTAACTATCTTGAAACTTAAAGCTTGGTTTAGTCCTCATGACATTTCACATAAGGGGAAGTTCGTCATAAATTAAAAAACGCCATTTTCCGAACAACTTTATGTCAGCCTTGATATGAGAAAGTAATACTCACTGGACTGAATTTAAAATGTGGCGTGCAAGGATTTGATTTGTAAATAGGCTACCGGGAATTTAAAGGAGCGTATATGATTAAAATGCAAATGGTTCCTGGAGACCTTAAGCTAAGAGAATGTCGGCGGTCGAGCATTGCTGCATATAAAACATTAAACTCTTAGATATGCTATTGGAATGTCCATTTTGACCGGAATCACTACAATATACTTCCTTACAGAACAATAACAACAACAAGAACAACAACAAACTAACAAACTAAAATATAATGACATAGTTTGTGATTTTTTGAAAGCAGCAACAGCAATGTTATTTACAATAATTGCAATAGCTGCTTAAATTTAAGGTAAAATTGTACATATTAAAATAATTTTGAATCATTGTTTTACCAGAAAATATTAAAATAATATCATGTCTTTAATGGTTTAAATGACAGAAAAACGTTAGAATTTATTTTATTATATAGTTTGTGTTATTCTTTATATTACCTTGAAATTAGAAGTGACAACGTTTAATGAAACATGCAGGCATGTGTAGGTATGTTATTTTTTATGAAGCCAACTGTTTTCTCAATTAAGTGTGTTCGATTTATGTACTCATCCAATCAACGAATGCACCAAATCATTGTCATTATCGTTTTGCCGTACTTCGATTTAAGAATTCGATTCCGTAAGAATATTCCCTATTCTTAGGTATAAATCTACACTTTATTTAGATAAAGTCCTATAATTTATGTCTAACATTTGATATTTTATGGTTTTAGTCATCATGTTGTGTACCTAATAAATGCCTGTGGACAAACGTTAAGATGGTATACATGTCTTTTGGGGATAAATCGATTCAGCCAAACGGTCAAAAGTTTTATATTCTTATTCAACTTTTCCCATAGCTATACATATTTTAGGTATGGTTTAAGGTAGAGGAAATTTAATGCTGCACCTCCAATTGAAAAGTATCAAAATTAGTCTCAAAATGCTTCAAAACTGGTGGGTTGAGGGTTCGAATCCCGGTATAGGCACAAATGGGTTGTTTTTTTTTCTTTCTACTTTTTCTCATTTGCAAAGATTTCTGCATCATTCTACTAGATTAAAAGGAAACATGTATAATTTTTAGTTTTCTTTTTGTAAATGAATTTTTATTGTTTGATTTGTGCTCAATCTTATTACAATTCGTTACCTTGTATATTCAATATCTAAAAATCAAACTTATGTGGTGGAATTCTGTTGTTTTTTATTTTGCCGCATCAACCAAAATACTTTACAGAACATTTTGGGCAACTCTGAAATAAATCGTGTGGCTATGAAGAGCTCGGCGATTCTTGCAATAAAGTGCAAATAGCAAAAAGATCGGGAAAATCAGTCTATAAATGAGTTGGGTTTGTAAACAACAAATTATATATTTGGGATGGCTTCGGTCAAACCAATCAAGAAACATGGTTGGTTGATTTGTGTACAGCTATATTTTGTATCCAAATGATACTCAATAGCAATACATTTCTCCTAAATAAGATATAACGTAATATTTGGAGTTTGCTTATTTCTTAAAAGACGATACAATACAAAATTAGATGGAGAATTTTCGTGAAAGATGGCATACATGTCTAAATAAAAGTATACAACTCACCCGTTGTGTTAATTTTCAAATTCTATATATTTTCTATTACAATTGCTTTACCTTAAATTAAAAAGTCTCACAGGTCTATTTAATTAATTAGAATTAATGTCAAAAGAATCTGAATGTATTTATTCTGCATGGCTAAATAGTGTAGGCCTAGAATAAAAAACATTCTTTCAGTCATTCAAAATATACTTGGACAAGCACACAAGAATGTGGGATAAGATCAAAACACGTTTCCTTAATGCATTTGCATTTGATTGATATCTTTAAGTGTGTACCTTATTTGAAAATGCGTTTCTTATGTGATGTGATTTCTTCCTCTGTATTAATGTCAATTAAAATGCATTCGAAATAACTAGTCTGATAGATTAAATCGGTTGTGTATGCATTTTTGTAAAGCGCGCTAGTTTTTACTGATTTTGTGTGTTATTATTCTTGCCCTATATACGATATTCAATACATTTAATACATTTAATACAAACACAAATTTGCATTTCCATTTCATTTCGTGCCTGAGCTTTTCCTTTGTAACATAAATTATATTTTAATGTAGTTTTCATATTACTTATTTTTTAGCCTTTTAGCTTTGTTCTTAATGTCTTCTCTGGTATTGTATAAGTTGATTTGCGATCCGTTTATTTTGCCTTTTGTCTTTTACAAGGACGTTTTACATAAACAGTTGACACACCTTCACGATAAATAAAACAGACATTATTGTTCCATATTCATTTATTACATTGTTTTTACTTCTCCAATAAGTTGAACCAGAGTGCCATGTTAAGTAAAAGAATTTGAAGGCCTATGTATTCGCAGATAATTTGCTGAAAGGTATGATTTTTTTAGAATGGAGTTTTCAGAATCTAAAACAAAAATTGTTTACTGCTATCGACGACCCCTAGTATTGCTTTAGATAAAAGCGCAAATAACCGTCACACAAAAAGCTTGAGATATGGAACATTATCTTTCTAAGCATATCCTCTACTTAATTAAATTAATCTAAAGAATAGATGGGCCAGACCAGGATGGATGCATTTATATGTTTTCTGCAGCAAATCTTTTACTTCGCTGATGCCTATGCTTCGGACTTTAGTATTTGACTACAAAAAAGTTCGACAATAAAGCCGTCAAGTTCGGTTTTTGACTTAATCTCGTCAAATCCACCCCGGGGCTTTCTAAACATTTACTTATGTCCATCATGTTCCTGTAAAAAAAGCAAGCCTTCAACAGAATAAGGAACTGATTACACGCTTGCGTGTGTCACAGCCCGAGGTGTGTGCAACAGCCTGCATTATGAAGCAATTGGAAATCACATTTCCTAACAGCAGGCGTGGCATGCGTGACCCTTCCAAGGTTTTATTATCACATGCCAACTTATAGCGCTAGTTACTAGGAAAAGAAGAAAATAAGTAAAGGCCCTATAACAATTGTCACAGATATTTAAATCTGAACTTCCCCAGACAGAGACAAACAGAGCAAATGTAAAAGTAACAAAAACACAGAGACGAGACATGACACACAAAAAGAAACACTAGCAGTTACCACCTTTAGACGGTCTGTCGGAAAAAGGGCCGAATGGGATGCTTAAATCTGGTTTGTAGAGCGCTCCAACCACGCCCTTCCTGCATGTTTTTTCTAACAAGTAAACAGTGTGTAAATAAAAATAAATATCCCATCACAGTGAGACAGCTAATTGCATGCAACTGCATCGGGAATTTAAACTGGTAAAAGTATATTATAAACACTTAAAATAACTCTCATCATAATCATCAACATCAAGGTATGGATAATTAAAAAACAGAAGTTGAAATCGTCTCTCTTGACAGAGACTTAATTAGAGACGTTGTCAATGCAAATAACGATTCCAATGTCTAAAAATGTTGCAGTAGAGTTTTTTGCTTTATTAAGGGTAAGTTCTGGAGGGTAAATCAGGGGCGGGAATGGTGGTCGAGGGTTGCTGGGTTCGCTAAGGCAACCCAATACCTATGAGAAGCAGAGTTCCCTGCTGATTGGTGAAAATGCTTAAGTAAATATGAAAAGCTTAACAAACGCTATTTAGTTAACAAATGCTATAGCAATATTGCGAATAAAGTTATTGTGGTGTACGTGTGTGTGTGTGTGTATGAGTAATTTTATATATGTGTGTTTTGTGTGCAAGGGCACGCCCTAATTCTGATCCAGGTCAGTTTCTGTCTGGTCCATCAGCTTTTACAGAATTTTAATAAACTTTGGTTTAGACATGTTTTATTCAAATAAATCGGTTTTCTTTTCATCGCTTGCATTTGAGAAACACTCAAGGAAGTGCGAGGTTACAGCTCTGTCAAAACGGGCTAATGCACCCCAGTTGGTCCCTTTTGCCGACTGAGAGTTGCAAGGCGATAACTGTTGTTATAACTGGGTTTTCTCTGTTGTTTAATGACTCATCATAGATTCGTTCTTACTTCTACATTTGGCTTGCAATTGTACATCATTGCCTTTGCCTTTTTATTTAGACTTTGAAACAAAGGCATAAAGCGGGTTATTACAGAATGTAATGTGGAACACACACACACACACACACACACACACACACACACTCTCATACACACACACACACACACACACACACACACAGATATATATATGAACTTAAAAGGTCAACTAAGTCTTTGGCCAGGTTAGGCATCCTTGTCGGCAATTGTGTTTACTGTTTTATCTTCTTCATTTCAATGTCTCATGTTATTTTTCCCTTTATATTTAACTGGTTTCTGTTTACCCTCGTCTAGTGCGTTCTTAGGAAATGTTGAAGAACTCTTTATATCGTATTTATGATGACAACATCAACTTGCGCAGTTTGGCGGTCGTAAAATTCTCACCGAGCATGTAAAATATGGTGGAATTGTCTGGTGTTTTATATCTGATTTAATGAACTATTTCTATTTTATTTGCAATAGTGTATTTAATGTTATTTTCAAATTACAGTTATACACGTTTCCTCATCCAAATACACAGTTAACATTATTTTCCAAATGACGATACTAGTTCCAGGTACTTCGGATTTAAATATCTGTTTTAACTCTTCAAGGACCTCTTTTTATCCTATTCATTATTGAGTCATTGTCATCGCTTCCACTTCTTTTGTTTTCAAGTGATACATTTTAACTGCTTGTTGTTTAAAAGCACCACATAGAGCGAGTTTAAAGCTTTGTAATCTCGGTTAAGCAACCCATCTGATTTGCATTGTCCTTTCCAAGGAGATATTGAATGATATTTTCTAATTTGCTGTAAGACTTTTGTCGACCTGACATTTAACTAGTATGCTTATATATGTGTGTTCTTTTTAATGTAAAAATTGTCGTAATAAGCATAGGACATTGCCAGATTTAGATATTATATTTTATAGTTGTTCATTCTACAGGAACATTGGTGGGTAGTTGATATAACTGAGGTTCTTAGGTATCTTCTCCCTGCACCAACGTTTGAGCGTTTAATCAATTGGAAAACAAATGAAAAAAATCTTTATCTAACTAAAATTCATGCTTAGATTTATTCGTATTGAAATATTCCGTTTCTAATACGCTATATGGTTCTTATCAACACAACTATACAATTAATGATTTCGTGGAATTTTAACATATTCATTTATTTTACCCAAGCTACCGTTAGTGTGATTTTTTGTTAAAAAGACAATAACGTTATGTTCTTAAAGTGTGCAACGTTACAAAAATTAACGATCAAGAAATAATGATTAATTGTCAATTTTAACAGTTGGATATCTAAACAAGACATTATTATCTTAAATTCAATTTGAAGTTTACTTTAGAATGCTTGGTGTCATAGACCTCTTGTGGCAGCTGGGATAACTGAAATAAATATTCGGAAGTAAATTAGAAATGTCAGCTTTGATTTGAGTTGTTTTGTTCATATTTTGTTCGAGTCGATATTTCCCAGTTGGATTTTGGTCGGATGATTACGTTTTAAGAACATTGGACTTTATACGTATATTTGTGTTGGCAAAATGACAATATAGTTTTCTCCGTGAAAATCTTATATTATTGCCTTGTTGCGAATGCCGTCAAACGGCAAATTATGCAACCAGTTTAATACACTTCCTTAACGTATATAGAGAACATAACAAAACTACTTAGAGACAAAATAATTCTATTTTCACTTTGCACGCCACCATTTTGTTTATGTACTACGGTAGGGACTACACGTGTCATTCAACTAGACCGGTGTCACGGTCTCATATTTCTGCCGTGACGAAATTTCTCACACGCCCGTCCGTCTGTGCACCAAATAACTTGTTAAGGCACTGATGACGGCAGACCTGTCGTGGCAATGGAATCATACATAGTTATGTAGTTCTGGTCACCCAGCGACCAAACAGGCCAAAACTTGGGATCTGTGTTAGGCATCTTGAAACTAAACGAATTTGATGAAAATGTTTTTTAAACGATTTGATCCAATGCTGCAAGATAAAACCTGCTGTTTCTGCAATAAACCAACTGCTTTTAGTCAACTGTGGGTCTTGTCTTGGTCCACGTCAGCCTATTAGTTAGACGTGAATAGACTCTCCGCCCCGTTTTGCTGCTCCGCTTCGCTGGGCGGGTGTATTTTTCACGAACGCGGACAGCTCATGGACTGGCATGGTAGTCCAGATTTAAATATCTATGGTAATTCTTTTAAGACCTTTTCCCGTGATGCACGGAACTACGGCTTCCACAAAGTACAAGCCAATTAACTCGGAGAAATACCTGTAGAATAGGTTTGAGGTATACAAGGCGACATCCCTTGTCTTTAAAGCACATTAGTCACATTTGTAGAAATTTGCATATTTGTGTTATGTGTTCAAGAGCACAGCTTTGTAAAACCACAGTGAATGATGGAATTAAATATCATCTCTGACCAATAGATTATGAGTTAACATGCAGTCCTTCAAACTATATTTATGATTTGTGTATTTTTATTTTTTATTACGTTATTTCTAAGTAACAACCTAACTTTCTTCAAATATGCAAGGGTTACTTTACGATGTAGGAAGACCGAAACACATACCGAGAATTATAATAGAAGTTGGTTTATAATTCTTTTAATTATATAAAACGCAATGAGTAATGGATTTAAATATAACATATGAGTACCAGATTATATGTTAATTAATCTGCAGTTCTACCATATTTATTTTTATTTATTTATCACATCCTTCCTTCTTTCCTTCCTTAATTAATTTATGTATGTACCATGGTTCATGCTTGTACGGGGTTAACACTTGTAAGGCAGGGAATAAATTATAACACCAGGGCTGATTGATTAAAGATCATTATATAAAGAATACCATTGTTTTAATGAATGCAATTAAGTGGGTAAAAACGTTTGCCTCATCTGGAACAGCCGCCATACGCCAGTCATAAACAGTACCTGACTGCCTCCAAATTGACATAATCTATTTTAATTTTTTTTAAACTCATTTGTAAGTTTGAAAGGCGGATGCTATTGTTCTAGTTGGCAAATACATATACAATAACTGAACAATATTAAATCTGACCATTATTAACAGAAAACCCAAGTTAAATTTGTGTTGAACGTACTAAGGTGATACAATAACAACACACGCACACGCGCGCGCGCGCACACACACACACAGAGTAAAACGGCATTTGTATTTGATATGTAAAACTATGTTTAACCACAGATCGACTATTTTAGTATGTTTAACAAGGGTTGCATGAAGAAATGAAGAAGACAAAACAACACAGTATCATGTGACCATTTTGTCATTCATCTCAAGCCACCTACATCTAATAAAATAAAATAAAATAAAATTAGGAGAGATTGTGTGTATTTATTGTCTTGCATGAACAAAACTTACCAAAATCCCTAGCAATTAAGGGCTATAATCACTAACCGGAATCGTTGCCTGAAGTTTTACCAAAATACCACAAAACACGAAAAAGTCTGGCATCATTGGTCATTTAAAAAAATAACATAGTTGTTTTTCCGAACCATTCCGCTTGTATCGTCATAATGCGATTTGAACGACTTCATCCTAGCCTTTTTTTCCACAGTGTTTTCACATATATCTGACCGTGTATGGAAAATACTGTCCTGCAACAGATGATTATGAAAGCGATGCAAACACCTTGGTATTCACTGCATCGGAAGTCACAACCTGTCGAGACAATTTTTAGACTGGTGCGCATGCGCCAGTCTTAAGTAAAGATGCTGTGAACACGGCGACGCGCGGTCGTTAACTTCGGGTGTATCATTGCGCCCACGAGAGCGTATTCAAGTAAATTTCAAGGATTTGTGGTTACCGCGAGTGCAGGCCGAAATGTTCTGCACACGTGTGAAGCACAATCCAGCACACCATTCCACGAATGCTGATCGATTGATAGTAAGTTTCCGTGTAATTTTGGAGCGTCTATGCCAAAAATTCCATCGAACAAATGTAGAGTGAAATCATGACCAGCTACGGCAGTGAACAAGCAACTGGATATGTATGAGTAGTTTAGTTACGCCTGAAAGATTTCGTAGTTGTGCGGCATAAGAAGTAGTGCGTTTTTAGAAAATACAAATATTACGAAGGAATGCGAACATTTGTAAGGAAATGGAACAAATAAAAACAAGGAAACGATGTAATGTTGCTGTTCGAACAAATATGAAAGGATATTAAAAGAACGATTATAAACAAATCATTTACGTGACAAGTGGGAGATAGCGTTGGTCGCCATTTTGGATAGATCGGAGTGCTTTTGATCGAGTTTCTGCTCAGCTTTCAAGGACCGTAAGTAAGTTGGCAAATATTTTTGTTAATGCATTGTTGCGATCGACGTAAGAATTAGGATTGTAACTGTTTCAGTCTCTTAAGTTACGTGGGCCTTGTGCTTTTCATTGTTGACACTACTTCAGTTGTAGCGGAAGCTGGTCATAACTGCATAAGAATTAGAAGGTTTTTTATTGTTTACTTCAGATAATGCATTTTTCGTAACGTTTGTGGTGTGGTGACTGACTTCGGCATTTTTTTGTCTTGAAATCTAGACCTAAATACAGGAGGCTACGATTTTAAACAAATCAGTCACGTGACCAAAATTGCAGGAAAATCTAGCGTGGGTTGCCATTTTTGTAAGCTTCTGTGGATTGAGAGTTTCCTAAGCAATATTAAGATAGCAGTGACATCCATTGGTGGAATACAGTTTTATGGTATGTTTTCATTATTTATTTCCTACTGCATATGTACATTTATGTTACAATACTGATGACCGCAACCGTTCACGTAACCTTCATGCTGTGCTACTGTTGACAATCACTGTACTTCTACTGCATCAACCAATTAGAACAGCCAGGTTAATGGTTATCACCACGGTACTGTTTACTCAGGGATTTCAATAGCTTTCACTTTTGTTGAGAATTTCTTTGACAATTTTCAAGGGGTCATGATCAGATTGACACAAGTCAAATCATGTGCTCACGAACTTAACTAATTGTAAAATTGCTTTAACTTCATTTCCATATATTTACAAGGGACCAAATAGTATTTACATCTTTTTTTAAATGCTATACATACTACATTTATGGTTATTCTTGCAAAATTTGACCACTTATTCTGCGCTTCTGCATCAAAATGACCCCCAACCTAAGATTTAGGTGAGGTCAAAACTGGAAAACCTCAATTTTCCTTGCATCAAAATGCAAATATCTGGATCTGCTGAAATCCCTGAATATACTGAATTATTTGCTAATGTTGTTGATAGTGACTGTCACTTACAAACGAAAAGAACATACACATAGTTTCATATGTTTCGAGTAATGATATCTGTGCAGGAAAAGTTTGATTCTTTTGTTCTTCTACACCTCTCTTTTGTTCATCTTCAACTGTTTTTCAAAGTTTTGTTACATTAAATTCTTATATGAAAACTACTAATTGTTACTAATTGTTCATTGCTCCCCTATGCCAGCCAATGTAAGACCATCAACAGCAATCTTTCCAATTCCTTAATGTGCATTTCGCCGTTTAAGACATCTTGATTACTCCCTTGGAACTACGCTTTCAACCGGCGCGCCAGTCTTCCAACGATTTCAACGCTTTGATTGTGAAAGAAAGCCGTCCCTACCCAAAGTACACAAACCGCTCTCAGTGTTCTCGATATAAGCTGAGGATACAGTGTCAGATCACAGATCTCCCTTCCCTTCTTTTCTCCTAATCTTTCGCGTTGTGTTGTCTCTTGTGACTCTGCTTCTATGGTGCATGTGGATGAATAAAAATAATCCGACTGTCGGCGGGAGCGCAAAATTAAAATATAGGTCCCATCATCCACATGTTAACCAGTCTTTTCTATCTATAAAATTTGTTAAAAAATACTAGTAACATGGGACAGGCCTGACACAATGTATATTGGAGACTGTATATAGTAGTGTATATAGCATCTATTATTTAAATTATTGATCTCTTTTTTTTTAAAAGAACCCTTAACTGGTCCTAAAAAGGTGCCACTAGCATCGGCCAGAACAATATAAATTTATTTTTTAACTTTTATTTTAAACAAACTCATTTCTTGGTTTTTAAATTGTTTAATGTATATTTAGGAGGTGTTTTCAGCACCATTATTTGTCCCAGAAGAGGCACTGTGCTGCACTATATTGGGCAGTCCGATAACTAAGTTGTCTGCCCTTGAGTACTCTCCGAATGCGCATGCGCATTAAAACTTCCGGGGTATAAGTAGAAATTTTATCAGCGTGTATAACACACACGTATTGTGTTACAATGAGGCGAATAAGTCATATTATGTTATGTTAATTAGGTGGACTGAAACAAAAATGTACAGTGAAAAGAAAGTGCAGATCTTAGAATTTTACAAAATTATTTTTTATGACACATACATCACAAACATACATATACCTCATAGAAAATACAAACATCCATACATTCTATATAGGTGCCTATTGTCAAAGCCATAACCATGCAATAATCATCCTTACATTTTTAATTTTCTTAACCTTCCTGGCATTAGGCAACCCTCACGCCATTAAATAAAAACTTACTGTGTTATTTTAGTTTAAACTTCTATATATTAATGCTCGCCCTATAACAATAGATAGGGCGAGGGTAAATAAAACCAAGTATTGATTGATTCAGATCGCAGTAGCTAAGCACAAAATGTAATCGAAGTGAGGAGCGGGTGAGAGGGTGGTGGTCACTTGTTACATCACATGTACCACGTTTTACGGGATGTTGTATCTCTACGCATGCTAGAGCAGGTTTATTTGTCAGTGCGATGTTCATTAAATAAGTACTGCATTATAATCACATGTTCATCTAGTTTCATCCGGCTGGACATACTATTGTAAACATTGGGCGATTGCTACAGGAGTTTAACTGCGCAACTTGTTTCACATCCTATCATGGGAATTTCGAATTTCGTGGAACCTTTTTTTTCTCTCGTGATAGGAGATCGACTGCATTAGCGTGAAACAGTAACATGGTATGAGATTAAATGTTCACAAACTGACTGCCAATATTTAACTGTCTACTTCAGGTTGTCTTGAATGAACTTTTTCGCCACATTTAAAGCCTGTTTCATTTCATCACGCTGTACAGTGGACACAGCTTGTTTAAAATCGAGCCACTTAAAATCTTGGTGTTCCCTGGAAACCTTCACTTCAGCTGATGAATCTGTTAGTTCGGATAGCCATAATACCACTTTCTTTGGCTTGCCGTCTTTTATATACTCCACTACAGATTTGCATTTGTGATATACTTTCAACTGCTCCTCAGAAAATCCAGACTCCTCCTTCGTTTCTCTGTAGGCAGCATCTATTTCTGCCTCGTCGCTGTTAAGGTGACCTATTGACAAACACAGCAGAAAATATAGTAATACTACGATAAAAACGTACTGTCTATAACTGATAGTTGAAAAAAGTAAGAAACAATTAACAATTCGGGTAGATTTGTGTACACGATTTAAAGTATGTTTAAAGTTATTCGAAAGAAGAAAGTGGTTAAAATGTCTTTATTTAGATTTCAGAAAAGACTGGCTCCGTACGTCAGGCCTGAAGATGGTGTAAATTAAGACAAATGAGGCATAAGCGGTTAGGACTATTCTTTGCTACATCTCTCTTCTGTTCGCGAGTTATTTATTGCGCATATATAATTACATATGAAAAATATGAACGTACATGCCTTGTAATTAAAACTAGGCAATCAGGATTTATCAGTGAAATAAACGAGAAAACACGCTGTAGGGACTACTTAAGGGGGATCGTAACGCCACTGTATTTGTCTGTTGGTTCATTGTTATACGTTCTGTACAAATTGTACAGTACAATATAGTGCAAGCATTCTGGAATGTATAGTCACGGTGGTTTTGTCAGAATTTTAAGTAGAAACATCATCTTGCATCCTACATGTTGCACTAATTATGTAATAGCATGAGCTCGCGGGCCCATTACGAAAAAAATATGCTACTGACAGTAAAATAGTTCATTTTCTGGATAACAAGATTGTACAGCAATTAAAGGCATTAAATACGCGGAAAAGCACAATGTTTTATGCCACCTGTGATAGTGATGTCAAATATTCTTAACCTTCTTTATGTCATCCATATGTCACTCATATAATACTAGTACTTGCAAAAATAGGGGAAACATGTGTTTGGTATCGCAATGGTCCTATTACTTGTGACGCTCAACGACGTTAGAAATAATTCAGAGTTAAGTATATTGTTGTAGAGACATCCTTCTTTTGACTTTGGGTATTTAGCTTGATGACTTAAATGGACCGACAGTCCAACAGAATTTTCAGCTACAGCATTTTCAAAATTCTGCATTATTATGAAAACATATACTAAACAAATCTGTAAAGCCGTTCACTGAACCAAACTACTCGTAACACCATGGTTAGCTTACCAACCTTTGGTGTCAAAATGCCAAAATCATACCGGTCCAGTAAAATTTGATCTGGTCTAGTAGATTTTGCCAGATGGGTTGACCGAAGGTCCTTTTTTTATTTATTTCGTGAAGACTGAGATACGCAAATCGGTTGTAAGGAAAGTCCCATGTTTTATGACCTTCGACGCGCATGGCATTCAGAATTTCAATATAATTTTGAAATATTGTCATTCCCCTGGAAGGTTGAGTGATTTTTGTCACTTTTCAAGATTCAATAATTATACCCCTTTACAGCAGTACAAAATGTTAACCCAATTTCTGTTAAGATACCCGTCACGACAAAATTGTAATTGTGTTTTTAAAGAAACCATGGAAGCCATGACCACTTTTTAGAAGAAAACAAGGACTGCAGTCGAATGACAGCCATGTCTCCCGACGATGCCATTTGAAAAAAGGACAATAACTCCAGAACGGGTAGAGCAAATCCAAAATTTGCTTCTTCTTCCACAACTAAGCATTAGTACTAGTCCGTGAAAGTTTGAATTGATTCAATCCAGTGATTGAGCCATACAAATTGTAAAATATTTATTATGGAAGGGTATATCCGCCAATATTCAATGTCTAATTTGCAAATTGCAACACTGCATATGCTCAAATTTGCTCTTTGTTTACACAAACACGTTCGTATATATATATATATATATATATATATATATATATATATATATATATATATATATATATATATATATATATATATATATATATATATATATATATGTCATCAGTTAAGTGATAATTCAGTTTTAGTGGCACATAAAGAAAAACGCGTGACACATGTATTTATAATTATTCGTGACATGTTCTGTAAACATGCACCAATATTTGCTTAGTTGATGTTCCGAAAATCCATTATAAAGTTTAGAGAAAATATCTTAAAACTATTTAATTAAATTTTGTTTCCTTTACAATATTTACTGATAGTTGTATGGTGTTTCGTCTGGTCTAACATCTAATAAATCCTTCTCAGCAAATCAATACTGTTTTGTTTGCCACACTGTTTGTTGAAGGCTCCAATGGAAATTCTGGTATTTTTTATAAGACGAGTATAAGTTGTTACTTCCATGAATATTTTAAACCCAAATTATGCACATTCTCGAACACCCAACTGAAATCTCAATGCAGGCAATATTATTATATATTTGTTAAGCATAAAATCCGACGATACAGCAATGTTTGTTTGCACACTAAGATACTTTAAGATAGCAATACTGTTGTTTTTTTTTCTTCCTATTATATGCAAGCGACGACCGATGGATAAACAGATGTACAAATGTAATCTAGCTGCATTTTATAATCCAACTCGAAGGGAAGTTTGCGTTTGCCTGTTTCGGCATATTTATGCGAAGAATCCGGGACAGTATACCAACGGAACGCCCCCACCCACTCGCCCACCCCGCCCCCGAACGTATGCCAAATTCAGTCCCTGCACCCCCCCCCCCCCCCCCCCAAGCTGAAAATGTCTGGATCCGGGCTTGAATTGAATACATGTGTATAATTCTGTCGGTAACAAACTCACAACTTGAAAGAAAGTACACACGAAAGTGGACCAGTTCAAGCGGCACATTCTATTTATAGATGGACATTCCTGTGTTAGAAGCGCCACAATGCGCCCTAATCTTGATGTTGTGCAGTTTAAAGTTTACATTAGTGATTCGCGCTCCCAGATTAGTAACTTGTTAATGAGATAAATGTAAATTAGATGCTTAGATGTGGAAATGTGAAATGTATTTGTGACTTTCGCCCTGCGATTTGTAAATTGTATATGTGAGAAATGTGAAATTGTTTAAATGTAATGTTGAAATGTGATCGTTTTCATTTGATATGTAAATGCTATGATGTAATTAGATACCGGTGTAAATCATACGCTTTGATGCAATTTACAAATTGACATTTAACGTAACAAATCCGTGTATTGAAAGTTAGAAATAGTCATCAGAATATTGGCGGTTATCCGCTTCCATACAAGTATCGGGGAATACCCGACACCCCTCTTAAACACGAGGTTGTTGTTGTTGCTTGAAAAGTGCTTGAAATCATACTGAACACGAACGTAACAAAGATGCTGAATTTCTAACTAGTTTGGTTCCTTGCGTATTGATATGACAAACAGTGCGTCAGGCAAACACAAATAATGACGGTCCACAATAGTCTACATAGATTATTTAAATGCTCAAATGTACAATTATTTCCAAAATTGATAGATATATATATAAATAAAACCCAATTCTGGATTGTATTTCCGTTATCTGTTCTCAAAGCTAATAAATGATACAAATATTGAAAGTGTGCCGTTATTTCGGCCCACACTTAATTCCGGATAAATATATGAGTGAACATGACGTACTTACGATATTGACCTAACTCTACCGGAAACAAATATAGCACGTACAAGGTCGACATTTCAATCAGATTTATAATTATGTAAGCAAGAGAAAGAGTGAAAAGTCGGCATTTTAAGTAGATTTCTAAGAGACAGAGTGATATAGTTTTCAAGTGCTAGCTCTCGTTATATTTGCAATGATAGTCATTTATCATTCGTACGTTGTAACTAATAGATAGTTTCCACGTGATTTCATAGGCACTGAGAGTACACTTGAGGGGAAGCCATCTTTGAAGGCAGAAGCAAATGCAGGCCGAAATCTGGAAATTTGTGCTGTATTAAACTTACCACTGTGTTTTTAACAAATTTAACAGTTTTTATGAAGTATTTTAAATATCAAGTTCCATCAAAGATGGTTGCCAAGATAAGGGATGTTCACTGATGTGAAACTATCTATATTCAACTGGACATGCATTTTGAATGTCGTTATAAGGTGGTCGTTGATTGTTTTCGTTTAAGAAGAGAAAATGTGGAAAAGTTCATATTTAACATAAATGATTTGCAGATATATACACTCGACTGCTTCAAATTTGATGATCTTACGTTATAAATCACTTTCTTCTCACACAATGTTATGGTATTACATTAAGTTTTGCAATTATCCCGATTATGTTTAGATTGAAACTTGTCCGATTATGGTGCAACTTATAGGGAAATATGTGTTTGCCTGTCTGCGCATATTTCTGGGAAGAATTTGCATCAGTTATCAACAGCAAAGCTATTTTGTTCAAGATTTATGTCTTCGCCCTTTTCACAGCTGTATGCTCAGTTTAGTAAACAAATTAAATATTCCTATTTTGCCCAAATCCTCTTTAGAACTGATCTTCTACCCTTAAGAAACCAAAAGATTTCGATGTGGAGGTGGGGACCCGCCTAGATCGAATGTCAACATCAATCTTCAACGCCCCTGCTATTTCTTTGTCATATCCCTATCTCTCTCTCTCTCTTGCCTTAATCATTAGAAACCCGATCACGTGGCAATATTTAGTTAGGCCAAGATCGTAAGTACGTCATGATCACCCATATATAGTTATCCGGAATAAAGTGCCGTCCGAAATTACAGTACACGTTAAATATTGGTATTTTCTTATCAGCTTGGAGAATTGATCCCCGAAAATTAACGCATCATTAGTTTATATTTATTTTTTCTATCGATTGCGGAAAGAATTGTTCGTTTGGGCCAAATAATACTTTTTCCCTATATAAACTATAGATCACTGAGGCCGCCATTATTTGCCTTTGGTCGACCATAGACATATAATAACGGGACCGCTGACTCGTAACGTCACGCTATATATTCTATGTAAATAGGTTGAATCCGTCGCAGCGCCATCACCGGGAGTCATAGAAAACTTCCGGTGTAAACTAAAACAATAGACGGAAAGCTGAAAGGTGTGTTAACATTAATGAAAAAACGCGTAAATCTCATGGTAATGGGGGTACTAGGATGTGAAATTATAACTTCCAAAGAGTTTTACCAAACAAGAGTGGTGGAGACACTATTTCTTGTTTATAGTCGTTCAGATTTTACTGATAATCCAGACTAGACGCACAACTGCCCCGCCCACCTCGAACCATCTGTCATGGTATGTTTTTTCTTTACTCGTTTGTTGTTGTTTTTAATCTGAATATTTTGGTTTATCGTTATATATAATAAGTAATTTTACGTTTATTTTCCTGTCAAATAGATGGCTAAATCGAAAATCAGCACATCAATAGCAGCTGTCAGAAAACCTTGTTCTACTTTCGGTTTTCGTTGTGATAAATAGTAACTATTCAGTTTAAACTTCTGGATTAGATTATCCTTAACAACACATCAAGTCTGAAACTTATAGAAGCTTTATTTTTTATTTTGCAGCTTGTAGTGAGCAGAAGGGGGCGGGGTCTAATCTATTATAATTTTTATCATTTATGATAAAGAACCATTTATACAATCAAACATACCACTTCCGTTAATCTTGTTTTCAATGAATAATAATTTGAAACAAATATAGTGCTGCCTTTTCTGTGGTTTCCTGTCATGAACACCTGACATATCAATTAAACCCAGTAATTTTATTCTGAGACTAGTGTTGTATAACCTTCAGATTGAGTGTTGTCATGAAATTGAACTTCCAGATGCATGTACCACTGTTTAAGGTCACATCTTAGGATCAAGCTTTTAAATTTGAGCTCCCTATTTCTGGGGTGGATGTGCTAGACACAAATATAGCAATACTTTCCTTGACTTACTCACAAAAATTTCAGGTTGTCATTGTAGTATATGTGTGCCTCATTAATGTGATTTTTTTACATAATATGCTATTTTATTTACAGTGCCTGCAAAATGAATTCCTTCCACACTTGAACACATGGTTAGAGGGTGTCAAGCCACCTAAGGCATTTCCAAGGTAATTCAGAATCTATACCTTAAATAATTTACCTCATTAAAATTCATTTTGAGACAGCAAATCTGTATTTTACTGAACCCTATGCATATGTTTTTTTTATGATTTTGTTTGTTGAATTGCACTGACATAGTTATGGTTAGATTGGTGATGTCCAGCTTATAATTGGTGAAGGAAAACCCTAGATTTATGTTTGGGCAGAACCACCAACACACGTACAGCAGGTTAGCTGGAAAACCTTCCCACCGAATAGTTCTTGTCCTGACCAAGACCCAAACCCATTGCATTGAAGTGCTATTAGAGGTAATATGGTTTACTTAAAACACTACTGTGTACATGTTTTTTGATGTCATGTGCTGTGTATCAATTTTGTCTTTCTAATTTCGGACATTAAATACCAGCATTATTTTTCAATCTTGGCATGTAATAAACTTTAAAAAGAGAAAATGGATAAAATAATGTTATGGATGCATATTTTTTATCATAGTTGAAACCTTCACAGTCTTCTGTCTCACTCCTCTACTTTCAGACCTTGCCAAATCTTGTGAAAGAGCTTTTCGGTCCACATAAAGGCATTTTGTTTTGACAGATTAAACCTACTACCAAGAGGTTCAGATAATGCAAAGAATCATCAGAATGTAAAAATCTTATACATATTAAACATTAACACACCTACTGGGAATTTTTTACTTTAAAAAATGCCATTTCACTATAATAAAAAAAAGTATGTATATACTGTCAGATTATACAATTATACTTGTATTCAAAGTAAGTCAGTAGTTAATAAAATTTTGATACCACTTTGCTATTGAATGGCACAGAATAACTTTTTATTTTCAAAATCGACTTTCGAGATTTCTATACAATTATACTTGTTTTTTTGAAAATTGACAATTTTTGAAACTGCCTTAATTATAAGTAAATGCAGTCTCTCAGGAAGGAAATGCATGTTTGTAATGATGAGTGGGGTGTTGTCCTTCACTTTTCACTTGGCTAGAGGACATCAGTAATCTTCAACATCATGAATATTTTCAGTATACAATAATTTATCTGGTTGAGAAAAAAATTAGTTTAAACTTTTGGATACCACCATTAATGATATTGTCAACGTTTTTAATAACAATAAACCAAGAAAATAATTATAGGTAGGATTTACCCTGCAAAGATATTTTTGTGTGACAACTGTCACATAAATCTAGAACATAACTAGATTTTTATATTTTTGTTCTAATTTTGTATGTTTTTGTTTTATATTGTTATTGGTGAATGAATGATAAATGTATTTGTCCAGACTAGGAATGGAACCAAAGAGGTTAGGTGGGTTACTGCAACTTTTCATTTAAAGCTGAAACCTGTATAGCATACTTTTATTTTTTCAGTTACCATGTTATGAACCCTTTCTTCAGAGTGGGTTTACCTTGCGGAGTCGGCGGTCCCGTTATTGTTTGTCTATCAATCGTAACAACTCGGCCATTTCCGTAACTTTTCGAAGAAATCGCCGAGGGATCCCGATTGATTTGACTATGGGTCGACCCATTCCGATTGTGGGTCGACCGTCAATCGGGGTCGACCGTATCACATAGTGACCAGGGGAAGGAACTCCAGACTAATTTCTAACAGCTTGATTACTGCTGTGTAAGGTGATCTAATCACATTGCCATTGAGGCGTGACTTAATGATATGCAGTTAAAACAGTTGAAATACTGAACATGAATTATACAAATCAGTGAAACTACCTTTAGGTGGTGACCAGTTGTGGTTTCTATCCGAGGCCTGAAGCAACAGGTACTGAATTCCACTCGCGTTTCTCCGGAAAATAATAAATCCGGCCCCTACAACTTCCTTAACTTGAGAACTTGTCATGTTTGTTGACGATCGAATCACATCTCGTCGCGACATATATACACATACACTAAAGTCAGATCACCACGGCCATTTAGGCAGGGAAATGGTGGGATTTCCGATTGTGTATACCTGACACTTGTACACATCTGTGTGAGCAAAGAGAGTAGCGTTGCTGCAAAGCGGGGTGGGGGCGGAGGGGGTCACGCCTCCTGCTCTCTGAGATATGAAAATATAAAATGGGTTGTTGAAATCATGGCGGCTGATATTAAATCATTAAACATGTGATCGCCTACCGAAAATAACACACTTGGAAAATGAAATCAATATGATAAAAAAGACGACAGACTTAGAAACAAGAATGTCAAGGGCAGAAACCAAAATAGATGACGTTTAAACAGTTGTACATGTAACTCTATAAGCGACGCACATAACGAACAGAAGGAAGTACAAAACAACATAAAATCCTAATTTTTAGACAATGATAGACAACCTTTGAAGAATTTGTTTGAAACATTTAAAGCATGAATCAACTAAATTACAAGATGAAAGTCTGGACCTTAAATCAAGATCTATGCGTGACAACTTATTAGTCTATGGTGTAGGTGAGATCAGCTCAAACGAAGGTGATACTAGTGAACTTCGAGTAAAAGACATTCTGAAAGACAAACTTGGCATTACCGACACGGACAACATAGTCATAGACCGCGCCCGTAGAATACCGACAACAAGGATCCCAAATAAAACTAGGCCGACTGTAGCCAAAGTCCATAATAACGGTACTCGAGACAAAATCCGCACTGCCGCAAATATACCAGAAGTGAAGGACGCACTGAAGCGCACGCAACTTGGGATTGGAATACATCAACCCCAGGAATATCGTGATGCCAGGCGTGCATTCTATCCATTAACCAAGGAGGAAGAAGGAAAAGGAGACAGAGCATATACGATTGGGACTAAACTATACATAAACAAGAGACTGACAAAGCAGTTTATTAACGGAAAAATAGCAGATAAACAGCATAGAGATTAAGATTGCCAGGAGAATTGTGATATGAAAATAGTATCCTATTAATGATTTAGCCAGATAAATAAATGATTAAGACTTATGATTTTTGTTAATATGCATATATTTATATATATATATATATATATATATATATATATATATATATATATATATATATATATATATATATATATATATATATATATATATATATATATATATATATATTCCAGGTAATAAATCATAATCATACAATACCTCAAAAGGACACCACACAACTTGACAAATCGTGCATAATATTGAATGAAGATTTGTACTAATGCGCAGTATATATACCCCACTTGGTCCAAAACTATTGGTCGGTGATGATTTCGATTTTTTCGGTAGAATCAAATCCGACATCGAAAAATGCTCTAATGTAGGGAAATGTTTTATCATGGGAGATTTAAATAGCAGAACGAGATATCATGAAGACTATATATTTATGATAAATATCTTAATACGGATAACGAGAATCTGAATAAGTACAGTTGTACGTCGCGAATATCAAATGACTACGTGATGGATATACATGGGTAAATGTTTGATTGAACTATGTCAATCTACAGAGTTAATTATAGGTAACGGTCGGCTACACAGTGATCAAGGGGTGGGTGAACGGATCTAGCATCGTTGATTACATGTTTTTCAAATAACAGACCCTAATGAATTTTCAAATCATTCCGCTGTGAAATACAATTAAAACGAAACATAAATACAACTAATGAACAGACGTTCAAAACAGTATTTCATAAACCAATAAAATGGAGTACAGAAAATATAGATAACTTACATACATTTATTCAATCTGATGACATCAAGGTTAACAGACGCAAACTCTAATATTAATGAAATAGTTGACTCATGTATAACGTTATTGCAAGAAGGAAAAGAACAAAAGCAATGCCAATATCCGGTATTTCAAAATATTAATCAGACACATAAACGTGCTAAGCAAAGAGGCTTTAATAAAGATTGTTATCATGCACGCAACGATTGAAAGCAACAAGAAATGCCTTTATACGAAACAAATGTGATCAAAATCGACAAAAGTATATTGATGCCAGAACAAAATATAAAACCAGGATTAAACAAATGGAAAGAGACGAACTTACAGAATTAAGTAAATACAACCCGAGGGCATTTTGGAGAATGAATTTTAAAAAAAAGACAATCACACATATATCAGATAGCCTTTCTATAATTGATATTTTTTTAACATTTTAAGTCGCTGTATACATGTGATAGCCATGTTGAAAAATCCCAGATTTTAACGACCAAAAAGCAGATATTCACAACAATGTTCTTGACGCTGAAATATCCAGAGAATAAGTATAAAATGCGTTATATTAACAAAATAATAACAAAAGTACAGGTACTGATAAAATTTTAACTAAAATATACAAGCATACATACATCCAAATAGAACACTTCTTATATTTATTATATAATAGAATATTTAACAAGGGAGAGTACCCAGTATTATTCAGTGAAGGAGTTATCGTACCGGTGTATAAAAGTGGAAGCACGGATGATCCAGTTAATCATACATGTGATTTACTTACAAATTTTCCTCTACAGATTAACACAATGGAGCATAGATAACAATAGAGTGTCTGAAAATCAATTTGGATTTCAAATAAATAAATCCACAATCGACTGTATTTTTTATTTTCCATACTATCATATCAAACATGTTAAACAGAAATAAGAAACTATATTGCTGCTTCATTGATTTACAGTCTATGCTTAACGACATGCAACACTATTGTACAAAATGGGATTTAAAAATAAACGTAAATAAAAGTAAAACTATAAAATTTGAAAAAGGGCGGAATATAGAATACCAATTTACTTATATTACTTACATATTGGATACCGTAAAATCATTTAAATATCTCTGCGTCATGCTACATCGGACGGAGGGACGGGGCGGGTGCGTAGGTATGCTTAATCATTTCAATGTAGGGTATTTATAGTTAACTATTGTAGAACAGACAAAATTTAACTAAGCATTTTCAAGATATTATCTCTAAACTTTACAATGGATTTTCGGCTGAAGGATGTTTTTAAATGTTTGAAACAGCAACATTTTCGAGCAAACGAAAACTGCACCTTGCTACACATGGTGCTTCCTACAGCTGTAGATCACTTAATTGTAAAATCATGATCAACTTAGCAATATATATTCCCTTTTCTCTTTTTTTGCAACTAGATACATAACTCTGTAAAGCCTGGCTTATTGCTAAAACCTAGTGTGGACAAAATCAGTCCAGAGCAAAATTCCTTCTGGTAATTTTAACAAAAAGCGGACCCTTCCGTAAATTTTTACACGCCTGTAAAATCCCTCCTGCAAACTGTCTACATTTTGCAATATTGTTTATTTGGTTCGCATAGTTAAGTCTCGTAATCAATATGATAATAACATTTTTGTTATAGAATTCCAATTTCGAGATCTATTTTAATTAATTTACGGGAAATATTTTGTCTGCTTTATATATATATATATATATATATATATATATATATATATATATATATATATATATATATATATATATATATATATATATATATATATATATATATATATATATATATATATATATATATATATATATATATATTGTCCGCCTATGCTAAAAGGAACGGAAGGGAGCTTGCCTCTGAGGGATTTTGTTATAAAAATGCTAACAACTGGAACTAAACATGTGGTTATTAGGGGTCGTGTCATAAAACACCTATATATTATTACACATGAACGAGACATTGGTGTTGTGTAAGGAAGTCATGCAATGTAGAAATGTCAAAAAAGTACTTTTGCAAGCGCACACCATTTGTGAGGTCATGAGATTGCGTATTTGAATACACTGTTGCTTACAAATGCAAAATTGCATAAATAAGACTTCACAAACAGATTTTCAAAGTTTTCCTTTATAACCATATAGAGAAAATGACCACGTCCCTGGCGCCCAAGTTCTTGACGAATCACTTAAAAAACAATATTGATACATGACTACTTAAGGAACAAATTTACCAAATATCAAGGCTCTAGCTCTGGTAGTTTCTGGCAAGAAAATTTTCTAAGTTTGCCTACATGGCTGTAAATAAATGGCCATTAAATCCGCGTAACTTTTTAAATTAAATGTCTTGTTATCATTCTAATTCAGCAGAAAAATGATATTCTAAATACAGTAAACTATTTACGCACAAGTGAGTCGTACTAAGTGCGGTTCGTCCAAAGCGAAAACAGCACAACACTACTTGTTGTTATACTCGTCAAGTATATAGTGCTACCTTCACTGTTTAAAGCATGTCGTGAATTCCTGGAATGATATAACACCCAGAGCATATACAAATCATAATTTTATTGGAAATCTTCTTTGTTTTTATCGTTATATATTGTTGCCGCTGAGGAAAGACAGAAAGAATAGCCTTTCTGCACGTAACTGCATTCTTCGGGATGTCAATAATTTTTTCAGCCATGCCCCCAAAATAATTCGATAAATCGGTCACATTTCCCTCGTTGTTATGTCCAAAGCAAAGATAACTAGATCTCACAGGGCATAAAGGACACACATTTGACGTTGCTCAGTATTGCCTACTCCGTCATTGACCATGCCAAAGAAAATAAAATTAAATGCACATAAACAACTTTTTGCTTTCTCTAATTTTATCAACCTATCAACGAAAAGGTCACATCACAGCCATAAATGTTGAAAATGTTTCACCCCAAACCTGTCCCGCTTTTGAGGTCATGTTTCTGAACTGATTAAAATTAATTAAACAGTTAATAACTGTGAATGACTATTCCCTCCTGCATAGTGATGCTTCTGGTGAAATTGGCTGGTACTTTCAGAGATATTGTTAAAAGAATGTAGACAAACACCTTACACCCTTAATGATAAAAAAAATCAGCTGCTGAACGTACCCCAGACTGTGGGTAACAATAGGCTGAACAGCTCACTATAAGGTGAGCTAAACAGGAAAAAAAGCAAAATGTATAAAATAAATGTGTACTTAAAATTGTGGGAAAATGTGGGCCATTCTGATGTTTTTATTTTCTTAAATTATATTTGACAAATTGTGATCCCTTTATTAAATTATATAATAATACATATTTGCTATTAAGGCATGTGATGTAATGCCATAAAAAAGCAACAACAAGGC
The DNA here is from genome assembly GCA_007844125.1 of Sinonovacula constricta. Lineage (NCBI taxonomy): Eukaryota > Metazoa > Mollusca > Bivalvia > Cardiida > Solecurtidae > Sinonovacula > Sinonovacula constricta. The sequence goes on from CM017559.1 coordinate 10,179,634, forward strand.
ACCATCTTCAAAATATTTTTATTCATATACAAGAATGGAACATTCGATATATTATTTCATTTCGTTTAAATTTACATTCAGATATACATACCTCAAGTCTTCTTACAAAATACACATAATGGCAACATTTGGTGTTGAAATCAATCTAATATAAACAACATCACAACCTTTTGGTATTGTCAGTTACTACCATGGTAAAATCTACAAGTAGCTCTGAATTAAACTAGCATCTTATAAACAAGCAATACCTATTCAAAATTGAGATTATGTATCACTAGTCTAGATATCTTAAATATAAATTGTTGCGATTTAATTCAATACAAGCTTGAATATTGTTGAACTTCAGTCAAACTAGTGGAGAACTCTTAATGTTTATATCCAATCATTTCAGTCAGGTGGCAATTAGAAAGAATAAAGGGGTTTCAATTAAATTTCTCAGATATTCAAGTCATAATAAAAAAGTCATAATTTTGTTAACAACATTTATTGTTTCCTGTCTGTGAAATGTAATCTGAATATTAAGCCTTAATCAGTTGTTTTGTTAATAACCATAACCTTTTAAAGGATTGAAGGACTATTGTCACATTTTTTCTTCTCCCTTCAAAACTAAGTCAGGCATGTAGACAATTATTCTTGTAGATTGCGTTTATTTAAAGTTGATTAAAATTAAAAAGAAGTCACATAGTCTACATAGTGGAAAAGAATAAAAGGTTGGTGACTATTTTTACATCAGTGAAAAATTTCAAAGATGCATAAATTGAGCACAAAAAGAAATTCTACATAAGCCATCATAGGAGAAGGGTGACAAAGTGTGCAACACCAAAGCTTGTGCTAATCCTAGAACATTGCCAAAGTTTCATAATTTTTTTTTAGGCATCTCCATTAATCTCATGCATGTAATTAGCCAAATATGAATACAGTTTTAAATACAACCAATCAGAATACAAAATGTCTCAAAAACAGACCCAGTACAGGTCTTAAGGAAATATAATAAAAAAACACAATGATGCACCTACAAGGGGGATAACTGATCCATTTCTATTAAAGGGGAATCTGGGAATTACTGCAGATAGATTCCATCAGATATAATGTGTGTCATTCTTTTTCTATTCTAGGCTGAAATTAACAATGGTGCCATCTGTATTAGAGTATCTGATGCAACATATACAAAATACACAATATTGCATTTTAGTTTGCACTTGAACATTAACTTTACACCGTAACTTTATTTTCCCATTCAAACAGCTTTGGTTTTGCATATATAAAGCAGAACCTTTGCACACTTACAAGCCAACATACGTGAATATAGTAAATAAGTAAACAGAACAAGAAACCATAATTATGCTAAATGAAAATGAACCTACTGTTTTACAGCCTAACGCTTTATGCAAGATCAAAATAATGGTTTTGTATACATGTAGACAACACCAAACATGGCTACCAGATCAAAAGGAAAGTTAAATTTGTATGAAAAAAGCAAACACAATTAAATACTGATTATCTAAGCATAAACAACTGTAACAGCAAGGCTACTTTATTTTCAGATGAGAGCATGTAAAAGTGTTAAGATGTTGCAAAGGCTTAATGAATATTAGTTATGGTACATTTTTTATACAAGATGAAAGATGGAAATATTTTTTATGTGAAGTTATACGACACCTGTGGAAAAGCTGTTAATTTATCATTTTACCTAAAAAAATTAAAAAACAATTGGTGTGCATGTTTGAAAAGGAATTGTGTCTTGTCCAGACTTCCTTTGTTTACTGATACGTCATTGGATGGATATATATCTGATAGCAGGAAATATATTAGGATATAATGATAGCATGCACAATATATAAACATCAGCAGTAAAGCAAACAAAATCTAACATAGCAGCCTTTCTCATATTCATATGTGTAAAAAAATTTGTCATGTTAAATGTTGCATTTAATAGTTTTAAATTGTATGCATCTATGTCAATTATAGATCATTAGAGGCACATTTACAGCAGGACATTTGGTTTGCAAACACAAAGACCAAAGCACAAAAATGGAATCATTTTTCTTAGACTGACTGCAACATTTAGTTTGCAGAAAAACAGGCTTCAAAAATGATATAATGACAAAGATGCTTATCTTATCCTTATTGGTAATCATAAGAAAAAAGAACCTTCTCTGAATACATTGTACGATACAAATACAACAGGTTTATTACTGAGTATGTTATTTTATTGGTAAGAGTAAACAGAGAAAATATCCAGACACTTGTGCATTCAAGACTTTCACTTCTTATTTTTAACACTTAAATGGATTTGTTTTTTTAAAATTCTCTTATTAATGTAACTGCAATATACAACATGCAAAATAAAACATGTCACATAAATCATGCAAAATTTCCAGTAAAACTCTTGAATAGGCCAAATAGTTTGTGTTGGAAAAGTCTCCAAAAGCATTAAAGGGAAGGATCCAAATATTTTTTATTATAATTTCATACACCAATCTTGAGTTGTTATTATGTAGGAGTTCATCATTTCATTTTCTTTGACAGTTTGTAGTATCTTCTAGATTGTCTCACAGACAGTGATGGCTGACCTGTGTGATTGACCAGGATATTTAAGTCTGTAAATACAATTTATTGTCTCAAGACACTTGAATTTCCTTTACTTTAATCAATAGAAATATGTTACTAAGTTAAAAAGTCAAGTAAAAAAAACAACATACCTGTTTTGGAGGCCTTAGCTTTGTGCAGATTTTGTAGATTATGCACCATTACTAATTTAGTTTGGTGCAGATATAATTAACTATTCAATAATACTGATTTCTAACTCGGCATGCACAACTCTTTATTAATGTTATGGCTTGATGCTTCCGCAGGTCCGAGAAGATACGGTAATAAACAACAGTGTTCAATATTCACAGTTAACTTATGTTAAGTACTTCAAATTCCAATCTAGCCAGAGAGTACGACAGATATTCGACATCATATGCAATTGGGAACTGTAAGTTCTGGACCTACTCTATTTGCACTGACCGTATCAATTTGTGGTTAACTGGATTAAAGCTTACATAGAAACTCTTTATTCTTAATGAATATGATTGATTGTCTTATACAGAGGCATGTTTACCAAACAGAACTTGCAAACAAGATGGCAAAATGTTCTAATTATCATAGGTAACATTGAGGTGACAGAGAATGTGTAAACATTAAAGCTTAATAACAATAATAACATACAAGATGGGAATGTAAGTAATGTTGTTGTTTTATATTGTAAGGTTTATTACATAATTATAAAATGTACAGATCTGAAACTGTTAAACAATTTGTTCACATATGTTCAGATACATACAAAAAGAAGAATTTCACATAAACATACAATTTTTGCTCTTTTAAAGATTTAATGATAGTATGTGTTATTTATCAGTTACATATATTCAAAACAAAACAAAAAAAGCAGCAAGTGAGCAACTGAGCAAGTAACTGCCATCAAATACTTTAATATTTATTTATTGTTTACAGAGTAAAATAAAATTAGAGGCTCCATCAAGAGATATTTCAATTTTGAATCTACATTTTTATTGCCTACGGTAAAAAGTGGTATTCAAGAGTTGGCCTATATAAAACACATGCAACAATATCTGACCACTTGAGAAGTTGTGCATAAGTCCTGTACAAACTCACTTTTTGGTCTAAGAATAAGATTATTTTGAACTCTACCTATACTGTTAAACAGAAAAGTCATGAAAAATATCATCCTAAATGTTCATTATTACTTTTTCCATGCATGATTTTTAAGCATGATAGTGAACTCTGCTAAAAGCAGCTATTGACATCAGAGCAGATTACCTGGATGACGATATAATGTGATCTCTACAGTAAGTTTTCACATGGTTAACTAAATTTAATTTTGTAGCATGGCTAAGACAGACAATACATGTTTGCAATGATGAGAGGGGATTTCTGTTGCACTGTTAACACATATCTATGACATCTATGAACAGCATTGTGCAGGATCTTTTTAGGTAACAATAACTTGGTTATTTGAAAAATGTTTTTGATAGTCTATACTGTTGGCAAACCACCTTTAAACAAGTCATAATTATTTATTTAAGGGACTTTCAGATTTGTACAAATTGTGACTGTGACATTTCTTTATTTTTTAAATTTAATGTCCTTAGTATTGTACCAAATGTATGCTACATTATCCAATTAGAGACAATAAATATGAAAAAAGCTGCCTTAAATGTAAAATTATATTGGCCAAGTTCATTGAAAAAATCTCAATTTGGTGTGTTTTTTTCTTCATACAAAGTCAAAAGTAAGTTGAAAATGGCTTTTTTTGAAATGTTAAGTACTATGTTTTTTCATGTTATTTCAATGTTGGAATCAGAATATGATTTCAGTTAAAATATTAATATATTAAAATATTAAGGTTGCTTTACAGAAAAGCATAAAAAGATAGAATAAAAGCATGTTATTTAAGAAGGTTATAAAAGATGCAATTGTTTAGGCTAAATGGTTATTAATTAAGCAGACATTGATTATAAACTTGTATATCCTTAATTAAATAACAAAGTTAAAAGCAAATGTGTATATATTGGGTTATTTTCATAACCTCTATGATGATTTTGCAGAAAAAAGTTCATCATTAGAACAACTGATTTTGACTGAAAGAATCATGATCAGCAATAAGACTTTAGTTATTTTAGTTTTATTTATACAATATATTCATGAACATAAAATTGCTTAAGCAATGGTTTCATAAAATATATACAAAATACAACACCATCAAAGTAATAAAGTATTTGCTGAAAATATAGTTATGTATATAAACAGTGTTGATATACAATGTATATATATACAATGGTAACAATAGATATTTTATAACAAAATTGATTACTAATATATCTAAGCCCATTTCACAACAAAAATAAAACATGGATACCGTCAAAAATACATGTGGCTAATGATCTACAGCATAAATAAACCAACTGTTAGGTTATACAAACATATAAATTAACATTATAAATATAATTGACAAAAAACTAATGGTTAAACATGTATATCCCAACACAACTCAGGGATAAGATTGTAATGTGACACATCACTTCACATGACCAGCAATATTCAAAATTCATAAAAAAATATCTTCTCCAATAATGTAACTCAGATATGGCAAGTCAAACGATAGAGACCTGCTACTTTTACTTTCAAATAAGTTTACTGCTAATACTCCATTTTTACGTATGCATGACACCTTTTTTTTTGTCACTTATACCTTAGCTGTGAATATAAAAATGTGTAATTATATTAGTCTTCTTGTGTTTAATTATCCAACAAAATATTGATGTGTAACTGACCGATCAACAGTCACACCACCAAAACAATTTCTGGTGGCCCGGACCAATCCCTTATAATGTAACAGTAGATAGCATCGACATAACAGCACCTAGTTGTGAATATTATCTCTTGTTGTCATTATGTCTTCTTTTGTGATTTATGATTCATGAAAGATAAACACAATTATGATACTTAGTCACCTAAAAAATTGCTAATATAGCTAATATTGCTTAATACCTATATTTAAATAGATACATATATAATGACAATGGAACACAATGAAGAAGTTGCTTATAAAGTATATTGTTTAACAATCTTTTTTTGCGTTAGTTGTCTTTTGTTAACTATGATATACATTGTATTCACCAGAGAGTCCCTGGTATGGAAATATTGATTATCAATTTTTTAAAAATACCCTGATAAGTGTCTAACAAGATAAATGAATGCAATTAATGAAAACTGATACTAAGTAAAAATTAATTTACTGTCTAAAATACCACATTACGCTAATATCAACTGCATATAGAAAGAACATGCTAAAGTGAAGAATGTATACATGTACACAAAAGCTACCTGCATTGATTTCCACTCTAAAGAGTATAAAAATAGGTAAATATGAAAAACAAACCAACTTTAGGCATTTTTTAACTAACAGACACATTTTATTACTTATAAAAACTTATGGAAACAAATTACTTATGAAAATATAATTCTATGAATTTCTGATACAACATAAGGGCATTTCTAATTATATGGAAAATATAATCTTCACAAGAAAAATGACTCCCATATTTCTAGTGTAGGACTTGTTTGTTTGCTGGGTTGATTGATCATCAAAAAACATTTATCTATCAGGAACTGTGTGAACCTTGTTTAATTTGACACCGTAGAACAAAAATATTAACGAGGTGATATTATGATACAATATCATATGAGCACAGTTCACAATGTCCACATACATTATGTCCCATATACACAAAATTACTTGATGAAATGGAATACAAATTTATTTTATCCATTCTTTGAAGAAAATATAATGACATCAAACCTAATTTTGTCACGATGTTCATACACATTGAATGCAATTTACAATGCTGTTAAAATAATACAGTTAAAATATGTAGAGTATTAACTTGGTTAAACTTCAGCGAAAGTCTGTGACCTTTACATAGAAACATAACAATACTTCTAAAAAACTGGTTATGCGAATGTTGACGCTACGATGGAACTTTAAGACAGAAACAAATACAAAGTAAAGAGATTCGTTTAACCACACCTATTTACATGCATATATTGACATCTATTCTTACTGATAGTTACCACAGTAAAACCTAAGTTATACCCCAAAGTATCAATGACAATCAATCACAACACCAAGATCATACTAAAGTAACAAAGATAAATATGTTGAATGAAAGGAGCAGAAAATAATGATGATGCAATTTCCTGCTTTTTTCCCCAATCAAATGAAGATAAATAAGTGTTACTGCAGTAGTCTCCTTTGATGAGGTTTCAACAAGCCAACAAGTTCTGCGTGTAAATCTGACACTTCTTTTCACAGAAAAAGTTTTTTGGTGTCTGAACAATTTGTTACTTATACAATTGATATTTTCCTTTTGGTAGATAACTGTGATTGTCCTTCTTTAATAACAAGAAATATAACTAACAGTATTATATATTACTGCTTGATTGAAAAAAAAAAATGCGAAAAAAAAGAGAACACCCCCTATCCTGTTAAAGAAAAATATTTACAGCGAGTACAGCTGGTTATTGGTTTTGCATACCCTTACTGGAATGTTTTGAAGAATGTATTTTTAAGCATCACAAGCGTAATTCGTAGACATATCATTTACATGCTTACAAATATATAAGTATAAAAATTAAAAACTCTTTCATTATGTAAATATATAACATGCATGTGTATATAATATATATACTATATCTGCTTGTAAATATGCAGTAGTATGATTTCCTCCCTATTGGAATGTATGGGTGAACAACATGAGTGATATATGTAAAGCAGGGACTAAAACCTTCAGTAAAGAAGAGATGAGACTGGTTTCCAGATTTTTCTGCACAGTTTGCTACGAGTTTCCATCTCACAACATCATTGTGTACCAGTCAAGCCAGGTTTCAAAGCTTTATTAGGAATAAGGTACCAATCATGATGAGACTGATATTCTGGTTGACAGTTTGATAAGTTTGAGTGTCTATTATACAAGAGAATTCGATACTAGTCAAGCAGGGACTGGTTTCCTGTTGTTGTTTTACCTGCAATGTTTGATAGATTTGAGAATCCATTACAGAGAATTGAGTATCAGTTAAGGTGAGACTGATATCCAAGTTGACTGTACAGTTTGACAGCTTTGAGTTTCTATCATACAACAAAATTGAAAAAAAAAAACCCAGTCGATCAGAGACTAGATGTCCTATTCTTTGCACAGTTTGATAGCTTTGAACATCTTTTTCACAGAAATGGTAACCTGTATAGTCCTGCTTGAATTTTGCAAAGATATCACCAGCATAAGAAGTCCGGCTAGCCGGCACTAAAGATAGGATGAGATTGAGATTTATTAGTGTCTCTGGGATGAAATAAAGGGACGCTACGCCTTCAATGACTTTGTGTCTGGGAGTATTTCTGTATGGCCACCTAGGGAAAGCTTGTATGTCCTTTTGCCCCACTTAATTCTCCGAGGAGACAAGAGGCCTTCTAAGAATATCACCACTGCCAGAATCTCTCGAAGAGTCCAAGCCATCAGGTATTCACACTTGGAAAATGGAAGTGATTTATTCTGAAATTAGACAAAGCTCAGGATAACAATCACTTCTTTTAAGTCATTATCAGTTAATTATTAACCTATAAGTTGATGTTATTTTTAAGTATAATTAGTACAGTGTACATTAAAAAAATCCCCTTAAACCATAGAAAATGAGATTCAATAGCAATAACCCATGTAGGGAATGTCTTTGCCCAATAATCCATACCAGATCTAGAACTGAACAAAAAGGCAGGGCAACACATAATTCCATTGATACATCAGGTTGCACACATTTTCAATTAATGTCTTTCTTAAATTATTACACAATTACTTAAACCAGAATTGATAGGAGTATAAACCTGTCAGAAAGTACTGTTTAGACATCTTTTTACTTACCTGCACCATGGAAAGGAGTATATAATCAGAGACAAGCCACAGGCATATGTGGATGATGAAGAACATGTAGGGATTAAAGCCCAGGAAATGGTAGAGCGCCCAGGACCCATAGATGCCCAGTGGGATACACTCTGTCATGGGCTCCATGAATCCACTCACCAGAGGCATCATGTTCAGACGAAGTCGCAACCATCTAAAGGACAGACAAATCATCATTTTTAATGCATCGCAATAATGCAAATATTTGTCATTATAGCATCACCCAGAAAGTATTGATAAAAGAGGACCACAAACAGACATATGTCTGGGAAGAAATAACTGAACATGGCTGGCCTGCTAGAGGACCTCCATCATATTAAGTTGTGGCCCTGACAATAACTGAACATGGCTGGCCTGCTAGAGGACCTCCATCATATTAAGTTGTGGCCCTGACAATAACTGAACATGGCTGGCCTGTTAGAGGACCTCCATCATATTAAGTTGTGGCCCTGACAATAACTAAACATGGCTGGCCTGTTAGAGGACCTCCATCATATTAAGTTGTGACCCTGACAATAACTGAACATGGCTGGCTTGCCAGAGGACGTCCATCATATTAAGTTGTGGTCCTGACAATAACTGAACATCCCTGGCCTAATAGAGGACCTCCATCATATTAAGTTGTGGCCCTGACAATAACTGAACATGGCTGGCTTGCCAGAGGACCTCCATCATATTAAGTTGTGGCCCTGACAATAACTGAACATGGGTGGCCTGTTAGAGGACCTCCATCATATTAAGTTGTGGCCCTGACAATAACTGAACATGGCTGGCTTGCCAGAGGACGTCCATCATATTAAGTTGTGGCCCTGACAATAACTGAACATGGCTGGCCTGCTAGAGGACCTCCATCATATTAAGTTATGGCCCTGACAATAACTGAACATGGCTGGCCTGTTAGAGGACCTCCATCATATTAAGTTGTGGCCCTGACAATAACTGAACATGGCTGGCCTGTTAGAGGACCTCCATCATATTAAGTTGTGGTCCTGACAATAACTGAACATGGCTGACTTGCCAGAGGACCTCCATCATATTAAGTTGTGGTCCTGACAATAACTGAACATGGCTGGCCTGCTAGAGGACCTCCATCATATTAAGTTGTGGTCCTGACCAGGATTGAGGCCTGGTCAGCAAGGCGATGGTGAGTTACAAAGCGACTCTAACTGTTTGGAGAAAAAGTAATTTTTAGATACTAGTATCCAATTATTCAGGTTGAAAGCAAATGTTTCCATCTTAACTACCTGCATGATCAAATAGAATAAATAGGCTTTAAAATACTCCTCATGTTATCAATATATTATGAATTACAAAAATACATTCAAATATTGACAGCTGTAAGATGTGTTTTTTCCCAAAGTATTTATTATACCTGATTTTTCTGTTAAAATGTCTATTAGACACAATTTACAGTCATAAAATATACAAATGCCTATCAATAAAATATACAATTGCCTATGAAAACATACTGACCATGTTGTAAAGAAATATTGAACAGACATACACTACCAAAATACAATGGTAGAAGTAGATGTATTGTCCATGATCTGCTTACCTGACCATTCTGTCCTTGTAAGCAGCCACAGATGTCTGGGCCAAGCTCTGCTGAGCAGGATATGCACATAACACCAGTCGATGTCCTCTGAGAAAAAAAAAAAAAAACTTTTTTGAATGTACTTACTCGTTATAAGCATAAAATTTGTAATATACACCCTTGTCCAATGTAATGCCCACCTACTTTCTACTCTAAAAATCTACCATGCAGAAGGCTTATTATTACAATGCCTGAAATTCACACACTACCAGTTGATGGCCCTTGGATAAGAATAAACAAACTAAGTTTGTACCTTTTTTTTACCTTAATATTTAAAACAGTAGGCTGCTAATTGGTTTACATTCTGATATGCAAACAGCATCAGATGACACACACAAAGAAACAACATTTCAATGTGCCATACCTTTTGACAGTCTAAAGTATTTTTTAGTTAATTCAAAGCTAGACATATTGAAAAGAAACTCAGCAGAAAATAGTGCTATTCCTAATTTAACAACTCTAAATAAAAAACTGAAGAAACTCATAAGTCTGAATAAAGACTTCATGTTATGTCCAATTATTAAAATTACAAAAAATTATATACCAAAGCAAGTGTCAAATTACCTCTCATGGAGTGCTTGAGTGAGATAGAAGTCTTCGGCCAAATATTTGCCATAATAGTTCAGACCGTGCAGCTCATCGAGCAGGGATTTCTTGAAAATGTACGACATGCCAGTGGTGCAGCAGAGTCCAAGGATGTTGAATGCTAGATAATATCGGGCAAATGCTCCACCAAAGTAGGTCTGAAAGAGAAAACAAAGGTGATAAAGATTGCAATAGTATAATACAATAAAAAGTAATATTCTGATTTAAGGAAAGAAAGATTCTTTGAATGGCTTTAGGAAAACAAGCCAAATCTTTTGCAGACTGCTACACTCAAAAGTCAGGTCTAGGTACAACAATATTTTGGATTAAATTTATACATGCTCACTGTATAAAACCCACAATAAAATAATGGAGTTCATATTCATTTCAGCAAGTTAAAAATTTTTTATTTTCTTTTGCAAAATTTCTAATAAAAATGGCATGCAACGATGTCAAACTTTGATGATTTGTTTACACAACACAGCTTTAATTAACTTATTTTTCCATTTTGTAAGAAGTTAAATACCTTTTCCAGAGTTTGTGCAAATCCCTTCTGATCTGTTGTGAAAGGCATCTGGTGACACAGGGCAACATTGGGCTTCTGCAGCTTACAGACCATGTCTCGTATAATATCAGAGTGAGCTGGAAATAAATACATATTATTTGGGTAAACTTTGGCCTGATGCATGTGGTATTAACCTATTCTAATTTCCAAGTTATTTTTTAAAATGTTTGTTGGTCCCACAAACAGTCAGTTTTCTTGAGACAATGGAAAGGCTGATATAGTGTGCATTTAACATGCCATGAATGCCTAGCCAGATACCACAACGAGTCACATTATTCTAACACTGAGAAGACTTTGCTGAAACATAAGCAAGGGAACTACTTGCATTCTATCAATTGCACTTTTTTCCAGTCATTTGCTTAAATACACATGCAAACATAACAAGAATCTCATCACTTGGAAATTGTAGGCACATAAAGCAGATCCTGGTCAGACCACTCCCAGCAGGAGCTGACTGATTTAGATCTACACTATCTGCCTATGTCTGACTAACTCATTCTTAGCAGGTCAACAAACAGTAGTGCTGGTGACTAAGCAGGTTAAGTGTCGGTTGTATGATTCTTTCTTTATAATGGGCAGAAATTAGTGCTTGGATATCCATGAATCCCAGATATCCGTGAATCTTATCAGAAAAATGGGTATGAATATTTGCCACTGCAAAGATCACTGAATTGCAAACTTTCATGAAAACATTTGCATCAAGTAAAATGTAAATGAAGAATGACCTGCAAAACCATTTTAAAATGATGTTTTCCAAAAACTGGAACCAGAAGTTAACAAGAAATCTTGTAAAGACATATGCCCCCAAAGACATGTTCAGTAAAGCATTTTTTGTATTGTCAAAGGAGGTATTTGAGTTATTAAAAGGACAATAGCATTAGATTTATGTAGATAAAAAAGTACATCAAAGTCATAATCCCAGGTAGTGCACTGGTGTCCGTGTCCGCTCGGACCACCAATGCACTTCTAGGATTAGGATTTTGACCTGTAAATGTGACCTTGACCTTATAGTAACAGACCTGGGTCTTGCGTGTGAAACGTCGTCTTCATGTGTTTGAAATTTCTGCCAGGTTATTTCAAAGTCCCTCCAGAAATTATAGAGTTACTGAACAGACACGACCACCAGTGCACTACCAGAGTTTATGACTTTGACCTTTAAGTGTGACCTTGACCTTCGAGTCAATGACCTGAGCAACATGTCATCTTTATGAGTTTGACCTTTCAGGCAAGTTTTGTAAAATCCATGCAGGAATGACAGACTTATTGAGCAGACACAAATATCTGACAGGCTGATGGATGGACAAACGGTTTGACTACTATATGCCTGCCTTTGTGGGCACAAGAATAGGTTATAGTGGAGGCGTTGATAAAGGAGGTAAAATGGTGATGGGGAAAACACTGGTGATAAAGAAGATTATGAATGTAGTGATGATAATGATAGTGATCATGGGTAAATATTTATTTCTTTAAACAATTTATACCAAGGTTATTTCTGCCTATGCAAAGAATATTTATATGAAATGAAGAATTTCAAGTTTTTCACTGTCATTTAACCTGACAGTTTATTGACAACACAAAGTAAATATTGCGCTTCCATTTTGATAATCTTTAAACGTGCACAGCTTTTAACATTTGCTACAGAAAATTGTAGATGATAGTATAAAAATCATCACACCTTTGATTCTACTGGTGCTGATCCAGATATATTCATACTGAGCCTTGTCATATGCTGGCGCCATGTTGTGGACCATGGGGTTGATGATACCGTCCTTACCACCTGAAATATAAAAGGGTGACTTTTACAGCAAAGATGCTTTCATTCATCATTGGATGATTGACACATATCGTAATTCATAAATCCCAACCAAGCAAATGGTTAACCTTGTTCACACATACAGCCTTGCTTGATGTGATGTTGTTGTTTTGTGTTTTGTTTTAAATACATCACAGTGACACAATTAGGGTCATTATGTTGATGTTCCAGTTATTTTGCTGGAGGAAGATGCTAGACAAATGTCTCGGTAGAACCATCAGCATACTGCAGATCAGCTGGAAGACCTTCTCACATAATGACCTTTGCCCTGATTGGGACTCGGTCATGATGTTATGTTTACTGTAAGATCCATCAATGAAAATAAATATATCTTGATTTCATTCCCCCAAATAAATATACAAAAATAATAAAGCTTTTAAATTATGCTATGGACACAACCATGTATAATGTATAAGGCATCAGTCTGGCAACTCCTAAAAATACTATTTCTTTAAACCATCTGTCAACTTTGATATTCTACTGATTCAATCCAAGAAATGGCCAGTCAAGAGGGATAACTACTATAAGATGAAGTCTTGAGACCTTCACTATCTGCCTAGGCTAATCAGTATAAGGTTAGAGTAGCTGACTTGTAACTTCTTAGCCATTTACAACATGGGTACAAGTCCCAGTCAGGGCAAGAACTTATATGTAAGAAGACCATCCAGCTGTGTGCCAGTGGTTTTTCCTGACATTTGTTTTGGGACACCTTTTACTAATAAAAGTTGGATGTTGTCAGTGACCATAATTTTGTTATTGCTATGTTTAAAACAACAACAAATAGTTAGATCCTTCTTAGTATATGAAAAGTAAATTAAATAAACTCACCAATGAAGAGTTTACAGTCAACCTTTGGGTATTTTTCCCTCAGTCTGTGCACTAGATTGATGGCAGGATCCTGGTCATCTTGCACACAACACAGCAACTCAAACTGAAAACAGACAATAAACAGGGTTTGAGATGAAGAAAGCATGAGAATATTCTGAAACAACTGGGAACAGGGAATAGAAAGTAGGTTATTCCTACCGTGCTTTCTCACTTATAAGACTTTTTGCTTATAAGACGGGCCCCCAACTTCACCTGGGAAATTGCCCGTTTCTGCATCGACCCTCTTATACGACGAAGCGAAAAAAATGAACAGGAGCATTGACCAGTCATGCTGTGTCAACAAAAGGATTACTTGGTAAACAATGACTGTAGTTTTCACACATTGCGGGATTGATCTTGTATCAGCTGCATAAACATCCTGTAGCGCGAGGCGGCATGACCTTAATTTCTTTCATCTACGTCACCAAGTCTGGCATGACTGTTGATAGTACACGATATATCGGGGATCAGTACACTGTTCTTGTGTACATGCCACCAATCAATATTTCATAAAGAAATGTAATTGGAAGCTGCTTATAAAAACACATCGTTCATACCCTCACTATCAAACTGCTTCAATTAAAATCACCTTGACAACAGCTTGTCTCAGAGTCAGTCAACTTGACCTGAGTAATGAGGCAAGTCTACACAGAACACCAAGTAAATTACATATTAGTGTATCTGGCCAACTGAAGTTGAAAGTTTGTTTTAGTGTTTAAGAAAAAATAATAAGCTGAAAGTTTGTTTCAGTGTTTAAGAAAAAATAATAAGCTGAGTGCAAAACACAGGGAAATGTATGTGAGACAGTTAATTGTTGACTGACATACGTCAAAGGCCAATTAAGGTAAATTGTCGGCAGACATTTCGGGTCATTGCATAACTGCTTACAAGTTTATGCAGTGTATTTTTGCCCCAAAACATTGTGAAAACATTTTACCAGGTCACTAGACCTCGCCTATAAGACATTTTGAGGAAAAATCCCCATCTTATAAGTGAGAAAATATGGTAGTTAATGTCTTAATTCAAGTTATTGCTCATTCAGCTGAATGGAATGACTTAGTCTCTGCTAATTGGGTATAATTATCAAACCTGTGCTATGGCAACTGACACATGGCACAAGAACATCATATTAATGACCTAATTAACTTAGGGCACATACCAGTTTATACACTTTCAATAACATGGAAGATTAGGTTCAAGTTTCCCATGATTTTTTAGTCATCACTGCACCTCATTACATGCGTGCAGGGAGTCTGTGGTGTAGTGGTAGTGACTTGTAACTGTCACCTCTCACCACGTTGGCTCCAGTCCCGTTCTGGATGAAAGGCTTAATGTGGGAAGGTCTTCCAGCTGACCTTTGGCGTGACAATGGTTTAAACCAAACATTTGTCAGGGGTCTACCACCACCAAAATAGAGAGATATTGCTATACTGGCCATAAATGTTCGATGCAGTGTATTTTAAAAATGAAACTTGCACCAGTTTTACCTTATGACAACCTGGATACATTTGCTAAGTCACTAATATTATCATATTTTCTATCAGGTATAGGTACATACAAAGCTATTTGGAGACATTGCTTGATACTTAGCAGCCAAATGTTTAGATCCCTTCAGACAGCTAACAATGGAAGCTGGCTGATCTGGACCTACACTATATGCCAAAGTGTATTCAACTTTTACTAAATAGGTTTAAAGCAAGGGACCTTATATTCAAAGGTGGTATCCAACAGTTTGCCTATATCTAATACAAGTAACAACATCTTAATCCTATCCTGCGAACTTTGTGCATTACTGCTACATAAAATTAAACTTTAGTATAAGTAAAGGCTATTTATAATATTTCATCAATTGTTAAGACAGTACAAATCGTGAAATATATTGCTTTCTATGTCCATTATTTCCAAACCTATAAATAAGCATGAAAGGGATTTCGGCTAAAAATAGATACTGATGTTAGAGCTGACTACCCGAATGATCATGTACATGTAACTTGATTTAAAAAGTAAGTGATCATTTCCTTTTCTTAGTTTAACTAGAACTATCACTAAAGAATCAGTTCTATAAGGTAACACACGAGACATAGACACATGTAACAGTGACCTTGACCCCATCGCCCCATTTTCAATCCCAAGCATCAACCTCTCAGAAGCTACCTAAACAGCAAGTTTTGTAATAATGTCTCATTCCTAACTAAAGTTATTGAGCAGAAAAGTTTTTTTCTATTTTCAGTAACAGTGACCTCGACCCCACTGGCCCCTACTTCCAATCCAAAGTGTTGCCTTCAAAGAAGCTACCTATGCAGCAAAGTTCATCACAATACCTCATTCCTTAAAACTATTGAGAAAGTTTTGTTTTCTATTTCTAGTAACAGTGATCTTGACCCAACTGACCCTAAAGTTGAATTTGATCTGTATCTTGTGATGTTACAGCTGTGTACCAAAAAATTTTCAAATGTGTGAAACCTTTCAAGAGGAATCATCCAGAACCTATTTTTCCATTTTTAGTAACAGTGAACACCTTGACCCTGCTACATGTAGCCCCATTTTCAATCTCAAATATAGTCTTCTCTTCAGCTACCTATACAGCAAGTTTTATCACAATATCTCATTCCCATCACAAGTTATTGAATAGAAACCATTTTTTCAATTTGTAGTAACAGTGACCTTGACCCTACTTTCAATCCTAAGAGTCATCTTCTATGCAGCAAAGCTTATCAAAATACCTCATTGAAACTAAAGATATTGGGGAGAAATTTTTTTTCTATTTATAGCAACAGTGACTGTGACATTGACCTCACCAGCCCAGATGTCAAACTTGATTTTATATGGACCAAAAGAAGTTAAAATCTGTCAAGCCTTTTGTTAGTTTATGTCAGGAAACCATGAAAACTGACAGACTAGGTCACTCCTATACACTTCGTTTGTGGGGTTATAAAAATAGCAAACTCTGCAGCATGGCTCAGATAGGAAATATATTTTTGTAATGACAAGTGGAGAGTTATGCTTTAGTCTACACAAGTTAACAGAGAACAATAAATAGCATTTCACAAGATCTTTTCAAGTAACATTAATTTATTAGGATGCATGAGAAAAAAATGGTCCAGACTGCAAGATACCACCTTCAATTAAGACCTACTTATCCACCCTTGTGAAAAGCAAAAGTCAGGAAAATAATAAGTAACAACAGTACCCACCTTTGGATAGTCCAGCGCAAAGTGGCTTTCTAGATTGATCTCCAGCAGGGGATCCACGCCCATCAGGGGTTTGATGATGGTAACACCAGGAAGGTTGTCCGTCACAATGATTGTGTCCTCTTTTTTGTACAGTACAAACCGTCTGAAACAGGTAAAAAAAACATGTTAAAATTATACTGTATAAATGGTTTTGGCCAAAGGAAGTCCACAAAATGTTGTCATTTTTTGTATTTCCTTCCAATTTATCTGAATATATACCCAGGAAATGACTAGAACCAGAGTGATCGTCTAGGTTGTTATACATGTACCTTTCCTTTTGGTTGATACTGCAATGTTTTACCTTCTATGGTAATAGTCTAGGTTGATATACCCCTTCTTTGGTTGACATTGCAATGTTTCACCATCTATGGTGAACACAAATGCCAGTACCATAGTCACCATAGTCAACTCTTCTGATGTTCTATGTGAACCAAACCAATAGTCACAAGCTTGTATGCATTTCAGTGTCTTTTTTCAAAGAGAACATGTTAAAATGTAAAATGGATTTTAAATTTTAATGGTCTGATCCTGAATAAATCATGACTGAATAATTCATTATTAAATCACACAGGTCTGTGGCCCTTGGTTTCTAATTCCTACCCATCGGAAATCAAACCTTTGGTATTTTCAGCTTTATATCAAGCAAAATTATATCCTTAATCCTAAGTAGATTCCCAACTGTCCACATGTCAACTGACAAAGCTCCTGACATGAAATGTTTTGACATAAAGAATCCATGGACATTTATGTATTAATTTCAATGGGGTCCTATGTAAGAAAAAAGAAGGATCTCAAGCACTAAGAAGAGAAATAAGGAAGACATTTCCATTTTAAAAGGTATTCTAGAGCTCTTGATTATGCAAGCTTTTGAAACTGGCAGTTAAAAACTGCCAAGTGTACATCTAGTTGACTCTGGTTTAAACAGATCTGCAGGTGCACTGAACAAGTACCAGAACTGCCACTGCTGCCCTGCTATCCTGAATGACTTCTGAGATGTATTTGCAAGGGGCAATATTTTTTTAGTTTATACTGACAAAAGAATGTTGGTACTCACCCTCCAATATGTGAGATGATGATGAAGAAAGATGACAGTCCGTACATGACAAGACCAAACACACCAAGGAAGAAGACGATGTACGACCACGTCTGTTCATCTAGAAGAGCGTAGAGGCTCATGGTCTGAAATAAGCATAAAGCCTACAATGATTTGTTAATTTTTTGTGTTATAAATCATTGTAAAATAAGTTGAATAAACTAAACACATATATGAAACAATCTCCACATCAGAAATCATGTGCCTTTTAGGGCACAGTAACCTTTGACATCACAGAAAAAAAACCATAGGTGCCAAACAAAATTTGAATGAGATCATAATACAAGATTATAATAGTTTTATAAAGTTTCAGGAGTGTTTCAATCAAAAACAATTTGTTTGGATTTTATTGTGCTAAATTGTTTTGAACAAATTTACACTCATATATACATATAAAGCATGATCTCCAACATGATCATGTGCTATTTGAAATGGCAGTAGTAATAGTAGCAAAGCAAAACATAACCAGTATGAGGAGTGTGATTAAGAAATGCACGTTCATATATAAAGGTGTTATAACACTACAACAAGGTAATTTGCTTAACTCAATTGGCAAAACATCATATTATTAGACAAGTTGACTTGCTTTTATTATAACAGATTTTTTTTCCCTCAAATAAATATTTTTTTCCTCAAATATAAGAAAAAACAATGACAAGCAGAAATAAGACTTAAAACCCCTCATTCCCACACCACACGGCTTTGAGTCCCATTCAGGTCAGACTTAACAGCTCCCACACCACAAGGCTTTGAGTCCCATTCAGGTCAGACTTAACAGCTCCCACACCACAAGGCTTTGAGTCCCATTCAGGTCAGACTTAACAGCTCCCACACCACAAGGCTTTGAGTCCCATTCAGGTCAGACTTAACAGCTCCCAAACCACAAGGCTTTGAGTCCCATTCAGGTCAGACTTAACAGCTCCCACACCACAAGGCTTTGAGTCCCATTCAGGTCAGACTTAACAGCTCCCACACCACAAGGCTTTGAGTCCCATTCAGGTCAGACTTAACAGCTCCCACACCACAAGGCTTTGAGTCCCATTCAGGTCAGACTTAACAGCTCCCACACCACAAGGCTTTGAGTCCCATTCAGGTCAGACTTAACAGCTCCCACACCACAAGGCTTTGAGTCCCATTCAGGTCAGACTTAACAGCTCCCACACCACAAGGCTTTGAGTCCCATTCAGGTCAGACTTAACAGCTCCCACACCACAAGGCTTTGAGTCCCATTCAGGTCAGACTTAACAGCTCCCACACCACAAGGCTTTGAGTCCCATTCAGGTCAGACTTAACAGCTCCCAAACCACAAGGCTTTGAGTCCCATTCAGGTCAGACTTAACAGCTCCCACACTACAAGGCTTTGAGTCCCATTCAGGTCAGACTTAACAGCTCCCAAACCACAAGGCTTTGAGTCCCATTCAGGTCAGACTTAACAGCTCCCACACCACAAGGCTTTGAGTCCCATTCAGGTCAGACTTAACAGCTCCCAAACCACAAGGCTTTGAGTCCCATTCAGGTCAGACTTAACAGCTCCCACACCACAAGGCTTTGAGTCCCATTCAGGTCAGACTTAACAGCTCCCACACCACAAGGCTTTGAGTCCCATTCAGGTCAGACTTAACAGCTCCCAAACCACAAGGCTTTGAGTCCCATTCAGGTCAGACTTAACAGCTCCCACACCACAAGGCTTTGAGTCCCATTCAGGTCAGACTTAACAGCTCCCAAACCACAAGGCTTTGAGTCCCATTCAGGTCAGACTTAACAGCTCCCAAACCACAAGGCTTTGAGTCCCATTCAGGTCAGACTTAACAGCTCCCACACCACAAGGCTTTGAGTCCCATTCAGGTCAGACTTAACAGCTCCCACACCACAAGGCTTTGAGTCCCATTCAGGTCAGACTTAACAACTCCCACACCACAAGGCTTTGAGTCCCATTCAGGTCAGACTTAACAGCTCCCACACCACAAGGCTTTGAGTCCCATTCGGGTCAGACTTAACAGCTCCCACACCACAAGGCTTTGAGTCCCATTCAGGTCAGACTTAACAGCTCCCACACCACAAGGCTTTGAGTCCCATTCAGGTCAGACTTAACAGCTCCCACACCACAAGGCTTTGAGTCCCATTCAGGTCAGACTTAACAGCTCCCACACCACAAGGCTTTGAGTCCCATTCGGGTCAGACTTAACAGCTCCCACACCACAAGGCTTTGAGTCCCATTCAGGTCAGACTTAACAGCTCCCACACCACAAGGCTTTGAGTCCCATTCAGGTCAGACTTAACAGCTCCCACACCACAAGGGTTTGAGTCCCATTCAGGTCAGACTTAACAACTCCCACACCACAAGGCTTTGAGTCCCATTCAGGTCAGACTTAACAGCTCCCACACCACAAGGCTTTGAGTCCCATTCAGGTCAGACTTAACAGCTCCCACACCACAAGGCTTTGAGTCCCATTCAGGTCAGACTTAACAGCTCCCACACCACAAGGCTTTGAGTCCCATTCAGGTCAGACTTAACAGCTCCCACACCACAAGGCTTTAAGTCCCATTCGGGTCAGACTTAACAACTGATTGGCATTCCTCTCAAGTCCTCTTACTCAATATGCTTTTATGGCAGAACATTTTTTCTTTCTTAGAATATCTAAGCTGTGTCTAACACAGTTTTTGACAGATTCATATTTCGTAACAAAATAGACAGTCAAGGAGAGAGTAACTCACATAGTTCCATAATAATTATTTTGGACTACTTTCCACAAAACCAAACAGACATGAAGGAGAGGTACAATTATACTTACAACAGTTTCCAACCTTTTCGATGTTGTTAAGGAGAAGACTGACGGAACACTACCATCAGGCAATATTTAGATATGTAGTTTGTTCCCACAAGTCAGATGATTGATGATAACAGCTTTTGTTAAGCTTTGATGAAATGTGTACAAAATAAAATTTTCTTGTCTAAATGTTAAATCACAGAAATACTTTTGTCTTTAGGTTTTGTTTTGGTCCTTTTTATGACCATTAGTTACAAAAACTTTCCGACTGGCTCTTGGTGCTGTTCGTGTGCTGATTATTTCTCTTGATCTGCTTGTTTTACCGGCTTTCTGATTAGCTTGCACAACAAGACCTGAAAAATACAATAAAAATGCCATGAAAATGTATGTTTATAAACAGATATAAGAACAAGATGTTGGATCTACTAAGGGTTAAGTCAAAGAATGCTAAGCTTAGCTGGAAGACCTCTTTACATGGAAGTTATTGCTCCAACTGATCCCCAACTTATCTTTTACTTATAACTTAAATTTTATGTTGATAATTGTAGGAATTACTTGATAACAAAGCAATGGTTCTGATTTTTTCCATATTATTACTAATAAAACTTGTGTATTTTAATGTCTTAGTTGGAAAATAATAAAATACAAGCAATATATAATAGCCATTAAATGTGACATTTACAATCATGTAAACAGTGTGTAACTATCACTGTCAGTTCACAAATACTTAAAGATTACTTATTCAAGTTCATTAATCATTACCAAATGTTAAAGTTAATATATAATAGTTTTATTTCTAGTGAATATCATATAAATACAAGAACAAATTTCATTTTGAATATCCCCCAAAAATAAATGGTGTCACACATATTGGTTCAGAAAAAACACCTCACACACAGTATATTTAAGTTCACTGGAACTGAAATGCACTGAAAATGTCCTAATTTAAGACCCCAGGGTTAAAATATAAACAGTTTTACATAAAGGATAAACTAAGCATGGTTGTTTTGTGATTCACAATTAATGAAGCACTTGGGACCGTCACAAGATTGTAGATACGATCAGTATTTTGTAACATGATCCAAAACATTCTTAACTAACAATAGTTAAACATTGAAAAATACACATGTCATTATACACTCCAGAACAAAGGCCAGCACCATAGTTTACTCTTAGCCAGCTAGAAATAAATAGATATCAAAATAGGCAAATAGTGTAGATCTAAACCAGCCAGATCCCATATCATTTTCTATCATAATGTATCATTTTACAAAAATATACCTGTATTCTTCGAAGACATACAATTCCAAATATTTTTTGAGTTGGAAAATATTACCTACTTGATGTTTTAAGATAAAATATGTCTTATTAAAAATTTTTATGTACTGACATGAACCAAATAAACCAGACAAAACCAGCCTGCAGATACTGTCACATATTAACAGATTTTCTCAAGCAGAACTTAACATAACATACAAAATGCTGTTCAAAAATGCCATCAACTTGTACATAAAAATATCTAATGCACTTGAACAGCTAAGTCAAAAAGCTGATCAGTTTTTTTACAACAGAGAAATGAGTACCATTATTTCAATGAAAATGTAATTAGAAAAAGAATTTCTTACTTAAGTAATAATACAATGTGTACCACAGTACATTTTAGAAGAAATCTGCACTTATATTACATTATACCGATAAAAAACGTTAATTACAAAACATTCCAGTTTATATTGCACTATTATACCACTGCACTTTTATACCACTGCACTATTACACTACTGCACTATTACACTAGTACATAATTATACTACAACCACTGCACTATTATACCACTGCACTATTATACCACTGCACTATTATAGCACTGCACTATTACGCTAGTACATAATAACACTACAACCTGTGCACTATTATACCACTGCACTATTATACTACTACATAATAATACTACAACCTGTGCACTATTATACCACTGCACTATTACGCTAGTACATAATAACACTACAACCTGTGCACTATTATACCACTGCACTATTATACTACTACATAATAATACTACAACCAGTGCACTATTATACCACTGCACTATAATACTACTACATAATAATACTACAACCACTGCACTATTATACCACTGCACTATTTTACCACTGCACTATTGTACCACTGTACTATTATACTACTACATAATAATACTACAACCACTGCACTATTATACCACTGCACTATTACGCTAGTACATAATAACACTACAACCACTGCACTATAATACCACTGCACTATTATACCATTGCACTATTATACCACTGCACTATTTTACCACTGCACTATTATACCACTGCACTATTATACTACTACATAATAATACTACAACCACTGCACTATTATACCACTGCACTATTATGCTAGTACATAATAACACTACAACCAGTGCACTATTATACTACTACATAATAATACTACAACCACTGCTATATTATGCCACTGCACTATTATACTACTACATAATAACACTACAACCAGTGCACTATTATACCACTGCACTATTATACTACTACATAATTACACTACAACCACTGCACTATTATACCACTGCACTTTTGTACCACTGCACTATTATACCACTGCACTATTGTACCATTGCACTATTATACCACTGCACTTTTATACTACTGCACTATTATACCACTGCACTATTATACCACTGCACTTTTGTACTGCTGCACTATTGTACCACTGTACTATTACATTACTACTTAATTATACCACAACCACTGCACTATTATACCACTGCACTATTATACCTCTGCACTATTACACTACTTCAATAATAACACTACTTAATTACTATACTTTTGCACTATATACTGTCTATAAAAATATAAACTATACTTTTGCACTATATACTGCTCTATAAAAATATAACCATTTGGTTTCTGTTTTTTTACTATTTTGGTTAGTCAAGACCTGTGGGTTGAGCCTGGGACCTTTAAAACCTTATTGTGTTATTCTTCTTACAACATTTACCTTGTTAGCATGAAGTTCTACAATAGTACACCTGTATATTTGTCTTCAGAAAACTGGTATTGACTTTAGTTTGGAGACCTACTGTTAACTATTTACTGTCCAAGCAATATCCAAATGAATCACTTATATTAAGAGGTCAGCCAAATCTATTTATAGACATGCATAGCCTTCAGATATTGATCATGTGACCACGGAATGTTGCATCAACTGTCTTTTACAAAAGTCTATTGTTGATAAACTTGCTCACTCGTTGATCATGTGACACCAGAACTTTGAATCATTAGTTTCTTCGAAGTCTATTTTACGACCTGAGTAGTGTACAGTCTTTGAACATGTGACTCTTGCACATTGAATCATGTGGCATGTGACTTATTGGAAGATAAAAGTGTAAACAAACCAGCTGGCTAATGAGTCATTCTCTATACTGGAACTCACCTGAGTTCCCAAGGCAGGTGGGAGGTGTCTCCTATCAATATGACAATGAGTCAGACCATCAAGTCGATATAGCAGCATGATATGTACTTAACCCATTGTAATTAAGAAAGATTTTGTCTTCATTATAAAGCAAAATAATTTTTTTGATAAGAAATATGTTTAACAAAGGCTGGTGATATCCAACACCGATGTATCTTTTATGCGAATGAGCCATAAGTCAGCTAAGATCAGTATATGTTTGGTAATGGTGCACCTCATGAGCCCACATATTGTCAAACTCCTGCGGAGCCTGTTACAATAGCCAGTATCCATTCACTGAAATGATAACCCTATTTTATTTAAGAAATTTAATAAATGTAAAATCAGTGTGTATTTTAAATGTTGAAAAACATGTAAATGATTGCTCTACAATAAATCACAAGAGGACTTGTGTTATCATTTTAAGTAATTATCGGTTGAGCATGAGTACAATATCCAAGGGAAAAGATAAAGTTGCAATTCATACAAACTTTTGTTTTTGTGAGAAAAAAATAACACAGCTACAAATCTAGTACAAAGTTCTAGTTTATGTAAATGATCATAAGAATCTGAACGACCAAAGTCTGAAATCGATGTTTACACGTTATGACCGACACTTCACACTCATGAAAACATCACCAGAAAATACTTCTCAAACACTACAAAGGAAGACTAAATATTGTCAGAAATATTCTATTGGAGGCAGTTCGCTGAAAGTTATTTATTTTTTTACAGCATAAAGCATATTTCATGAGAAAGTGCTAACAGTTGCAAAGTTCATCACAATCATCAAGTGTTATTCACTAACATATCAGTGGGCACAGGACAGTTTCAAAAGCTGTTAACATCATCATTATCATCATGTTTTATGCACTTTGCTATCAGCGTCACGATGAATCATTTAAACTTACATTGAAATCTACATGCTTTAGGACTATAATACTACTGTACATACATGTGTACATGAACTTTCAGTATATATCATTCATAATTGTATTTTCATCTATGTGTTTTATCAATAGCGTTCACATTTTAATTAACATCATGAAATGAAGGAGCTTTGTATATTGTACACATTCAATACAGCAATATACATTTCAGACATACCCAATATGCAAGGTTTTATGTACAAATATAACATTCTAGTCAAACAGAGCTAACTTACAACCCCTTAGTGCATGACATTCACTTTCTCCACTCATTCCTAAAAATGTTGTATAAAGAGAGTGCCCATGGCCATGCCAGTTTAAAACTCTGCAGTCCCTCACCATTTGGGTTTGAGTCTTATTTGAAACATAGAACTCCTTGTGCAAGGTCTACCATCAATTGCTCTATCTGCATATTTATCAGCAGCCATCTATCACAACAGATACTGGTAGCTGGATGTTCACATGCATCTGATTTATTAGCATCCAACAAAAAAGTAAAGCAACATGAGGGCAGCGACACATATGCACTGTTCTATTGTAATCAAAATATCAGCAGAGAATACAACTACCAAAGGCATATAAATGTATCCTTCTTATGCCCCCCCACCCTCACAACCAAAGGCATATAAATGTATCCTTCTTATGCCCCCCACCCTCACATCACCTCACAAAATGTTGGTCTTAAAATCTGTTAATATACCTGGCCTAACTAGCAATACAATGAACATGTTGTGAAACAATGTTTCATCCACATAGTCATAAAACTGTCCTGCACACAATTTTGTAAGTGCCCCTATTGTTTGATAATAAAACCTTAAAGGTGCATGCTTACATTTTCACCAGAACATTGATTTTACCCTACAAATCTTAGATTAGCAGAATGCTGGCCTGATTTAGATCTAAACTATTTGCCTATGTCACCACTTTGAAGCACTTTTAAGGCATGGAAATACATTTATCTGTGACTGTAACCCAACAAGAAAATAATCATACTAATTACAATTATTATTATTAGGACAATGATAGTAATTATTATACAACATATGCAGCTGGTGGCTACTTGAAACAACAATGGTCCAACAATCAGCTGAACATTCTGACGAAACTTCCATTTTTTTCAGTCACATTTTGACCATTTTTTCAAACTTACTTCAACAAGTGCTTACAATCAATAAAGAGCAATAATAATCAGAGCACATGATGTTCCAAAATAAAAACTAAATCTAAAGAATTATGAAACATCATAATTTTCACAATGCTGAATTTAAGACAGCTCCATAAATGGTTGTTTCTAGTTATAAACAACACTATACAGGGTTTACCTGTACAAACACAACAAGTAATAACATGCCCAGGTATCTACTGACAGAACTGTTGCTTATCACACATTTAACAGAAAACGGTCCATACAATGCTGAACTGTGAAAAACATTGCCAATAACCATTGTTCCAAGATTTCCTTGAAACATGAATTGATAACATTTTTATAATGATTGAACATGGGCTCACTACACTGATATATTGAACATGGGCTCACTACACTGATATATTGAACATGGGCTCACTACACTGATATATTGAACATGGGCTCACTACACTGATATATTGAACATGGGCTCACTACACTGATATATACTCTGGGCCTGCTATCATATCTGAGAAAGCATTTTATCTACTTTAAATAAAGGTCTTGAATTTAACAATTCTTGGTATGTCTTCAGCCTTACCATGTTACATTTAATGTTTGAAAATAACCAATTATAAATCAATCTGAAGCTATTTTCTAGGTTATTAAAGATAAAGACATATATCGGCAAATAGTGTACATTGTGATCATACAGCTCCCAGTGGTTGGAAATTACTTCCTTAAACCTGATCAATTTGTGAAAAGCAGGCTAACAAGTTAAAACCACAACAGACAACACAAAATGTGACACTACAGTTTCTTTTCTAGGAATATACCACAAAGGGTAGGAGTTAATAGCAAATGGCTCTAGCATAGAGGCACTCACTTGACAACAATTATTGCTAACAACATTTCTAACTAACAACTATTCTTAACAATCTTCTAACTAAACTATTTCGGAAATGTCAGAAGAAATGCCAATTCATGAATACTTAATATCCTTTATATTAGTATTTCATTAGAAATGTCAAACTTGAACCATAATGAAGAACATAAGATGCAATTAACACTGATTATGTACATTAATAGTTGCTACGATGCAGATAAAAGTCACAAGATGCAAATAAGTTTACCAATGTTATACAAGGGATTGTGGTTGTAAGTATCCATCAAGTGCTGCAATTGGTTAGATGTTGGATTTAGTAGTTACAAGACCCTATCATGCTATATTTGTAAATAACTCTTATTAGTTATTTCCTTACAACATGTTTATGCTATAACAAGATGTAGTTATAAATGTCCTCAGGAGAGATATGACCAAGACCTACATTATTTGTTTAAGCTTGATCAATTTTCTCTCAGTTGAGTGAGAGATCTTAGTGCTAGTGTCCCTGAGGTTATACTAAATTTATAAATGGTCATTATCTCACTCAGTTGACTTTATGTGATGTAAAAAAAACACACACACAGCAATTGCAGTAACCTGATCAAGTTCACTACAGAGACAAGAAGTAAATGCTATTAGTGGTGAAGGAAGACCCCAGGCAAACGTCTTGTCTTGGCAGTACCACAGGTATTGCAGGTATATAAGTTAGAATTGTTCCTAATATGAAGTGTTCACCTTAAATGGAATTGGTCATAGGCTGACAGCCATTAACAGCTGGATTTTTAAACTATATATGGTACATTCTCTTAGTAAGACAGTTGTGACAGCACCATCAAAGTTATATCTATCTCAGACTTTTATCTACTGTATCACTGAAGATGTTGTTTGACAAAGCCTAAAATAATGTCAGCAGTACTACAGGGGCTGAAGGTTATTCATTCTAAACCTTGTCCATGTCTTTCACACACACACATATACATATATATATATATATATATTTATTTATATCTTAATTTCTTCTACAAGCCTTATGTGAGTGTAGCTAAAATATTTGGGATCTCTGAATATTGATGATTGTCACTTTCTTAGACACATGTCCCACAACTTGATGTCTGACTGCCTTCAGTGACATTGTCTTAGTGGTAATCTCCTAGTGGAATGGTGTCTTAGTGGTAATCTCCTAGTGGAATGGTGTCTTAGTGGTAATCTCCAAGTGGAATGGTGTCTTAGTGGTAATCTCCTAGTGGAATGGTGTCTTAGTGGTAATCTCCTAGTGGAATGGTGTCTTAGTGGTAATCTCCTAATGGAATGGTACAAAACTTGTGATCTACAAGATCATTATTTTGTCCCAATTCTATAATCAGTGTTACATAAGTTGTAGTTGTAGTATATACATTGTAACCATGCCATTTATAGTAAATTACTTCAAATAATTACTACATTTTATTGCTTATTGTATCGGAAAACAGTTTTAAAATATTTTTAAAACATGTATTTTCAGCATATAATAAAGAACTAAGGCTAAACCAGTCTACAAGTAAACTCTGTTGTTTAGATTGAGCCTAAGATAATGATGATAACTGTGTATGCATTGCAGGCATAAATGGAAATGCATCATTGTTTTGTTCTTAAACAACACTGCAGCAACCAATTAAGGTAATGACAGCAACATCCAGGTATTCTTGTGGAGGAAAAGCATAGACAAATGACAAAAATTATCAAAATGAAATCAGGATCATTTAGAAGTTTTCTGATGATAACAAAAAAAATAGTGAAGAACTTTTTATTTAAACTAACAGAATTTTGTATCTGTACCTGTACAAGCAGGAGGAACCTGCCTAATATCAGACACAACTTGACAAGGAGTCATACTGTACGAAGTCATCACCTTCTTCCACAATGGCATAATTGGCTACAGCAGGGGGGATTCATTAATAATTAACTCTGTATTGGTTTGCTATGGACAATTGCAGCCTAGGTTTCCATTTACATTCCAGTTTTTTTATTTGCTGTAAGTAACCATAGTAATATAGAGCATGCTGGTTAGTAAACAACAGTTTTAAAATTACATAAATACATTATTTGTAAGCCCAATCAAGACAAACTAGCTAATGGTACATTAGAGAGTGTGGAATACATTGACAAATCACAAGGTACATGTATGTCTATTAGAACAAGTATAGTATGTCAATAACTACTTTGTCATTTAAAAAAAAATCACATAGATAACATGAAAAAACACATACCTGACAGCAAGTTATGTATCCAGACAATGTATGTCTTTTCAAACGCAGAAAATCAAATAGTATTTTATCTTTTAAACCAAATGAACCTTTTTTTATCATTTAAACAAAATCCAACGTGTCAACCATTTTAACAAAATCTAAATCTTAAACTTTATAAAAATATGTCACTATATAAACCTTTAATAAAGTTTCAAATATTGATCCTAATAATACCACAGCAGCAATAGTACTGTTTAAAGTACTTGTCCAGAGTTCTATTTCATCTACTATTTCAGCTTTTGCTCTGAACTAACAAGTATTGACATGGAAGTCCAACCAATCAAAGGGTGGGGGTGGGGGTGGAGATTATGTCCCATAAAATCTGGCATGATTAGCATTTTTCTATTACAATAATCCAAATTGTACAGTGACCCTATAGAGAATAGATGTGGGGGGCAGTGTGGATTAAAGAAACATAAACAAACCTCTCACAATTCAATAGCAGGTATTTGTCCAGTTTATGATCAAACTGTCATATGACTGTCCTTTCTGTGAAATGCCCTTTTCCTGCCAGCTATCCAGTACTTTTCTATGATCTAACACTGACTACAGTGACTAACAGAAGACATTGACTATGCAACATGACAACTGTAAAAAGCTCTGTTATCACTGAATGTTTATCAAGTTTCCTTGTTTGCTTGAAACACAAGTTTGTGATGGCAATTTTTACCATTGAGAAAATAAACCAACATTCTGAAAGCTTTTGCACAACTGAATATTTTTCATGCTTGTTTGCTTATTTCTTATTTTAACATCCCATGTAAAATGTCCAGTAATTTGGACATGATGTTTATGTCAAACAGTTAAAGTGCTGCTCTCACTTTTATAGCATGCATTGAACACTAGACCTGACATGACACCATGTCCTGTTTCATTGTTCTGACACCAGGAACACTAGTTATGAAACAAGATGTAGACAGCATACCACAAGGGAACTAGTACACTTTTACTGCTTGCATAAGACCAATATGTCTCCACTAGGGAAACTGGACCCCTTTCTGTGGCTGGAGCAGACATTCTTTCAACTAATGCTACTGTTAAGGAACAATTTGACTAAAATGTCTGATTGCGTCAGGTTTTTTTTTACATTATTGGCTTTTCACTACTGACAAAACAAAATTAATATAGTTCTTTTGCCAATGACTATTTCACAGTTTTTGACAGGCAGAGAACAGTAAATACATACTTATAGAATTCTGCTGTTTGTTTTGAATAATGTTTCTTATTTTGGAACTTCAAAATGTTTACTTAAGGTACATATATTTTATTTATATTAGCAATGTTTACAATGTCAAATACAGTGAAAAAATATATTTACATTGGGAAGGAAAGATCAGACTGCAAAGATATATTTTATATAATAATAACAGTGTTGATGTTCCCTCCCTCCTCTGTAAAACACAATGTTGACAGGGCTCCACATGGTACTTCAGCACTCAATGTACTATTCTATAACAAACTTCACTGAAATTATCTTTTATTAAAAAAACTGGAAATAAGACAGAGCTTAAAGTATTATCAAACAAGTAGGGACTTCCATAACACATGCATACATTTTACTAAAATTCAATGTATATTTATTTGCAAAATGTTGCAAATAAATCCAAGAATGGCTCATTTTTGAGAGTGACATTACTGTAAATCATTATCTTTACATTATTCTCTAGTAAAAGCTAAAAGAAAATCTTTCTGGTATTCCAAAATAACACCTTAAAGCACAGATAAGATGAATGTGACTTAATACCCCATTAAACCCAAGGGAGCATTAAAAGCAGAGTCACAAAAACAACAGTTAAGCCACTGTTTAAAATGCCTCTGGACATACCCTTTTTGTGTAAGATTAATCCTAAAGCGTTTTGACTTTATCTTCAAACAGACATGTCCAAACATTGCAGAAACCTAGACAACATGGGAAAACAAGCAGGTGAAACAAAATACTACTCAAACACAAGTGGGAGAGTGCATTTAAACATGTACATATAAATGCTGTCCACATTTTTACTTCAAGCCACACCTGTCCCATCCCAACAACAGGAAATCACCACAGATAAGAATTACAATGTAATGTTTTACTGTTACCATTTTCTAACTGTGTTGGACACTTTGGGACATATGAACTTCACATATCTTTACATGCTGAAAAAAAAATGTTAAAAAAAAAGAAAAAGATTTAAATGTCTTCTATTTAATATATGTACTGCAGTGCATTATTGGCAGTGGGGGAGCACTACTGCAGACAAATAACTTGGTAGGACCACCTCTACATCACAGGCCAAGTGGAAAATTGTTTTGCTTTTGTTTTATCACAGTGACACAATCATCGTCATATGCAGCTAATTATTGGTGGAGGAAGACTCCAGACTTATTTCTGGGTAGAATCACTGGCTCACAGTAGATAAGCTGGAAAACCTCCCCACATGAAAGTTCCCATGTGGTGAGGAGATGAGGAGTTTACAAGTAAGCAACTCTAACCACTTGGCCACAGGCGCGGCCCCACAGCTGGATGACTTTTACACCAGTGATGACAACATATCATGCTGCGTTTACTGCAAAAGCCAGTCTTGAATATGTAATCTAACACACACCCCACCCCCATTCTGACACAGGACTACTAAGACCACAAACAATAAAAAACACTATTATTTATTAACACCAGAACCATTCTGAGAAATGTCATTGTCACCAAGGATAATACATATGACCCTCCATTTGTTGGGTCAACAAGCTACTATACTACAGCTCTGCATAACATATTCTTTAATTGAATCTCATTTTTATTTGGAAACAAGTTTTTTCAACTAACATATATTCTGGGTAGATAGAACCAGTTACTAGGCAGTATCTCCCTGGAGCAAAACATATTAAATAACATTGCCTTACAAGTTTATATATTAAATCTGAGGCTCAATCCTGAGACCCTTCAATCCTGAGACCCTTCAATCCTGTGACCCCTCAATCCTGTGACCCTTTAATCTTGAGACCCTTCAGTCCTGAGACCCTTCAATCCTGAGACCATTCAATCCTGAGACCCTTCAATCCTGAGACCCTTCAATCCTGTGACCCTTCAATCCTGTGACCCTTTAATCTTGAGACCCTTCAGTCCTGAGACCCTTCAATCCTGTGACCCTTCAATCCTGAGACCCTTTAATCCTGAGACCCTTCAATCCCGAGACTCTTCAATCCTGTGACCCTTCAATCCTGAGACCCTTCAATTCTGTGACCCTTCAATCCTGTGACCCTTCAATCCTGAGACCCTTCAATCCCGAGACCCTTCAATCCTGTGACCCTTCAATCCCGAGACCCTTCAATCCTGAGACCCTTCAATCCTGTGACCCTTTAATCCTGACCCCCTTCAATCCTGAGACCCTTTAATCCTGACCCCCTTCAATCCTGAGACCCTTCAAGCCTGTGACCATTCAATCCTGAGATCTTCAATCCTGTGACCCTTCAATCCTGAGACCCTTCAAGCCTGAGACCCTATAATCCTGAGACCCTTCAATCCTGAGACCCTTAATCCTGTGACCCTTCAATCCTGAGACCCTTCAATCCTGTGACCCTTTAATCCTGACCCCCTTCAATCCTGAGACCCTTTAATCCTGACGCCCTTCAATCCTGAGACCCTTCAAGCCTGTGACCCTTCAATCCTGAGATCTTCAATCCTGTGACCCTTCAATCCTGAGACCCTTCAAGCCTGAGACCCTATAATCCTGAGACCCTTCAATCCTGTGACCCTTCAATCCTGAGACCCTTCAATCCTGAGACCCTTCAATCCTGTGACCCTTCAATCCTGAGACCCTTCAATCCTGAGACCCTTCAATCCTGAGCCCAAAATGAATCCGTCCCCATTTACCCCTTGGTGCTACTAGTAAAACTTTATATGAAATAAAAATGCTGATGTCCTTTTTTTGTTAATACAAGGTACTAATCCAGAAGATCAACAGAACATATTCTTTGAAAGCAAATAGTAAAGTGCACGAACCTTAAGGTTTTAAGCAGAACATGACATATCAGCTCTATAGGACTGACCTGGACTAAACCAACACAGGTTCCACTTAACACAATGGCCAAAATCTATACAACTTCACATCCAGTGAATGGGAAATTTCCTTTTACATGATTGGTCAATATTAATTTGCTTCTTAAAAGTGACAAAACTTTAGAATGGTCTCCAACTCAGAATAGATACCTGTATTTTAATTGCAAAGATTCTGCATTTCATGATGGTTTATGCTTATAATACTTAAAGCTAGGGGTGTCACGATATACCGATATACCGGTATATTGCAGTATACTGCCGAACGATATTGTACCGCGATACGAAATCAACATACCGGTTTTTAGAGTTCCACTTTCAATCCGCAGCGATTCCAAAATTAAATAGACTTCTGGTGAATTAATCGTTCGTTTAAATAAAACATTGTGTTTCTAAATATTTATCGAACCGCTCATCATTCCGGGTGATGCAGACGCTGGTACGTATAATAAGCACATGAAGCCAAACGTTTACTGACGATGATTAAATATAATGTCAGAAGAATTTGAAATCGTTCCGAATAAAAAGGTGAAGAGTGACTTATGGAAACAATTCCAAATGAATATGCAGTAATACTTTTTTTATTGAGCAATATATCGTGGTACGTATCGCAATACGGTGCTAGCATATCGCAGTATATCGTGGTACGCTTTAGGCGTATCGTGACACCCCTACTTAAAGCTAGAGTCTGAACGAATCTTTACATCTGCTTGGTCGAAAGTATTTTTGCATGATCATTCTTCAGTAAGAATGGCTATAAGGATACATATTAGAATTGTGGCTTAATATATTAACACAACAAAGTGCTAAAATGACGTTTCATCAATATAAACAAGAAAGCTTTCATGTTTATGACATAAAAAATTACATTAATTTAAAATTTGAACAGAAAAGAAGATAAGTGAAAAGCAGGATAAAATCTTGGACTTTAAGCTAAATGGTCATGGATATGAACACCATGTACTATTCATTTAAGGAGAGACACCACATTTTCCAACAAGCATTTTTAAGTACAGTCAAAATCTCAATACTAAATTTACTTTAATTTTGAATGTCTAATGAACTGTACCGAAATATGTTAATGTGATTGCTTGCAAAAGTAAGAGCACATCTTCCTCATTGATATAATCCTGGCACTATTCATCCAGTCTATATGGACTGGCATTTTATAAAATTTAACAGCAAGCATAAACACAGGCCTATCAAGGTAAGGTCTGTGTACAAATGAGTAGATAACACAAAATCAAATAAGAGCAAATCTTACAGTTAAAATGCCAACAAGGGAAGATAACTCCCCACTTTAAGTCCTGATGAGGCCTTGTTGAAAAACACACAATGCAACATATGTAATATAACTATTTCATAAATATTTAGAATTTTTTACTGTTTTCCAATATTTAGCTTGAACTGTTTTAAGACTTTATGTTGACAAAATAAAAATAAATGCAACATGTATAAAATAATATTCAGCTTTTAAAAAAGCAAATATAAAAAACCCTTATAAAAGGTCTAATCAATCTGCTACAACTTAATATTTTTCTGAACATATTATGAAATAGTCAACATGACATGCTTAAAAACACCCTTAACTTGTCAGAAGCATATTTCAAAATGTCATTTAAGCCAAACAGATCAAAAAGTTTATCAAGACATTGCAAAATGTTACAGTTCATTTTACAACTTAAGGCTCATTAAAACACTCTTAACCTTCTATAAGTATATATAAATAACCCAGTCTGAGTCAATATCTTTTCCTAACCCAATGTTACAAATTAAATCAGTCAAGACATTGTAACAAGTGATTTCCTATGCTAAAAGTTGAAAGATATAGTACCATATTTGGATATCTAAACCCAGGGTGTCAAAAGCAAATTTCAAACACACCAATTTTTAATAAATCACAACTTACTGGCTATGCATCCAAGAAACTACACATAAACATTTCAAAATATATTCATTATCATATTTTTCCCAATACAGATAATACAATTTGTATATTCAACTATATTTCTTATTCAAATATATTTTCTCATATACAATACATACACAAGCATACCTTACTCTGGTGTGGGTTGGGCAACCAATCCTATAAGTGACGCACACAAATTGGTAAAAGAACCGGGTATTTCAAAAGATCGATTGAAATTCACACTAAGTCTGGGTACTTGTCAGTTGGATCTGTGTTGAAACAGGTAGTTCTATAACCTGGTAGCGCAGGAAAACCAATACAAATCAATGTGGTCAATGAGGCATAACCTCATAGCCAATAGTTAGAATAGACTGGGCTATATACATGTACATTTGTAGCTGCAGGTAAAAACTGTCACAGCCTTTCAGGGAACTCTTGTTCTTGGTTTTATCATAGGATCTTATGTATTTATAGACAACAGTTACAATTAGTGGATTAGCCACCTTTATTTAATAGAAGTTAACAAATGTTCAAACAGTCAACATCAAAGGAATTCATGAATTAAAATCAACAAATATATTGGAGATGGTTTAAATCTGATGATAGTTACAGATTAAACCTTGATGCTGTTCCAAATGTTTTCTCACTGCTTTTAACAATCAAGCCAAACATATTTAAAAATACACTCACATACATGCATCAGCAGACACATAGATAGACAGTAGATATGCTTGCACACATACAGAAACAATGAAGTATACACTTATGCACACTTGCACTGAAAAACACACACAGACACAAGGACACTTATGCACATTTGCACTGAAAAACACACACAGACACAAGGACACTTATGCACACTTGCACAGACTGAAACACTTACAGTATATACACTCATGCACATTTGCCCAAAAAGATACACACAAGACATATGGGAATGCATGCATACTTGTACAGACATACTTATGGACAGGCATGTACACTTGCCCTGAAAGATACGCAGACATATGGACAGGCATGCACACTTGCACAGACAGAAATACAGAACATTATACACTCATGCACACTTGCCCTGATAGACACACAGACAAAACTATGGACAGGCATGCACACTTGCACAGACAGAAATACAGACAATATACACTCATGCACACTTGCCCTGATAGACACACAGACAAAACTATGGACAGGCATGCACACTTGCACAGACAGAAATACAGACAATATACACTCATGCACACTTGCCCTGAAAGACACACAGACATTTGGACAGGCATGCACACTTGCACAGACAGAAATACAGACAATATACACACATGCCCACTTGCCCTGAAAGATACAGACATACAGACACACATGCACACTTGCAGACAAAAATACAGACAGTATACACTCATGCACACTTGTCCTGAAAGACACATAGACATCGACAGGCATGCACACTTGCACAGACAGAAATACAGACAGTATACACTCATGCACACTTGCCCTGAATGACACACAAACATACAGACACACATGCACACTTGCCCTGAATGACACACAAACATACAGACAGTATACTCACATGCACACTTGCACAGACAGAAATACAGACAGTATACACTCATGCACACTTGCCCTGAATGACACACAAACATACAGACACACATGCACACTTGCACAGACAGAAATACAGACAATATACACACATGCACACTTGCCTTGATAGACAGAAAGACATATGGATATGCATGCACACTTGCACAGACAGACATTGGGAAAGTGTATACTCAAAGGCAGAAAGACAGGGAAGGCTCATGCACACAAGAATTCATTTTGTGAACAGTGCACAAATAGATACTTTACTAACTAACATTGAATTCTTCTTTTTTGTACCTTGATTATCACAATTTTAGGAATAACAGTAAAAAATCTATTGCTAACAGAAAAATGTCTATTGTATTGTGCATACACAAAATGGTGCAGCAATTGGCCTTCTTGAATGCAGTTTGGTAAATCAGATGTAAATTGTTTATTTGTTGGGTTTATTATCCCAACAACACATGTTCAGTTATATGGTGATTGTGAAGGCAAATATAACAGTAGGACTGCCATTACTGTGCTAGCTTGCATTAAACTCCTGTCATAATCCACAACCAGTCTTACCATTCTTATCAGGAAGACCATATTATAAGTGACCCTTTCTCAGACAGGCTGATCACGCCAACCATAGCAATGGGGCTTTGCTGTAACTTTGTTATATAAACTAGTCAAATTGTTGTCGCTTACAGTGAAATGTATCCATGTTATGTGAATTATGTGATTTAATTTTTAGCCAAAGCAATATTCACTGCTTTCCTAGCAACTGTCTAACCTTGGACTGGCCATCATGAACAAGCAGAGAAATCCCATTTTCTGATTGGCTAAAATGTTTGTCTGTCAAAAAGCTGAGGAATTAGGGACAATAGGCTGAGATCTGCAAGCATGATGTGTTGATTTGTTTCAACAATCAACAAGGAAGTTTCAGATCTATTATTCCAGTCCCTCTAATAAGTAATCTTGATTTGGTTGTGTAAATGTCTGATTATATACACCTGCAGCTTCTGCACAATGTAGCTTTCCACAGATAATATAACATCAACACATCCGATATGTTAAACCAAAGAAATTTTAATCCACGGGCATGATCTTGTTTCTGTTTAGTAGTATGGAACAACTTAGATATGTGTCTGTTTCCTGCAAATATGCATTTCAGTCCATTGTTTAATATCTAGACAGTGTCCATTTTATGCAAATAGAGCAGGTTTTCAATGTGAAAGAACATTGGATGTGAACACAATACAAGACAGCACAAGTCACTTGATACTCAGCCAACCATTCTATAAAAAAAATCAAGCCTTTATACTGAGTATTAAAGCCCCATTAAAGGTGCTATCTGACAGTTTGGATAAATTTGTTGCCTCTCATGCAATCAATATTTGTTACCTGAAAAGACCAAAAGAAATGCTGTTTAATGGTGCCCTACATCCACGTGAAAAGTAAAAAGGATGACACCCAACTTGTCATTACAAAAAAATATTAACAAGGTTTAGGGATGGGATGGGATTAGCAGGGATTTTTGCCGATACTGTGGTGTCATTTCTATCATTATAGCACAGGGGCACTTATGAGGTGCCAATGGACTGAACCCGGCCGGTCCAGTACTGATGGTACTGACATCGACGAGTCAGGTGTAATGCTGTCCCCTTAGCCCTGAGCATTAGGAAGGAAGCCACTACTACCAACTTGAAAGTTTTTTGTTTGACCCAGCCGGGGTTTGAACCCCGGCCTCCCGATCTGCAAGCTGACGCTCTACCACCTGAGCTATTGTGGCCGGTTAACAAGGTTTATGACCAGCAATAAATAAGCCTGGATGGTGAGCACTCTGTATGATGCTGCAATGTTTGCACTTTTTAAGTTGTGATATTTTAATTTAAAAGTAGTTTTTGTTAATGAGATTTTTATTATTTGTTTTATTTTACAAAACTGATGATTATCTTGTCAGTAAGTGACTTTTTAGGAACATGTTCAGGGCACTTGTTCGGCCGTTTTAGGGCCCCCATTCCCTTCTCAAGATAGCGTATTTTCCACCTTTCTTGGAAAAAAATTCCCCTCGAAAACCTAAAAAAGAATTATTTAAAGGGACTCCTGTAAATGCACATAATTACTTGTTCACATACATACAATGATACATACATTTTTGAATTCGAAAACCCATATTAAAACATTCCTTTACTAGTAACCTCCCCTTATGAACAGTCCAGTAACAAAAATTGTCCAATGAAATCTTTTGTAGCAAATCGGGTATGGATACATTTGGAGTTTTCCGATATCGTCACTGTTAAATGAAAATGTAGCACAATCAAATGCACTACCGTAAAAAGATTTAAAAAATATTTCCTGTTTAAACAGCAACTCTCTTTAACCTCTAATCAAGAATCCCATTTTATCTATTGAAACTCATGTAAGCTCACGATAGCTTTTCTACTATCAGTACTGATTCAGACTTCGAGTCCGGCAATGGGTCTGACTTGGCTTCAGGTAGTAAAAATGCCTGTGTAAAGA
This sequence comes from Sinonovacula constricta, assembly GCA_007844125.1. NCBI lineage: Eukaryota > Metazoa > Mollusca > Bivalvia > Cardiida > Solecurtidae > Sinonovacula > Sinonovacula constricta. The sequence goes on from CM017559.1 coordinate 10,219,399, forward strand.
TAAATATTGTCTTTTGCATTTTAAATATGAAATAAAGATTCATTTGAAAATTCATCCTTGAAAATAAATTGTTTTATTTGTAAGTCTACAGTCATAAAATACACTTGCTATTATTCTCAGTGGTAGAAAACAGTGTTATGAGCAAGTGTGACACTTCAAAGTCACAACGTACGTATACGACTCAAAATTCCCATTTTTGTCTTAAAACATTGCAAAATTAAACTTCCTGAGGATATGGGTACCTGTCCCCAAAAGTTGTCTAGTGCTCTGGTGTTAAAAATGAAAACTGACAGATTGACCTAGAAATAGGCTAAAACTTGACCAACTGTCATCTACTTTATAAATATTTAAATGCAAAATGATACATCAAGAGAAACGTAATAAGGATGAGATGTCAAAAGTTATGAAATCCGAAGCCTGCTCATTTGCAACTATGGAAGGCGATATCAGCAAATAGTTTAATTACTATATCTAACTTTCAATACACGGATTTATCACTTCAAATGTCACTTTGTAAACTGCAACACCGCACATTCTAAATACCGCTATCTAATTTCATCCTAACTTTTATATATCACATGAAAATGTTCAAATTTCAACATTACATTTGAACAATTTCACATTTCCCGCACGTATAATTTACAAGTTACACATCGCAGGGCGAAATTTACGAACACAATTTTCATTTCGAGAATCTAATTTAAAAGCTACTTATCTAGAGGCGCAAATTTCTAATGTAAAATGTACAGTAACACCATTTTAACATTAGGACACAAGGGCGCGCTTCTAACACGGGAATGTCCATCTATAAACAGAATGTACTGCTTGAACTGGTCCGCATCTGTGTGTACTTTCAAGTTTCCTTACCGACATAATCCGACACAAGTATTATTTATTTGCACTATATATTTTTAGGGATATTATTCTGCATTTAACTGGGGATCATGAACTGTATTAATCGGTTCAAATGCTGTTTGTAAATTTTTATCTCCCAGGTCTGACAGCCCCTACCCCGCATATATCCTGATTTAACCAAAGTGATCCGAGCTGGCAAAAAAATTCCATTACCTGTACACAGATTAGAGTTCGAACCAAAGACGTAATCAGGTTCTCTACCTCCTGGTCTACCTGGGCAGAGAGCTTTTAACCTTCCTTATTTTAAGCCAGGCATCAACTGGACAGAACCACCAGTACCTAGCCTGTTCCTTCTTCACAGGGTTCTCTAAAGAACCCCTTCTGACACCACTTAAAAATGCTGTAGAAATCCCATTACCGATGGTCGTACCCAAGACCTCCTGACTCTGGGAAAAGCATACTCACTACATCATGTACCCCTGTTGATGTAGTTCAATTCCAATGCATTGTAAACAAATCCAAATGCAAATGAGATAATATGTTCTTCTGGAAACGTCTGATACATATTTTAATTTGGATTGAATATAGTTTAAGGAAAACAAAGACTTACATAGTAAAATCACATGCAGAGTTTTAATATATACATTAATAACTACTTTTGGCAAAAAATAACATGTTCAATTTGACACCAAATAATCTTGGCTGTTTTCTATTGTATTTTCTTTGAAGAATCCTTTATGATTCTGTTCTATTTTTAACTTACGATATTCCATTCTATTTTCAGCTTATAGATGTCTATATTTATGTGGTACCACCACTTAGTGACTGAATGTTGTCAATTTTTAACTTGTACATTTGTAATTTGTTTCTGAGAATTGTGACTTTGAGATTTGTAACTTGTTAACTGTAAGCGAACATAACATTTGTGACTTGATAATTAAGATTTGAGATTTGTATTTCCAAATTGTATATGAGAAATGTGAATTAGATATATGTAAAAACAAATGTTTGTGCAAACAAGCAGCATATATAGTGTTGCAATTTTCAAATTAGAAAATGAATATTGGTGGATATCCCCTTCCATATACAACCATCTGTAACAGCTTGTAGTTAATAACTATGACAATGGTGTAAATTACAGGACCAAAATCAAATCAATGATGAATTATTTGCCTAAAGTCTGCATTCATTTGAATGATACCCTCTCAGGATTCTTTAAAATTGTACATTAATTATGCATTGTTAAGTAAATCAAGGGGTGGTTCCACTAAATACCGACCGGAAGTAGAATGTGTGACATGGACTTTTTCTCTTTAGTAACAGTCTGTTGCTATGTTTTGGCATTAAATTTCCTATTTTGAAGGTAATCTCAACCTTTTGCTATCAAAAAGAAGCTGACACTTTGTTGAATTAAAAGACAGCAAAAGTCTTTAACCCCTATGCACAATAATGGACTGATCCACGTTTACAGGAAGTACATATTTCATTGAAATTTGGCAGTTACTGACTGGCAATTTGGCGGTATGCGCAGTCTCTGAAGCTGAACCTTCTTACAAGTTGCAAAAGTTGCCTTATTTCTGGGTCTTTCTGATAGACAATAAATAGCTTATTTCACCTATATATGGTTATGGGGGTCCATCATAACTTGGTCATGGTGCAATTTGTTTCCATCTTTTTGCGATTCACTATAAAATATAGAACAAACTTATTTAGTGGCATCTAACCTCAAAAAGAAGTAATTCGGGCATCCCATAATGCCACAGTATCATCTCCTATTGCCTATGATGCAATAGCCAATATGGCTAGCTACAGGGCTTTATTTGTTAAGGGGATGGGGGCAATAAAATCTAGTCTCACAGTCTGTATCCATTGATTTTTTGACATTAATTATTTACTCAATCCTTTTCTTTCTTTTAGAAGCAGAGCATATTGATTTTTACTCTTATCAATTATTTAAGTCAATATTTCAGTGTGACTAGGTTCCACTGAAATAAAAGGATTAACACTTGTTATAATATAACAACTTTTATTCATTAGTGGGTATTGTTTTAACTTTCATAACACCTGTTTCAAAATAATTATTTTCATTCACAAAGTGAATACTATTATATACTTTATAGCAGCTTTTTAAAAGACTACTTTCATCACAAAAGGATTATTGTTATAACCAATATTCACCTGTCTTTAAAAGGACCTTTTTCAATTACGAGGTGAATACTTCTTTAAGTTTTATTACACCTTGTTTTAAGAGAACTATTTCCATTTAAAAAGTGACTTTTTCTTTAACTTTTATTGCACTAGTTTTAAAAGAACTTTTTTTTTAATTATTACTCATATAAAACTTGTTTTAAAAGACTATTTTCAATCACAAATTGATTATTTTTATTTATAATTGTTATAAATGTTTTAAGAACTATTTTACTCAAAAAGTGACTTTTGTTAATATTTGCATATTAGTGAATTTGTGAATGCAGAATGGTTTTCTAGTCTGTAATGAGGGATGGGATTTGCCGGCATTTTTGCCAATACTGCGCAGCTACATTTCTATCATTATAGCACAGGGGCACTTATGAGGTGCCCAGGGACTGAACCCGGCCGGTCCATTATACTGACACCGACGAGTCAGGCGTAATGCTGTCCCCTTAGCCCCGAGCGTTAGGAGGGAAGCCACTACTACCAACTTTAAAGTCTTTGGTTTGACCCGGCCGGGGTTCGAACCCACGACCTCCCGATCCGCAAGCCGACGCTCTACCACCTGAGCTATTGCGACCGGTAGTCTGTAATGATGGCTTTGACAGATTGCAATGACTCCCAATAAATGTAATGTGCAGGAAAATTTTAATAGGAAAAATGCTTATCTGTTCAAGAATATAGTATGATTGAAATTTCTGCAGCACAATTGTCAACCCAGATGTGTTTGTGAATTGATATTGGAGTCATATATGTAAGAAGAAATATATTAAATATATTGATCAAATTTTGTGGAGTATAATAAAATGATAATATGTAAGACTCATTTTAATTATATGTGTAAAATCTATGTACATGAATTTATGTTTAGCTAGGCACTGCCTTCCCAATAGCTAGGCACTGCATTCCCAATAGCTAGGCACTGCCTTCCCAATAGCTAGGCACTGCCACTCTAATAGGTAGGCTCTGTCATCCCTATAGCTAGGCACTGCCACCCCAACAGCTTAGCACTGCCTTCCCTATTGCTAGGCGCTGCCACCCCTATAGCTAGGCACTGTCGTGACAAAAGCTAAGCACTGCCACCACTATAGCTTGGCACTGTCACCCCTATAGCTCGGTACTTTAGTGACTGTAGCTAGGCACGCAGCCACCACTATAGCTAGGCACTGCCACCACTATAGCTTGGCACTGTCACCCCTATAGCATCGGTACTGTAGTGACTATAGCTAGGCACTGCCACAAATATAGCTTGGCACTGTCACCCCTATAGCTTGGTACTGTAGTGACTATAGCTAGGCACTGCCACCACTATAGCCAGGCACTGCCACCACTATAGCTTGGCACTGTCGTGACAAAAGCTAAGCACTGCCTTCCCTATTGCTAGGCATGCTTCCCCTATTGCTAGGCGCTGCCACCCCTATAGCTAGGCACTGTCGTGACAAAAGCTAAGCACTGACACCACTATAGTTTGGCACTGTCACCCCTATAGCTCGGTACTGTAGTGACTGTAGCTAGGCACGCAGCCACCACTATAGCTAGGCACTGCCACCACTATAGCTTGGCACTGTCACCCCTATAGCATCGGTACTGTAGTGACTATAGCTAGGCACTGCCACAAATATAGCTTGGCACTGTCACCCCTATAGCTTGGTACTGTAGTGACTATAGCTAGGCACTGCCACCACTATAGCCAGGCACTGCCACCACTATAGCTTGGCACTGTCACCCCTATAGCTTGGTACTGTAGTGACTATAGCTAGGCACTGCCACCACTATAGCCAGGCACTGCCACCACTATAGCTTGGCACTGCCACCCCTATAGCTAGGCACTGCCGTGACTGTAGCTAGGCACTGTGACTACTATAGCTAGGCACTGCCACCACCATAGCTAGGCACTGCCACAATAGATCTGCCCTATTCACCACTTGAAAACGTTCTAAGAATTCAAGGAGAATGAGCACCATATACCACAGAACAAGTAACTGTCAACTAAACAAAGGCTTGATTATTTAACCTTGTGTGCTAAACCTAATTCTTAGTTCATTCTTTGTTAAGATTGTCACTACATCTTTAGCACAATCATGACATCAGATAAAATTTGGAGAACTAATCACACATGTAATATTAAAGGATTTTAAACATACATAATGTTTTTTATCAAAGTAATACGCTAGTAAATAGAACAAATAGTACCAGAGTATGGCACAGAATCCCTCTTCAAACAGTCGGATGTAAGTGAGCAAACAGTTCTGATCCAGACAGACAATAACACAGACCATTTGACCACGTAAATTTGTTACATATGCATACCATTAAGGGATTTGAACACAATTTAAACCACCCATAGCGCTGTGCTGCTGGCATATGTAAAATTAAACAAACTCAGCTTAAATGATTTCACAGATTACAAAGTAAGTGTTTTTATTTTTTTATTAAGACAATAATTATGGTCTATAACAGCACCCTGAAAAAATAATGGGATTTTTTTAAGTTTTTAAGTGGATTGGTTACTTTATGTAATTTAATTTGGCAATTTAACCTGGGAAGTTAGTATTTTTTTAACATTTAACAAATTGCTACAAATTAAAAGAGACATTCATTTGGCTTTAAAATTCCAGAGCATACTTAAAGTAAGAGTTGTTTGAAAAGATTGCCTAAAATGTCATTTTTTATTTAAAGTAGCATCTGACACAATGAGCCAGAAAAATATTGAAACAAATGCAAACAATGTATGGTAAACTTGAAAGGTCTTGCATAAAGATGCCTTTACATCTTCAGATCTATAGTCATGGGAGTCGGATGCCGTGTAATATCAAAAACATGATATCAGTGGAGTAAATATTATCTATGCAGATGCTGCATAGATAGCAATTAGATCCAGTTAGTAGAACCAGCCACAAGGAGTTTTGAAATGATTGGCCACAAATGCATAGATAAATTGACAATAATATTCAAGTTATTTATAAGTATGTCCAATGACAAAAACTTGGCTAGAAAATTATTTCATTGAAAAATAAGGAAGTCTGTAAGACAAAAGTGATGACTTAGCCAAAATCTCTATTGTGTCTTTAAAAATGTAAGAATACAATGAATAACCTGTTTTTTTTATTACACTATTTACCACTAGAACTGTGACATAAATGGTCAAAACTGAAAACAAGGATATTACCTGTAGTAAGATATAATTTTCAAACTCCAAAAGCTGAAGGTTTGCTATCATTTTATTTGCAAGTTGTACAATTAATATTGGTAATTTGCTGGATACCACCTTTAACCTTCTAATCAACAATCTGATGTTGCAGGCAAACACTACTCAACAACATGTATAAGGTATATGTCACAAATCCTACTCAACAACATGTATAAGGTATATGTCACAAATCCTACTCAACAACATGTATAAGGTATATGTCACAAATCCTACTCAGCAACATGTATAAGGTATATGTCACAAATCCTACTCAACAACATGTATAAGGTATATGTCACAAATCCTACTCAACAACATGTATAAGGTATATGTCACAAATCCTACTCAACAACATGTATAAGGTATATGTCACAAATCCTACTCAATAACATGTATAAGGTATATGTCACAAACACTACTCAACAACATGTATAAGGTATATGTCACAAATCCTACTCAACAACATGTATAAGGTATATGTCACAAATCCTACTCAACAACATGTATAAGGTATATGTCACAAATCCTACTCAACAACATGTATAAGGTATATGTCACAAATCCTACTCAACAACATGTATAAGGTATATGTCACAAATCCTACTCAACAACATGTATAAGGTATATGTCACAAATCTTACTCAACAACATGTATAAGGTATATGTCACAAATCCTACTCAGCAACATGTATAAGGTATATGTCACAAATCCTACTCAACAACATGTATAAGGTATATGTCACAAATCCTACTCAACAACATGTATAAGGTATATGTCACAAATCCTACTCAACAACAAGTATAAGGTATATGTCACAAATCCTACTCAGCAACATGTATAAGGTATATGTCACAAATCCTACTCAACAACATGTATAAGGTATATGTCACAAATCTTACTCATGCTTATAAACTTTAAAAGCAAGAAAAGAACTACATATCCTTGTATATTTATTACAAGATCTAGAATTCACACAGGTTTTTAAGGTAAACCAATATTGTTAAATCATTTTTTATGCTTGTTCAGTAAACCAATTTACACCATCAATGGCTGTAAACCAGGCCAGTTTGGTAACAAACACCTGTTATATCTTAACCCACTAACAAGTAAAGGTTGCTTTATAACACTTCCTTTGATTGTTAGTATGAATCCTGAATTTAGTAGCTTTAAATGTGCAACCTTTTCAAATCTATATACAAGCTTGAAGGGAATCTTAACTAAAAATAGACATCAACATCAGTGCTTATTACCCAGACAATGATGTAACATGATCTCATAATTAAATCTTCTTGTTTTAAAAAAAGCTAACTAAGCAGCGTGGCTTGGATTATAGGAAATTATACCTTTTGGGAAGGACAAGTAGTGTGTTATGCCTTACTTTTCACATTTATGTGGGGCACTAATATACAGCATTTCAAGGGATCTGACAAGGTAACAAAATTTATTGGAGAAAAGAAAATGGTCTAAACTGTCAGGTACCACCTGTAAATATAATCATGCAGAATATTATAAAAGTGGAAAACAAAATATATAAACTTTGTTGTAAATCATGTTTTTTCATATCTCATCAGGCACAGACAACTAAATATAAACATAAGCACTACCATAACTGCCTCATGCAAATAAGATATGGTTAAATTCTGATGTTATATATGGACTAAAAGAAAGTGTATTTGAGGAAGGTTGGGAGTCCACAATTGGGTGGACAAGATGTGCAAAAATAAGTCTACTGAGTACACATTGTTCAGGTCTGGCATATAACGTGGAGCTGAATCAGCAAGCTCCCATGGGGATGTCTGATCATAAGCTGTTCTATTTGTTTCAGAGCTTCAAGCAACAAGTCTGGCTACCTGAGCATGTAGTTGATCATTAGCTGTTCTATTTGTTTCAGAGCTTCAAGCAACAAGTCTAACTACCTGAGCATGTAGTTGATCATTAGCTGTTCTATTTGTTTCAGAGCTTCGAGCAACAAGTCTAACTACCTGAGCATGTAGTTGATCATTAGCTGTTCTATTTGTTTCAGAGCTTCCAGCAACAAGTCTGGCTACCTGAGCATGTAGTTGATCATTAGCTGTTCTATTTGTTTCAGAGATTCAAGCAACAAGTCTGGCTACCTGAGCATGTAGTTGATCATTAGCTGTTCTATTTGTTTCAGAGCTTCGAGCAACAAGTCTAACTACCTGAGCATGTAGTTGATCATTAGCTGTTCTATTTGTTTCAGAGCTTCGAGCAACAAGTCTAACTACCTGAGCATGTAGTTGATCATTAGCTGTTCTATTTGTTTCAGAGCTTCCAGCAACAAGTCTGGCTACCTGAGCATGTAGTTGATCATTAGCTGTTCTATTTGTTTCAGAGATTCAAGCAACAAGTCTGGCTACCTGAGCATGTAGTTGATCATTAGCTGTTCTATTTGTTTCAGAGCTTCAAGCAACAAGTCTAACTACCTGAGCATGTAGTTGATCATTAGCTGTTCTATTTGTTTCAGAGCTTCAAGCAACAAGTCTGGCTACCTGAGCATGTAGTTGATCATTAGCTGTACTATTTGTTTCAGAGCTTCAAGCAACAAGTCTAACTAGCTGAGCATGTAGTTGATCATTAGCTGTTCTATTTGTTTCAGAGCTTCAAGCAACAAGTCTGGCTACCTGAGCATGTAGTTGATCATTAGCTGTTCTATTCGTTTCAGAGCTTCCAGCAACAAGTCTGGCTACCTGAGCATGTAGTTGATCATTAGCTGTTCTATTTGTTTCAGAGCTTCAAGCAACAAGTCTAACTACCTGAGCATGTAGTTGATCATTAGCTGTTCTATTTGTTTCAGAGCTTCAAGCAACAAGTCTGGCTACCTGAGCATGTAGTTGATCATTAGCTGTTCTATTCGTTTCAGAGCTTCAAGCAACAAGTCTGGCTACCTGAGCATGTTGTTGATCATTAGCTGTTCTATTTGTTTCAGAGCTTCAAGCAACAAGTCTAACTACATGAGCATGTAGTTGATCATTAGCTGTTCTATTTGTTTCAGAGCTTCAAGCAACAAGTCTGGCTACCTGAGCATGTAGTTGATCATTACCTGTTCTATTTGTTTCAGAGCTTCAAGCAACAAGTCTGGCTACCTGAGCATGTAGTTGATCATTAGCTGTTCTATTTGTTTCAGAGCTTCAAGCAACAAGTCTGGCTACCTGAGCATGTAGTTGATCATTAGCTGTTCTATTTGTTTCAGAGCTTCAAGCAACAAGTCTGGCTACCTGAGCATGTAGTTGATCATTAGCTGTTCTATTCGTTTCAGAGCTTCCAGCAACAAGTCTGGCTACCTGAGCATGTAGTTGATCATTAGCTGTTCTATTTGTTTCAGAGCTTCAAGCAACAAGTCTAACTACCTGAGCATGTAGTTGATCATTAGCTGTTCTATTTGTTTCAGAGCTTCAAGCAACAAGTCTGGCTACCTGAGCATGTAGTTGATCATTACCTGTTCTATTCGTTTCAGAGCTTCAAGCAACAAGTCTAACTAGCTGAGCATGTAGTTGATCATTACCTGTTCTATTCGTTTCAGAGCTTCAAGCAACAAGTCTAACTAGCTGAGCATGTAGTTGATCATTACCTGTTCTATTCGTTTCAGAGCTTCAAGCAACAAGTCTAACTAGCTGAGCATGTAGTTGATCATTAGCTGTTCTATTTGTTTCAGAGCTTCAAGCAACAAGTCTGGCTACCTGAGCATGTAGTTGATCATTAGCTGTTCTATTTGTTTCAGAGCTTCAAGCAACAAGTCTGGCTACCTGAGCATGTTGTTGATCATTAGCTGTTCTATTTGTTTCAGAGCTTCAAGCAACAAGTCTAACTACATGAGCATGTAGTTGATCATTAGCTGTTCTATTTGTTTCAGAGCTTCAAGCAACAAGTCTGGCTACCTGAGCATGTAGTTGATCATTACCTGTTCTATTCGTTTCAGAGCTTCAAGCAACAAGTCTGGCTACCTGAGCATGTTGTTGATCATTAGCTGTTCTATTTGTTTCAGAGCTTCAAGCAACAAGTCTGGCTACCTGAACATGTAGTTGTTAGCTACTAAGATCTAGTATATGTTATTAATAACATTGGCAGGGTAAGGGGAGGATGAACAATGTTTACACAGGTAATCCAATCTTGCATCTGTATGTCCACAGATGAGTCTTTGCAATACGATACTGTCAGAGACTTTCATCTTAAAGGTACTGTCTCTTGTAATACTGCCAGAATCATTCATGTTAAATTTACTGTCTTTACTGTCTCATGTAATAAAGCAAATCTAAGTTCTTAAAGGTACTGTCCTATGTGATTCAGCCAATCGTTCATTTTAAATGTACTGTTCCATGTTAAACAGCAAATATTAGATGTTAAAAGAACTGTCCATGTGATGCAGCCAATCTTTTACCATAAAGGTACTTCCTAATGTGTTAGAGCCAGAAACTTTTATCTGAAATGTACTGTCACATTAGTATACAGTGAACATTTCATCTTAAATGTACTGCTTATTGTGATACTGCATGTCACTGAGTAAACACATATAAGTCAGTAAATAATGCCACATCCCATATGCATGGGTATAGAATCTATCATAACACCACAGTTGTACGGATGAAGTCATGGAGAAATTATGCATTAACAGTTGTTCAAGATCATTAGGCATATACATAGTACATCTGGTATAAGCAAACAGTCAGTTATACTTTGATCCAATTATTGGAAAAAGTAGAGTGATATTTTTATACTCTCATAAATTTGTATAATATTATAGTCTGTTAAACTTTATAAGTCAAAATAATTTTAATTCATCATTATATTTAGTTTAGTCTATAGTGCCTGCTTGATAACTGACATTCCAAGGTTCATTGCATTTATCAAATATGGGTAAGGCTGATTAATTCAGTCTTCAACAAAACCCTAATATAGGGAGAAAAATGTGCAGCCAGTCCGGAACTCGCACCCAGGACACTTCGCTAACAGGGCGAATGCTCTACCGGCTGAGCTAACCGGACCGCTTACACATTCTCTCCCTATCACCCGGCTACATGAATAAAGACTTAAAGCAGCAAATAGTGCAGGTCCTGGAGCTGATGATCTAGACCAATACTTGCTGACTAAGCCTTAATTAATGTTGCTGTTAACACACACACAGTCATGTGTGTCCATCTTTAAGTCTTCTTATTTTTGTTAATTTTTAGTTTTGTTTATCTCACTGATACAATTATGGCCATATTGGCTATTTATTGGTTGAGGAAGATCCCTGACATAAGTCTGGATAGCAGCACCGGAGCAGTTCAGGTCAGCTTCCTACATGAAGTTTTCACCCTGACCCAAACCTATGGGGTGTGGAGTAAGTCTGCATTTCTAACTGCTCAGCCATGGGTGCTCCCTTCTTGATACTTACGTTATGACAAAAATTATAAACATATATCAAATGCCTAGGAGGGTAGACATGTGCCAAGACTGTATAGGTTTTATATGAAAAAAATGATTGACAGGTCATATAACTGGTGTGCATTCTTGACATTTTGGAGTCACAATGAGTCACATTCAACTTTCTGTGACATAGCTTAACATCCCAGTAAAGAATTTGATAATTATTAAATGTGATTTTAATATTTTTTTCTATTTTGGAGGGAAGAATAAGGCAACCAAACACATGATGAGATGGAGAAAGAGAAAAAAATACACACACCAAAATGATACAATTATGATCATACTGGGAACGTCCCAGATAAATGTCTTAGCAAAAGAACCACATGTCAGTTGGAATACCTCTTCATATTAAACTTTTTGCCCCAACCATGGCCCAAGCTATCAAGGAATGAGGAGTTCAGAAGTTTGCAACTTAATCTAAAAAAAACACCAAAAAATGTGGGATGGGAGAGGAGGAACAGGAGGAGGAGGAAGACAAGAGAGATAATGATGATACTTTCTCTTATTAAGACAAAATTACACTTAATTTAGACCCAATAAAGTGTTGGTGTAAGTAACTGTTGTGTTGTTATTAACTAGATTTTCAATAAAAATCCTGGTTATTAGATTGGGGTATGATGGGTGGTTAGGTGGCATCAAACAGTGAGTTTCCAGTCAATAACTTCAGTTTGAATTTAACCAATCTTGCTGAAACTTTGGCTATAACAAGCTTGCATGAAGACCTAGCTTGGGATTAGATTTGGGGCAAATCAGATCAAGGCCAAGGTCACCGATACTAGAAATAGAAAAACAAGTTCCGCTTCATAATGTGTTAAAATGTTAAATTGTTGAAAACCTGGTTTCATGGCATAGCCAAGTTTCTTGTTGTTTTTTTTAAAAAACAACATTGGTTTAGGTAATATTGGAAATGTTAGGGGTGAAATCATTATCAAAGAATTTGAATACATAGATAAAACACTGCACCTGTGTAAAACTTCGCAAGCCAGTGAAATGAACAACCATGGCTTGTCATATGACATGTGTGGGAGTACATGTATAACATGTAAGTGATCACCTCCACTCATCATTTGCTCTACTGACAACCAGGGTATCCTACACGTATGTGATACTGACAAATGACATGTCCCCAGCTTTCCATCTAACAAGATGTATTAGCTTTTCATTATTCAGTACAAATCATTCAGGTCGGGGCAAATGGTGTAGATCCTGATCAGCTTGCTCCCAAAGGGATCAGCAATTTTGTCATAATTGGTCATATTCTCTATAGGAAAAGTACACATTTTCTCAGATCTTAATGATAAATTCAGACTTGAGAAAACAATATTTTAAAGTCTACAAACAAATCCCAAAACAATTTTAACAAATTCTGGATAAGATGTTTCAGATTACTTTTAAGCATACATATTAAACACCTTTTTATATTTTTAATCAACAAATACTATAAAAAAATCTTCAAATTTTGTTGATCCTGATCAACTGTATGATCCACTGCATTTAGCTTAAAAATACCTTGACCACAGAAATATTTACTTGTAAACAGGTACTAAATAGTAAAATATATTAGTCAATATCTGATCAGTTAATTAAAAAATAAATGATACAAGAATGGTAATCACAATGATAACAATAAACAATTTAAACCACAATGAACATATACAAAAAAACAGACACAGTTTACTAACCAAAACAATCCTGATTCTGATGAAATTATTTCATAAGTAAGGCCTCGCAGGTATAACATGGTGATCATGTAATGTGATATTAATGAATAATGTATTTACTATCAAACTTTCACTATAGCATAACACACAAACATACCTGTCCATTAAGTCTATAAATAGTTTCTGGTATGATGAATATGTTACAATCTATTAATAGCTTTTGTGTTCTAGGTAATGTTTAAACCTTCCATTTTCATACACACCTGTATTTGTCCATTATTAATAGGAAAAAACTTTCACCCCATTAACAGACACCACGCTTTTGGTGTTTCCAGCAAGTAAAGCTTTAGTTATAGTTTAAAGAGGTCATTCAGGTGAATGTACATACTTTGTAGGTCACAAGCTTAAAATACAGGCTATTAAAAAAATGTTAGTGGTATCATGAATTCCATTACTCAGCTAATAAGGGAACTTCCTAAATAATTGGCCAAATGTCAGGGTTATATTAACTGAAATGTGGTTTTAAGTCAGGGGTCCACTGAATACTATGACCAGTAGTGATGATCCACAAATATTGTATAAAGTCATAAACACTATGTCCTTATGAAGTTATACATTTTTACAAACGACAACATACTTAGTCCCTTTGAGCTAAGATAAGAAAGCCAATACAAAAATGACAAGATATTATGGCAGTTCAAATAGTTTCAAAACTTAAATAATGATAATAAGGTATCACAGCTCACCTAGTTTCCATCCAAATGGTAATCTATGTACACTGTCAAAGTTTCATTTTTTTTTCAAATGCTAATATCTACAATCTAGATACCTCACATGAGTTATAATTACACACCCATTAATAAATACCTGCAATCCACTCCACAGGTATATGAAGCTGTCACTGATAGTCCCTTAGCTCTAACAATAAAACCTCCAAGGTTAACAAACTGATAGTGTAAGTTATAAACATAAACTGACCAGGCTGATTTCACCACCAGTTATGGAACACTCACTTATAAATACCTGAGTTATGTTCAGTCGAAAATCAATGTTAAAGTTCATATGACAGCCCCTAAACCCTCCAACTCAATCAACTGAAGACTCTAGTTTCTTTACAAAAAACTGACAGTTAGTCCTCATTATAAACTACACTATTCTGGTTTAGGCTGTCCTGTGAATATGAACAGGTGATTGACAATGACATGCCCTTATTCATATTCACAGCCAGTTATTGAATAATGGGCAAACATTATTTCTGTCCCTGGACGATTCCACCCATTAGGTTAATGAGTAACTATAGTAGCTATAAATAGCCCAGCGTACAGTCCCAAGAAGAAATATTATTGGAAAAAGGGAACCAGTGATTGGCTGAATTAGCTGATCACTTGAGATGTTCCGCCACGATTTACCTGTATTGCAGCGGACTAGTTCTGACTGTCAATAAAGATCAATAGAGACCAAATATTCAGCCATAGTGGGTGGGCTGCAACTAGACCATAGCATAGTTAGCACAACTAAAATGTTTGGGGAGTCATTTTATTGATGGCACTTGATTCTATTTATGTGCTATCACATGATAATAATAGTTTTCTAAAAAAGACATTTTTTCAGGGTTAACTCAATGACAGAACAAGATTAGGACTACAACAAAACCAGACAATAGTAAAGCTTGCAAAAGGGGAAAATTTTGGAGGTTATTATATATTATTATATATCATAGCTACATCTGGCTAGTTTGGTGGAGGAAGTGTCTGAGTAGAACAATTGGCACACTACAGATCAGCTGGAAGACTAAACATTGAATTCTTTGCTCTCAACGTACTCGAACCACTTGTGCAGGATTGGCTACCGACAAGAATGAAATGATACAATGCGATACCGCTACTTACAAAATGATACGGTTCTTAAAGGATATTGATACTTTTGCTAGACATTTTCTTGTCAACAATAATAGGGTAAGTTGTTTACCAGTTTAACTACTGTATTGCTCCAGACTTAAGTTGACCTTACGACTTCTGTGGCTAATGGTTAATACTATTTCTTTAACTGATTACTAATTAGCAGTCAACGAGATGGTGTCTACCCTCAATAGCGATCACCTGGTATCAGAAAGTCGATAATAATCAAACAGTGATTACACAACTTGCAAACTTGCATACATTTCTCTTTGTTTTGCATGACATACATAAATATCAATTGGTAAATACCCAAACAAACTTTCAACTTCAGTCTGCCAGAAACACCAATCTGTAAATTTACTTGGTGTATCTGTGTAGATGTGCCTCATTATGGGTCAACTTGATTGATCTTCCAAACTCTGTGATGAGTTGCTGCTGGTTACATAAATATCTCCTTAATATTATTGATTGACAACATGTACCTAAGGACAGTACGCTGTTCTGATTGGTAAGTATCAGTATTTTTCTAAGCAAAGATCGTTATGGTTTTGGTACCAAGTACTGGTGTCCAACTCTTCATTTTTTAAGGGTGCACCAACATTTTCTTGTTAAATATCTCACCAACTATATAGAGTTATACCTATGTGATCAATAAATGATCTTATTTATTATCTGATTGGCCCTCTGTCCAACTTATATTATCCTAATTAAAACTTCAAAATTACCATTATGGATTAACTTCCAACTTGGTATGTTTGTTTGTTTATTGGGTTTATCGTCCCACCAACAGTATTTCAGTTATCTGGAGACGGTGTCCACTAAAAGCAGATACCGTGCTGCCATCACTGTGTATAGCATGCCGTGAACATCTGGCATGATACCACACCCAGTCACATTATCCTGACACCGGGCCAACCAGTCGTGGAACTACCCTTATATTTGCTTGAGCGTTAGCAAGGGAGCTATGCCACTACCATTTTTAACGACTTTGGTATGTCGCGGCCCGGGATCGGACCCGGGACCTCCCGTACCTGGAGCCCAACTTGGTATGTATGTACCTGGTGATGTGAAGAGGTGCACTGTTAGATTGTTTGTTTCTAGGGTTTATCTTTCCACCAACAGTATTTCAGTTTCTGGAGACGGTGTCCGATTGAAGCAGATATAGCAGTTACCATGTATATATAGCATGTTGTGAACACCTGGCATGATACCACACCCAGTCACATTATTCTGACACCAGGCCAACCAGTCATGGAACTTCCCTTATATTTGCTTATCGTTCTGCCACTACCATTTTAACGACTTTGGTATGTCGCGGCCCAGGATCGAACCTGGGACCCTGTACTGGCTGCCGACGTTCTACCGATTGCGCTACCAAGTCTGGTTGAGATGCACTGTACAAGGACCATTGCTCCAGTTCTTACTGTTCACCTTCCTTAGTTCACCTTTTTGTATTTCTGACAAAGTGCTGATTATCTGCTCACCCAGCACAGGACAAAGTCCCCCGACAAAATCCCTTCCAGTCATTTTACGATGTGTGGACAGAATGCTTTTGCTAATTTTCCAAAGTGGACAGAATCCCCGTCTTTTTTTCTTACAGGCATTTCATAAACTGGTTTTCTTTTATTTGCAAGTCCATGTTTGAGAGAAACCTTAGTGTCATAGGGGATTCTGTCTGCCTTGTAATTTCACAGGAAGGGATGTCCTTGGGTGGCGTGGGTGGATAGGAGGGATTGGAGCAGATTTTTTTTCTCAAACAAGCATATAAATTATTGTTACCCAAAATGGGAAATGCTGTCTGATGTCCCACATCTTTGTGAAAAGTAATATATAAGACCAAACTTGTCCTAACAAACATGTATTTTCTATCTTTGTCACGCTGTGCAGTTAATTATTTTAACTCAGAAAACCATGTCACCACTTATTTATGAGACCATGCCAAAATTTCCATCCAGATAACTTGCTATGACGTTGGTCTTTATTTTAGCAGAAATACCCATCATATATATTTATAGATCTGGATAGAATGAGTAATAAGCATTATTTGCTTTTTATTTCTGCTGTCTTACAACTGAAGTAGTGTTCAAAATCATCTTAATTTAGACCAAATTGCTTGTGCAGAATTATGCCCCCCAGCCCCACCCCCTCCTCCCACTGTCTGCAACTGCATTTAAAGGAAGAATCTTTTTTTTTAAACCATGGCAAATACTTCTAAATGCTGCAGTGCAATCAGTGTCATATTTTAGAATATTCACTTTTAATTTATTTTTTTTTCATATTAAGTAGACTTTTTTTATAAGCTTGTTCAATTGCTATTTAACAGGTAAAAAGGAAATAGCTGCCAAAGTTAATTAAATTATTTTTGCTATAATGCTTTCTTCCATTTTGAGTAGAATTTCCAATCTGAGTTGAGATGAATCACATATTTTTACTCCCAAGTCTATCAGAGTCTGCCAGGTTGCCTAGCAACAAAAAATTGTGATTGCTTTTTTATTTCTTAAAACATTTAAAACATAGAGATCTTGATACAAGGCCACCAAAAGAACACATAAACCAAATAACAAAGCTCCAGCTTTTGTGGTTTCCGAAAAGAAGATTGTCAAAGTTTTTCTATATAGCCATATCGGGAAAAGGGCAATGCCCTTGGCGGCCATGTTATTTGACAGATTAAAATGTTTTGAACAATCTTGATACAGGACCACTTATGGGACATGGATACAAAATATCATGAGTCTAGCTCTTCTAGTTTCTGACAAAAGATTTTCAAGTTTTCATATATAGGGAGGGAGAATGGCCAAGTGCTTGGCGGCAAAGTTTCTGATGAATCAAATTTTTTATCAATCCTTATACAGGACCACATGTGACGCATGCATATCAAATATAAAGGCTCTAGCGGTGGTAATTTTTGCCAAGTTTACGTATATATGGCTATGGCGAAGACCCTGGTGGTCATTTTTTTTCGCACAGAACATAAATCTTTAAACAATCTCAACACATTTCCACCCAAGAATCATGTATACCAAATATCAAAGTTCTATCTCTTGTGATTTGCGGAAAGAAGATTTTCACAGCTTTCGTCTTTAGCAATATAGGGAAAATGGCTATGCCCTAAACGGCCATTTTTTTATGGATTCTTTTTAACAATCTTGATACAGGGACATTTAAGGAATGTGTCTACTAAATATCATGGCTCCAGCTCTTGTAATTTCTGACAAGACAATTTTTTAAGTTTTGTTATAAAGCCTTATATGGAAAATGGCTATGACCCTGGCAGCCATATTTTTTGTCACATCAGAATCATTGAACAATCCTCATACAGGGTCATCCAAGGAACATGTGTATCAAGGTTCTAGGTCTTGTAGTGTCTGATAAAAAAAGTTTTCTAAGTTTTACTACTGTTAGGGTCATATGCATAGAGAGGTCCTCTGGTGGGCTATGAGGAAGGTAGGGGTTGAAGAATAGGTAGTTCAAGTAGTCCAGACCATGTATAGACAGGCCAAGAGTAAGGCCAGGGTAGGCGACACATACAGCGACGTGTTCGATGTTAGAGTAGGAGTACATCAAGGTTCGGTCCTCAGCCCTTTACTGTTCATCACCGTGCTTGAGGCCATATCGAAGGAGTTCTGCACTGGTCTCCCTTGGGAAATGTTGTATGCTGACGATTTAGTCATGGCTGCAGACACAGTGGAGGAATTGACCACCAGAGTGGAGAGATGGAAGAGTAACCTCGAGAGCAAAGGGCTAAGAGTGAACATAGGTAAGACAAAAGTCCTGTGCAAAGACCTCAACGTCCTTGTAAACTCAGGAAAATGGCCATGTGGAGTATGCAGGAAAGGTGTAGGCAGAAACTCAATTTTCTGCAAAGGATGCCAGCATTGGATCCACAAAACATGCAGTGGCATCAAGGGAAGGCTCCGAGATGACCCCACTTTCCGGTGCACACGCTGTAATGGTACAGCCAGACCTGTTGACGGACAACCACTCCAACACCTAACTGTGGATGGACAAGAACTGGAAACAGTTGGCAGTTTCTGCTACCTTGGAGACACTGTCTGCGCTGCTGGAGGTTGCACAGCAAGTACCATTGCCAGATGTCGCAGTGCATGGGGAAAATTTAGAGAACTGCTTCCCATCCTTACCAACAGGACCTTATCCGTAAAAAAACCAGGGGAACTATATACTCCGTCTGTGTGCTTAGTGTTATGCTGTATGCAAGTGAGTGCTGGGTTACAAGGAATGAAGACCGTGCAAGACTAATGAGAAATGATAAAGCGATGGTGAGGTGGATATGTAGAGTAAAAGCAAATGACCTGGTTAGTTCCGAGACTCTGTATAAAAGGCTCTGCATCCCCCATCTTGACTCTATACTACGTCAGAATTGCTTACGATGGGCAGGGCATGTTCACCGAAGTACTTCCTGGGCCAAAAGATGTCAAACAATTCAAGTTGAGGGCAATAGACCGAGAGGAAGACCCAGAAAGTCGTGGAAAGAGACCATTTCAGAAGATCTGCGTGCCTGGAATCTAACCATAGACATGGCTGAGGACAAGAGCCCCTGGAGAGAGAAACTGCGAGCTGCCAACAGACAGTCCAACACCCTTGGCAGGGTACAACAGACTTCAAACGCATGATGATGATGATGAGTATCATGTGCATTAGGAAATAGGTTAGAGGTTTCCAAATATCAGAAGTATCCTTGTTTCATCTAACACAACAATAAATTACAGAAAGAACAGGAAAAGTAGTGGGTTGGGGTTATAGTATCTTGATTCAATGCTTAATTTTTGTTTACTGACAGTAGTTTTTTTTGACACTTGTTAGTAATAGTTATTAAGTAATTAGAATAAACTTCAAACTACATCAGCTGACTACACTCACTGGTAACTAAAGTTATCATTACAACTGCACTTTTGGGACTACAATATTATTATTTTGGCAAATAATAAAGCTAAAATGTTGTACAGATAATTACTTTAAGTCTTCATATAAATAGAAGGAATGTCTAAAATACTTAGCTAACTTTGAGAGCATTTACCTGTACATAAATAAAATAAGTGCACTGCACATTTAATCTTTTAACATCATGTTTGATGAATATTTTTTGTGATGATTTTATTTTGTATCTTATACAGTTCACAAATTTTAATACATAAAACAGAATTTATGTCTAGGATATTAACTAAAATGATTTTGTCTAGACATATTTGAAAAATACATGTTAAAAATCAAAAATAAAGTAAATCTGTGAGGAGAAAATAATCCTGTCCCTAACGGGGATTTGAACCCGGGACCTTCAAATTAGTAGGCTGACACTAAACCATGTCGCTAAAGGGTTAACCCAACAGCAAGGCTGTTGGAAGTGCCTATATGCACTACACTCCTCCCCCTTTACTTTTTCTGGTCCCAAGCCCATCTCAGGACAGCCACACCAGGCGACCGTTTACTTCTGACACCATTTAAGTAAATCTGAGTGGAGAAAATAATCCTGTTCCTAATGGGGATTCGAACCCGGGACCTTCAGATCAGTAGGCTGACACTCAACCATGTCGCTAAAAGGTTAACCCAACAGCAAGGCTGTTGGAAGTGCCTATATGTACTACAGAAATAAATATTTCCAATGGATCTAGTTGCATGTGTTATTATAATATTTGATATTATGTCAACAATTAGTGTTTAATTAATAAAAATATCTTGGCTGGTTAGATGTAAGTACGTTCATGCAAGTCGTCCTCACAGGCACCCAAATCTCTCTTTCTGGAAGCTACTCTCCCTCTTTGGAAACAAGTGTCTGATGTCTATGTGTCTGGTCATTATGAATCTTTGGATGTCATCAATTTCATCCCGATACTGCCCAGATAAAATATCATGCTTTAAAATCGCAGCAAGCTTGTTGCTGCCTGTCTGAGACATGCCTTTTGTGGGTTGGGTTGGCCAGTTTGTTTTAATCTAATCCGGCGAAACAGCGTCACAAAAGACTTTTAAAAACAGACTAGGAATAATCTGATAAAAAATCCCACATCACCCCCATCATAGTTTTATATTTGGTGTAAGCTAGTGGTAAATAAACAAACTTACCTCAGTGGTTTGTACTTTGTATGCCATGCAGCAATTTACACACCTGAATATTTGTCAGTTTGTTGTGATCATTGTTGATTGGTTGAAACATCACGCGCACAGTTTGCGAAAGCTATCCGACTCTTAAGCTATCCAACATTAACAAAACTATACGATAAGCTACCAACGTCCAATCGTAACAACTCGGCCATTTTCCTATTTCCGAAGAAATCGCCAAGGGGTCCCGATTGATGTACGTCAGGCGCATATCTTGGCCGTTTTTGAAGTTACGCACAATTGCAAGGGGAATAACCTCTGTAGTAATACTTTTGAATATATTCGGTTCTTTTTTAATGAATAGCAGGTAAAATGCAGACAGGCAAGGAACTTAACGCAAAATAAACAAACGACTTAAAACCTGACTTGGATAACTTTAATTATTTAAAACCTTTTCAATGTAATTGGTCTGATAATAGGATTTTATAACATAGAAACTAGAAAAATAAAATATAGCATTCCTAACCCGGGTTAGGCATCGAATTTCGTAGTGCTTTTAGTACTTTTAGGTTTTTGATTTTTCGAACGGATGTTACGCACGTGCGTAATGGCAGAAACTCGCCTGATGTACGTCAGCAGTATGTGCATGGGATTTTGATAAAAAACGAATTTAGTAGATGTTAATTTAATAGTTGACTATAGCTTTTAGCTTGGTTATCTGATGATGACCTAAACCAATGACAAATGCAGATTTTCTTAAGAAAGATAAACTTTTTTTGTGTTTACTGTTATCGATAATATACAATAGTGTTTGTTGTCATAGCAGTGAAACATTTATGGTCATAATACCGAGTTTATGCATATTATTCACAAAGGAAGGCCTTAGACAATGCCTGGGTAGAACCACGAGCATCCTGCAACGGCAATTATAATGAGTCAAAATTAAGTCGCCAAAACTTATGCATTTATTATTCTGCCATTTTATTAAATGTAGATCTATACCAAAATAGGCTATGGTGTTTTATATAAACCTGGTGTAGTCATAGTCTAACACTGTTTTCATGGTAGATGCTCAATGACCTGTTGTGCCAGTGTCAGTTTAATGTTACGCGCGCGCGAGAGAGAGAGAGAGAGAGAGAGAGAGAGAGAGCGAGAGGGAGAGAGAGAGGGAGAGAGAGAGAGAGAGAGAGAGAGAGGGAGGGAGGGAGAGAGAGAGAGAGAGATAGGTAGATAGATATAGATATATATATATAATATTTTTAAAATAAACCTATTTTCATATCAGCAAAACAAAATGCTATACACTTCAAGTTGATAAAAATGACTGGATATGTTAATTACTAGCAGTTTAACAGAAATGTTGAAATGAATATAAGAAAAGCCAAAAAAAAGTTTATATTTTTTATTGTTTTGGACTCAGTAACAATTTACAATATCCACAGAGAAGAAACCGATGATAAACACTTTGCTGTGGTCCTGAATACAATATATTATAATACATATAAAGACGCTTTAAAATAATCTGTTAAAATTTCCTTGCTGTATAAAAACGTCACACAGTATAGACATATTTCAGAAGTTCACAAGGTAACACTTTACCTGCAACAGATTTTCATAACCCATTCTTATTATTTATCAGTTTTGCTTAACATCGACTTGCAAATTAGGTAGACACATTGCCAGAAAAGCATTAACTTTTGTGCTAAGCAGACTGAGAGTTAAATATGAATCATGTTGTGTTTTTTCTCATCATACATCAATAATTGACCAGAACTGGCTTTTTTTCCCTTTGAAAATAATCAAACAAAAATGAACACTTTGTATTGTATATTTTTAAAAAGTTATAATGTAACATAGAAATAAGTGATGCACTGATAGAAAACATACAGCTCTTCCATAAAATACATCTATGCAGTCAATCTTACAGCTGTTTTAGCTCCACTACCAATTACAACTTTTAACTGCACATATCGTTATATATACCTCATGTGTATACCACAGTCTTAAACAATACACTCTTTGGCTCAACAGTGATTCAGTAATTGGAATACACAAGAAGTGAAGATTATGTGGTTCCATGTGTTAAGTGTCTTTTACACAAAAATGTGACCAAGTCACTCCAAGCATGTGCAATAGTAACAACATTTAATCAAATATGTTCTTCTACAATTTCTGTACATAGTAGCAAGATATGTACGCAAAGTGACTGCATTTGCCTAAAACTTTTATATAATAGCAAAGAAATCTGTATGGACACTTAGTGCTTTCATATTTGTTCCGTCTTCTTTGTGTACAAGGGGACACCATTCAAACTATTCACATTACATTGTTACCTCCCTTGTGAGCAGGAATTTGGTACATAATAAATTGTAGTGATACAATTTTTGGCCTGATTTTCTGTTACATATAAATGTGCTTTGTTGCCACTCAACTGTTATGTGTTGTTACGTCACTTATGGGGTATTGACTTATTCAATAAACCGAACCTGAAAACTACTGTGAAAAAATATGGTTTTTAGTGATTGAGAGTGTTTCAGACTGCAATATACACACAACATTTTGTATCTTGTTGAACGCGATTGAAAATGGGTATATCTGATTAAGTGTTATGATGAAAATAAGCACACAATAATAATGTTATTCATACAACGTATATGCTAATACATACCCACGTCAGGAAATAAGTAGCACATTTATTTCATTTGACAAAAAAAAAAAGACATTATATCTATTTGAACAAAATAATATTCAAAGGTCTAAAGTAACAAGTGAACTGTCATTCACCCATAGCAAAATGTAAAAAGAGCAACAAAAAAATACCTAGTCAAAAATATATGTCAAATTATTATGATTTGCAAGTTTAAGCAGTTATTAATATTGTCCCATAGATATTAAGAATATAATTGAAAAAAAAGTTGTTTAACTATACCAGCATTATTTGAATATTGTATATGTAAATCAAATGACTTATTTCAGATTTAAATTTTCTCCACATAACTATATTAACAATAGAATATTCAGGAAAAATAAAAATGAACTTGATGGAAGAAACATGGAGTAAAATTAGACCAAATGTTGTACAACAAAACTCAAATCAATCTATTTGCTTCCTGCAACTACTTCATAAATAAACTCATTATTTGTTGTTTTTTGTTTTGTTTATTGGGCTTATCATCCCACCAGCAGTATTTCAGTTATCTGGAGATGGCCATTATTTGTATTTTGCAAGCATTATAACATGCTTACATCCATTTATATATTATGAAATGGTACTGTTTATTTTCTTGAAATGGTACTGTTTATTTTCTATCAGTTTAAGCTTTAACAGTGAAAGCTTCTTATACATGTCTTTCTAATTTTGTATTAACTGTAAGTTCAGTATTTAATCCGTTCAAAGAATCTAAAAAAAGCATAATCAAATATCAAATTTATTTGTAGAATCTTTTGAGGAGAAAATTATTTGTTTACATAATAATACACCGAAATAGGCCTTTTCACAGCATCTGAAGAATATTTTAAAACCACAGTTTTTATAAAGTGGTAAAGAGGTGCTGATTTTTCATACAAATACATGCTTAGGTGACAGGATGTTCCATCATCTGATGATTATGCAACATTAAATATAAGGATATTTGTATATAATATACTTGCACTAACTTGCCATTAATAATTTAGATACTGCAACAAAAAAGCAATTAAAAGACTAAAAAAAATTCCTGCACATATATTTACATTTGGATTAAACCAAACATTATTTAGCAAAATAATCCAGAATGTGTGTGATTTCATGTTGAACCTAGCTTACAATAAATTCTGTGGTAAAAACAACAACACACTTTTACAATTGTTCTTACACACAATATATACAGATATATACAGATTTAAATTTTTAAACAGATAATGAACGATTTACAAAACACAGAGAATATTACCAAATGACTTTTACTTTACAATATACAGACAAAAAATATGATAAGTCTCTTTTTTCATTGATGATGCCAAAATACATGCATCCTCAGGTAAGCACTTCTAGTCCTTTCTATACAGTCATAACAGATGAATGTCATGAATATAAAATGCAAACATGATTAGGTACTAAGTAACAGCTGTTAATTTACTACAGGTAATTAATTGTTCTACAGGCTTGCTTCATTTGGTAAACTACTTATAGCAATTTTGATGTATTTCTAGATATTTGGCAGCAATGAGTGCAGACCTTTCATTGGGAGCTGGCTAATCTAGAGGTGAACTGTTACATAATGACACTTTACAGCTAGGGTCAAGGGTGTACTACCTTATAACATAAAGCATGGACTGAAAATTGCATCATAACTGCTAAATGTCATTTACATTTTAAATTAAATTAAAATCATGCTACTTAACAACAATATCCATCTACTCATATTAACTAAATTAGCTTTGACTACACAGAAAAGATAATATTAACTAACAATTCACATTATGTTCCTCAAATAAAACCCTAACAAAAAGTATCTTGGAAGAAAGCCAGTCAATTTATAGGACCTCAACAAACATTTAAAATATTAATAAATATACTTTGTTAGCACACTTTAATATGCCTTAACCCTTTCACTCATACAGTTCTCCTAAATAACCATATGCCTAATGCATAACCAGATGGCTTATCAGGCCACCTGGCATGCATAGGTAAACTGGTGACAAAGGTACCTCAGGTTCATAGAGCATTATTGGTTTTGTGTGGGAAGCTGACAGTAGTTATGTTTAAGCTATTTTTTAAGCTAGAATGAGTTATTTAATCATATTTATGTAATTAAAAAGTTTATTCAGAAATCATTTTTCTTTCTGATGATATACTTTTCATGCATTTGAGGTTATATAAATTGTTAGGAGAAAGGTTTGAATAAAACAAAAGAAATATGTCATAGGCAATTTCTTTATTTTATGTTTGAAATATTCATTAATTGCTATTGTTTTTTATTTAAATAACAACATTTAAATCTGATTCCCCAAAACAGAAAATTCTGACTCAGTGTCACTACCAAACAAAATATCATAAGCATCAGGCATACTTCTGAAGCAAGATAAAGTGAGACTATCAAAAAATATTATCAAACAATTTGTGTGCAAGATCTTTTTCAATAGGTGTTAACGATGCAGCGATTAGAATGCTAATGAACGAGGCAATCAATTGAAGCTTAAATACCTTCCAAGTTGATCCACAGAGCAATAAAACATTTTGCCCCTTTCATTAGTCAGTGGGTTTTATGATCCAATGCTGCCCCGAAGCAACAGGGGGTTCCGGTAAGTCGGCAAAACTTTTCAACATCAAATACTTCACTTCCATTTATTGTGAAGGAAGCGGATGTTTATTACATCGGCATACTCGGTTTTTACTGTAAGGCTGACCATGTGAGAGTTGTTGCGGTTTAGAAATGGTAAGATTTGCCAGCGAGTGTAAACAATGGAAAATTCCATTTGGGTGCTCTACAAACTTAGCAAATTGTCACTATTTTTTCAGAACAACCCCCCTTTTTTATTCACTAAATGTATAAATAAAGGCTTAATCTTACTGAATAAAGATAAAAGAAAGACTTTACATGAAGTATTCACTTATGATTTTGCACTTAACTTTGAGGGCGTAAAATCGCCAAAGCATGAGCCTGACGCACAACGCCAAAGATCGCCAAACTATTAGCCTGACGCAGAACGCCAAAGATCGCCAAACTATTAGCCTGACGCACAACGCCAAAAATCGCCAAACCATGAGTGAAAGGGTTAAAAAAGGATACACATTTGGACAATGCATTGATCAATAAGTAAAAAACAATCTACAAATCTTATTCCTTTATCATGTATCTGTTGTGAATAAAGTCTAATATACCATGTAGTCCTAAACAGACTTCAAGATGTAGAACATTTCTCAGCTAAATCTTGCGTTTTTGGTAATCATTACATTTGTCAATGTGACTCTGCTTATGAGTACCAGGTATGAAGGGTGAGGTTGTGAATTAAGCAAAATATTACTGTAAATCAAATTAATGCCCATTAATTTAAATATTGCTTTTGATCAGTTTGTTCAATTATAGGTCTCAATTTGGTGTTTCAAATAAGAACCTTTAATAAATGTTTGGTTGAAAAGGAAGTGATACATTGCTGCAACATATCATATTGAAGTCCCTATTTTATCATCTTTGGTCATAAAAACTGCTTAACACATCATTTCTTTAACAAGCTCATTCAATGGAAGAACTCCTTCAAGCGTCAGCTTCAAGAATCGCTCTGCTGCCTTAGCGCTCAGCGTCCTCAGAGTTGGTAACCGTAGCAGCAGCTTACCAAAGCGCCCCCTATCATGCTTGTGTTTCATGCAGATATATCGCCGCAATAGGTCCAGAAACTTTGTCTGCATTGATGTCACCTGGCCCTTCTCTGTTATTCCAATCGCATCTGGAAAATGGTTATCTTACAAATATAAAGGACCCAAACACAGGAATAAAACTTTGGAAAAAAACAACAACTTGTTATCAAAATGAGACATTTTAGTATCACTTCAAAAGTACATCTTTCTTGGACAATGAATCTACCTCATTCTTTGACAATGGGAATTAAGTCCTTGCACATGAAACATTCAAATTAGCATAAAACAGACTTACCAATACAGTTCAAAATTTTGTAAAATGCAAACATATTTTATTTCAGACTTTATATGTTTATATCTATAAGATGCTGAATGATATGCTCAACAACATACAAATGGGAAAGAGATCAAGAATATTCCAAGAATTGAATGTAGAAGAAAGCCATCTCAAAATATACAGGCAGATCCCTAAACATCTGAAGGCTAGCACTCTACACCCTAATCATTGCACTGTCATTGCACTGCACAGAGTAAGGGTCTGAAATCACATGTCTACTCACTGTATTAACAATCAACTGAATGACCTGGCTCTGTGAAAGTGCTCAAAGGATTATGAGCATGGACAACTTTTAAACATGACCTGGCTTTGTGAAAGCGCTCAAAGGATTATGAGCATGGACAACTTTTAAACATGACCTGGCTTTGTGAAAGCGCTCAAAGGATTATGAGCATCGACAACTTTTAAACATGACCTGGCTTTGTGAAAGTGCTCAAAGGATTATGAGCATCGACAACTTTAACTACTGCTTTGTGAAAGCGCTCAAAGGATTATGAGCATGGACAACTTTTAAACATGACCTGGCTTTGTGAAAGCGCTCAAAGGATTATGAGCATGGACAACTTTTAAACATGACCTGGCTTTGTGAAAGCGCTCAAAGGATTATGAGCATCGACAACTTTTAAACATGACCTGGCTTTGTGAAAGTGCTCAAAGGATTATGAGCATCGACAACTTTTAAACATGACCTGGCTTTGTGAAAGCGCTCAAAGGATTATGAGCATCGACAACTTTTAAACATGACCTGGCTTTGTGAAAGCGCTCAAAGGATTATGAGCATGGACAACTTTTAAACATGACCTGGCTTTGTGAAAGCGCTCAAAGGATTATGAGCATCGACAACTTTTAAACATGACCTGGCTTTGTGAAAGCGCTCAAAGGATTATGAGCATGGACAACTTTTAAACATGACCTGGCTTTGTGAAAGCGCTCAAAGGATTATGAGCATGGACAACTTTTAAACATGACCTGGCTTTGTGAAAGCGCTCAAAGGATTATGAGCATGGACAACTTTTAAACATGACCTGGCTTTGTGAAAGCACTCAAAGGATTATGAGCATGGACAACTTTTAAACATAACCTGACTTTGTGAAAGCACTCAAAGGATTATGAGCATGGACAACTTTTAAACATGACCTGGCTTTGTGAAAGCGCTCAAAGGATTATGAGCATCGACAACTTTTAAACATGACCTGGCTTTGTGAAAGCGCTCAAAGGATTATGAGCATGGACAACTTTTAAACATTACCTGGCTTTATGAAAGCGCTCAAAGGATTATGAGCATGGACAACTTTTAAACATGACCTGGCTTTGTGAAAGCGCTCAAAGGATTATGAGCATGGACAACTTTTAAACATGACCTGGCTTTGTGAAAGCGCTCAAAGGATTATGAGCATGGACAACTTTTAAACATGACCTGGCTTTGTGAAAGCGCTCAAAGGATTATGAGCATGGACAACTTTTAAACATGACCTGGCTTTGTGAAAGCGCTCAAAGGATTATGAGCATGGTCAACTTTTAAACATGACCTGGCTTTGTGAAAGCGCTCAAAGGATTATGAGCATGGACAACTTTTAAACATGACCTGGCTTTGTGAAAGCGCTCAAAGGATTATGAGCATGGACAACTTTTAAACATGTCCTGGCTTTGTGAAAGCGCTCAAAGGATTATGAGCATGGACAACTTTTAAACATGACCTGGCTTTGTGAAAGCGCTCAGAGGATTATGAGCATGGACAACTTTTAAACATGACCTGGCTTTGTGAAAGCGCTCAAAGGATGATGAGCATGGACAACTTTTAAACATGACCTGGCTTTGTGAAAGCACTCAAAGGATTATGAGCATGGACAACTTTTAAACATGACCTGGCTTTGTGAAAGCACTCAAAGGATTATAAGCATGGACAACTTTAAAACATAGAGGACAATAAAACTTCCTGCACAAACACATGATACTGTACATGCTTTTTATAAAATATTATTTGTAAAGCTAAAACATAATGACTGTTTTTTGTTCATACACAGTTCAATTTTACAATGGGGAATCATAAAAAAAATCTAAAACCAACTAGTGGTGAGGCATCGTTGTACAGAGGTGATTAAAATTCAGTGATGTAACCGTCTATGCTCAGGGTGACATCTGCTTTGATTGTTCAGGATACACAAAACCACATTACCCAATTGCAGTTTCCTGAAAAGCTACCAACTACACATTACATAAGTCTCTAAGGATGAATGCATTGATGATAGCAAACTTTGACCATCTAGAGTCCCTTAAGACGGACAGATTTTTTTTTCTTTTTTCTACCTTATTTTTTAGCCACACACCCTAACACTTTTACTCCCGGTTGTCTCTTGTAATCTACTATCTAGAGTGTAAGCTCCCAGGATAGGACACCATCCCTTTCTAAAGCTCTTGCAAATATAAAGCTAGTTCCACCAATAGTCTGCTTGGTGTTGATAATATGACTGTGTTGTGCTACATTATGTCAGTAGTTAACCGCATGCTATTCGTAGGATAAGCAGCACTAATTTTGCTTCAAGTGAACACAATCTTCTGATAATAAAAAAAATGGCTGAAGTGACAATACACCCAACAAACTAACTACATGCACCTCTCTCTCATTAATATTCTGTTTTCTTTTAACAATTCTCACCTGGGTATGTAAGGATAATAGCGTTCATGATGGCAAACTCCACTTTGTCCATCTGCAGCTCCTTTAGGCGTGCTGTGAATTCTAGCATAATCTTAGTAAGCTCATAGCCCCAACCTAACTTCTCTGCTATGTTCTGTGGCAGAACCAGGCCGGTAGCGAACTGGATGGCATTGTCATATGGTATGGACCTGGCAGGTGAAGGTGAAACAAGCCAATTAAAATGTGAACTTGATCTCTGCATTACAATATGACCAGGGCATATATGTGGACAACCCAAAAATCACTTAACTGTGTGCTGTATTTTGTTAATAGATAGTAATGAACTGGAGTTGTTCTCACTAATTTTATTTATTTGAAAAATGACAATGTGGACAACAACTTTTGTTTTAGTGGCAATATAATTACACTGCAAATAACAGAGACACCATCAATACTTGTTGGAGTTGAATAGCTCTCCTCCGTTACTGAATTTTATACAACACATTTTCCCTAATAATTAGAGCAATGTATTAGTGATGCCTTTCTGTACTAGAGTTAGACAATTGTATTTTCTCTATTCTTCTATTGCTTTCCAAAGTTTTTACCTCTGCGCCAACCTGAAGACATTCAACTCCATAAAGGAGGACTTCAGTAAGGCCATCTGATCATCAATAATGAGTTCACGGAAATCTGGAAATTAAAAACAAGGAAAGAAATGAAAGCTGATCTTCTTAATAAACAAAACCTGTAATAGATATAGTGTGTTGCCTATATTTTATTTTTATTTCTTGTAGTTGCATCATTCATAAGTCAGTAACTGGGCATATTCTAGATTTTATTAGTTAAGAGGGACCCTAAGCACATAATAACAAAAAAGTGCAAGTGCCAGTTTTACAACAATACCTAAAATAGTTTAAATTAAGGTTAAGTTATAATTATACATTAACATCTAACACAAGAATGGTGATAATGGCACCCCAGACACACATCACATACACAACAACAGACCCATAGCAGGCTATATAGGAGATTTTCTGATAAAAGAAAGTTGTAACTCTGACTGGGATAGAAACCCACAATACTGGGGGTAATATTGTTACTATTGCTGCAGTCATTAGCAAAATAAGTGTTACAACCAAAGACTTTTTTCATATTAAAACTATTTTAAATTCACCATTTGTTTTGGCCCATTCATTTATGAATTTAAAATCCACATATTCATACACCATTTGGAATAAATTTTACATGTATTCTGAATAGAATGATATAATGTAAATATCAAAGGATAAGAGTGTACAAACTGGGTATCTGTTTGGCCCATTCTATGATAAACTTAAGCTCCACGTATCCATATGCCATGATTTCATCAATGGTGATCTCCGTGATGGGTTTCGTCTGATCTGTTAAAGTAATAAAAAAGAAATAGATTTTGTAACAGGATGATATGATGTATATATATTGTAACAGGATGATATGATGTATATATATTGTAACAGGATGATATGATGTATAGATTTTGTAACAGGATATGATGTATATATATATTGTAACAGGATGATATGATGTATATATATTGTAACAGGATGATATGATGTATATATATTGTAACAGGATGATATGATGTATATATATTGTAACAGGATGATATGATGTATATATATTGTAACAGGATGACATGATGTATATATATTGTAACAGGATGATATGATGTATATATATATTGTAACAGGATGATATGATGTATATATATTGTAACAGGATGATAGGATGTATATATATTGTAACAGGATGATATGATGTATAGATTTTGTAACAGGATGATATGATGTATAGATTTTGTAACAGGATGATATGATGTATATATATTGTAACAGGATGATATGATGTATATATATTTTAACAGGATGATATGATATATATATATTGTAACAGGATGATATGATGTATATATATATATTGTAACAGGATGATATGATGTATATATATTGTAACAGGATGATATGATTTATATATATCGTAACAGGATGATATGATGTATATATATATTGTAACAGGATATGATGTATATATATTGTAACAGGAGGATATGATGTATATATATTGTAACAGAATGATATGATTTATATATATTGTAACAGGATGATATGATGTATATATATTGTAACAGGATGATATGATTTATATGTATATGATAGCTTGTCTATATTAGGGATAAATATAGACAATTTGCTCATACAACACTGTAAAAATAACTTTAAATGCACTTATGATTGATTCTATTAAAGTAATTCATGAATCACTGATAAGTTAGGACTTACATGATAATGATATGCTTCATTTACACCACATGAAAACACACACATTTACATCAAAATAGTATATTTTTTTTAAACCTGCTGCATTAATCTTTTTTTATGTAAAAAAAGGTCATGGTGCATGATCATGTACCAATCTAAGATCCCCAAAGCATCTAAAAAGAGCTTTAAACACGAATGGGAATTGATAGGGGATATGTACGGGAAAGAAAATATGACCAATCTGTGTGATTTCGTTATCAATTTCAGATAAACTATGTTATTTTAAAATGTATAAAATAAAATATTTTCTTAGGTGAAAAATTAAGAATAAACAGGTTTTCTTTGAAACCTTTTTTTTTAATTCTTCAAAATGGACTGCTGTTATCATGGAACCCTATGGTAAAAAATAGTTCCAGTAAATGGTAAGTTAAATACATAAACTTGGTATTAATTTTCTATTAAGTTGAATTGATTATTCAATTAAGATAAGGATGGGTTTATGTTAATAATCTTGTTCTATATGGTTAGACAGAATCTGGGTCAATGTATACTACAACAAAAACACACATTTCCAAAGACATACTGAATAACCACAATGCAAAAATTGCATTTTGCATACTGCTGTCCCCAATGCAATATTGTGCTCTGTACACATTACAATAAAGAATATTTTAACAATATATATACACCCTGTAAACCAGCTATTGCCATAGTCAGAATAAACAATAGCCAAAATGTTTAGATATACGTGTTACTGGTTTCAGTCTAGTAAAATGTGCACACATTAATTGGTGCCACTTTAATGTTGGTTCAACCCTTTACTTGCTGAAAACATCATTCACCCTATTAACAAGAAACATCTTAATTGTGTTTTAAGCAAGTAAGGGGTTAATATAACATCACTATTCTACTTTGTTTTGTTTTTGAAATACATTGCAGCAACCAATTGTGATCATTATAGCAATGTCCAGCTTTCTGGTCAGCTGGAAGACCTTCCCACATAAAGTCCTTCATCCCAAACGGGACACTGTACTTAAGTATATGCAGTACATTATGAGCTTTTTATATCAAAGGGCTAAAAGAGATAAAAACCGGTACCAAAAAATATCACTTTCTGAATACTTAGAGTAGTTTCATAGAGAGTCCTAGGACTCTCAGTTTAAGACAATGCCAAAGACCAGTATTCAATAAGGATGGGTATAAGCATCCAATATTGATCACAATGTTGTAAGAGTTTCACGAAGAAACACATTATTCTTGAATTTGTCTTCAATAAGCCAATGATTTTTAACGAACAATCTAATTCTTTGTTTTTTTAATATATCATCACACAATCATGTCCATTACAGCGACATCAAGCTATTATTGGCAGAGGATGCCAACAAATATATAGAATCACTGCCACACCACAGACCACAGATCAGCTGAGTGACCTCTTCACATTCAAGTTTTTTGCTCCAATTGGGGCTACCGATATGGCTAGAACCTAAAGAGTTACACGATGTACAAGTCAACAACTTTAACCACTTGGCCACAGGTCACCCATAACCTATTGCCATTATTAATTACTGTTAAATGCTATTGGGTTAAATTTCTAGTACAGTGATGTAAAATATGATAGGTTAATATTATAATACATTATAACCAGAAAAGCATGTTAGAATGCCTTCAGATTTTTCTTTTACAATATCTATAAAAATAATGTCCTGTTCTTGGTTAAGGTGGTCGAGTACTACCAATCAGGTGTCCAAATTGTCCCTGTGAAACCTCTGCTTAGCAAGAATTATCAATTATAAAATGATTAATGATATTACATGTGACACAATGATAACCTGCTATGCTTGTTAAAAGAAAGTAATATTTATAATTTACATAAACTAAAACTACATGCCTATCGCTTTGAACTTTGCAGTTAATAATGTCAAGTTAAATCAAACAGCATGCAGTAGCATTTAGTCAAATTAGTTTAAACCTGTTTTTAATTTATAGTTACCGTATTCACTCGTGTAATCGCCGCACTTTTTTACCCGATTTTATCGTTAAGGAGTTGAGGGTGCGGCCATTCTATAGGTGTAAGGCCTTGGAACATTTTTTCTAGAACGATTCTGCCGATTTTTGGGACGCCATGCGTCTAGATTAGCTCTCTAAGTAGGAGGTTGACAGACGATATGAACGAGATAGCGCCGTTCTATGCTTTTGTCTAACCAATGTGAACATATTCCATAATTTATAAAATGACTTCCTAGTTTTATCTCTTGTATCATATTTCTGAATGTTTGCATCATCAAACAATTTCACCCAGCTGTCATGTGCACACTACCATGCAGATCAAAGGATTTCATAGTATAGCCGATAAAACAACACAGCTTTGATACGAGGCGACAATCTCCTTGACGAGGTGAAAATGAACAGGAGCGTCGACCAGTCATGCTGTCTCAACAAAAGGGTTATTTGGTAAACTGTGACTGTATTTTTGACACGTTGCGAATGTATCTAGTCTCAGTCGCACTGCTATCCTGTAGCTCGTGGCGGCATGAAATTAATTTCTTTGATCTACGTCACCAAGTCTGGTATGACAGTACACGATATATCGGGGAACAGTGCATGGAGAAATGTAATCGGCAGCTGCTTATAAAAACACATCGTTCACTCCCTCACTGTCAAACTGCTCCGATCGATATCACCTTGACAACAGCTTATCTCAGAGTCAGTCACTTGACCTGTGTAATGAGGCAAGTCTACACAGAAACGCCAAGTGAATTACAGCTTGGTGTATTTAGCAGACTGAAGTTGAAAGTTTGTTTAAGTGTTTACTGACGGATAATAAGCTGTGTTTGCGGTCATTTTGGTGGTGCGGCCATTACATTGAATTAGGATTTTTTCTTCAAATTTTGCGGTCATTTTGGGGGTGCGGCCATTACACGGGTGCGACCATTACACGAGTGAATACGGTAATCAGGCAACAAGTTCTTTTAACTTAAATTCATCCATTTTTGACTGCCCACCACCTGGGTAGAACCAGTACTCAGGAACTGCCTCCTTTGATTCCTGAAGCAAAGTGCAGTAAACAGTCTTGCCCACGGATTTACATGGCATGGTTGGCTGAATCAGAGTGGCACTATCTATAGCTAAGTCTACAGCAATATGCATGAACCTTAAATTTATGTAAATTACACTATATGCCTCAGTCGGATCAATGTGTGCTGAGCAGGTTAAGAGACAATTATGAAATATACTTATGATAAGCCATACAGTTATCTGCATTTTATAAGCAAAAGGAATAATTGTCATTCATTTGTTTGTTTTTGAGAGACATCGCAGGGACCATTAATACTAATCAAATTAGGAATCTGTTCACACCTCTGCTAGTGGCAACAACTACTCTCAGCACTCTCTTGTGTTAAAAGATACTTCAAAATGAAGACAAATAACAAGTGTGCACTGGTCACACTACTAGGGTTATCTCAATATTGTGTAAAGTAAGTCTAGTAGGACTACATTGCAGATTGAAGAAAAATCTTTTAAAAAAACATTTAATTCCATTCTCAGTGAACACTAATAGCACAGTTACAAAATTACAACAATAAAAGAATCATTTAAGTCACAATAAATGCCAAGTCATGTACAAGACAGTGTCTGTCATGGAAGTTATGATTTTATGAATTCTATAATTTATAAAATGATTGATTGGTCCATTGGCAATCTGTAGTATCACAACTAGACTGTATAGTTTCTTCTGGCTATCATGGTGGAGATAGAATAAAAAACACATTGCCAGATTGACTGACAAAGTGACTCTAATATAGCCACCAGTACATGCAGTAGGGATATGACTATGTTACTGAGACAAGACCAACTATTAGTAAAAAAAAGACAATCTTTTTAATCATGGCAGGCACTTTGTCATGGTTTCTGTCAAACAGGACATAGATCAGCACAGACTTCTGGGGGCTAGATCCTGATTAATCATCAAGTTTAACAACATCCATGTCATTTTTAGGATTCTAAGATAATACCAACTATTAACAAAGATATGCCCAACTTCAGTATTGCAAATGTACCTCTTAAGTCTTAAAATAAGGCTAATTTTGTATTTTTGATACAAATAACTAAAACATTTTTCTAAATTAAGTAAATGTATGCTTACAGACAGGACAAACTTAACTTGTTACTGAGTCAAGGCTAACTGTGTTACTGACCATCATAGGCGGGCACTTTGTCAGGATTGGTGTCCAACAGAAGTTTGATCAACTCCGACTGCTGTGGGTCTATAATCTGTTGCTCTTCAGGTACCTCACTGTCCATGTCAGCAAGCTGGTTCAAACGTGGCTTCTTCACGCGATGTTTACCTCCAGGAGAGCGGTCCTCACGCACAGCTGAGAATAATAAACATGATGATCACCATGATGTTCACAAATGTATAATATATGAACAAAATCTGTCATACTTTGGTTCAAACATATTTGATAGTTAAAATGAAATAAAACTGGAAATAGTAACTAAACAGAAAACAAGCAACATGTCACAGGCTGCGAGAAAAAAAAACAGTTCCCCAAAATTGCTTAAAGTTAATTCAATAAGTCATAATTAAAAAAATGTCTATTCTTAGTAAAACTGACCTTAACCTTGATCAGAGGAGTCCTAAAAAGTATCCCAGACTTCCTCTTTCAGTGATGTATGTACATGACATACCAAGTTAGGTACTAATACCACAATCTGGCATTTAAAACCAGTAAAAGTTCGCAAAACTAAAAATAACTGGTAACTGCTATTCATTTTTTAATAAGATATTGTGAAGAAGTTTTAAAAAAAGAAACATTTGTATTTATGTAGCATGATAGGTTACCTAGGGGCACCAGCCAGCCAGGTGAAAGAGAAGAGTTGTGAAAACACATACATGTAAGTTTTAAAAAATACTAAGCTTTTAAAGTAAATTTTGTAAGTTGACTGCTTAGGTCTAAGTTAGGATCCCTTATTGTGTATATATATCTAGTACTTGCTGCAGCAATAAAGCTGAATTGATATTGATTCATACTTCCCCCACCCCCAACAAAATTTTCTGGATCTGCCCCTGAATGAGACATATCTAAAACTTACTTGTTCTAACTTATGCTACTCCATACCATACATACATGTACTCTCAATGAACAAGGAATCAGCTATCAATATTAGTCTGTACTGTATCTATATTGTGGCTATCAAGGAATTAAAAATTACCAGCGCTCATGAATTTACTCGGTTCTTCATGTAACCATGGAAACCATGC
Organism: Sinonovacula constricta; assembly: GCA_007844125.1. Lineage (NCBI taxonomy): Eukaryota > Metazoa > Mollusca > Bivalvia > Cardiida > Solecurtidae > Sinonovacula > Sinonovacula constricta. The sequence continues at coordinate 10,257,541 of CM017559.1, forward strand.
AGCCTAGCATTTCTACATGCTGAGTTCTACACTATTTAGCACACCTCAAGATAGATTATATGACTTCATGAAATAATGATAATACAACGGTTACAGGACTAAAGACAATGGAAGAAATCAATAAAATGACTGCTATAAATACAGTATACTTCAAAGACAAAGCTTTGCAGTCAAACTTCCTTTGAAACATTTGGTTTACTTTGATTTTTTGTATGAAAGCTAAAGCTACATGCAAAAAAACTATTAGATATTTGGGCATAATTTTAGCTAAAACTCTACAAAAAGATGCTTTTTAACACTACCTCAACAGTACATATTGTTAATGAAAATAAATAATGATCATTTTTCAAAACCCATAAACAATTTCAATGGGGATTTATACCAAAAATAGATATAAATGCCAAAATGGGTAACTAGAACATATCATGATCTGAAAAGAAAGTGGTGACATGTTTTTTTTTATTTTAAAAATAGCTTACGATGCGGCATGGTTCAGACAGGAAATACATTCTTCTAATGACAAATGAAATGTTATGCTTTACTTTCCTATTCTGATGTAAGAAATCTAAATAAACAGCCTTTTGCAGGATCTTTTCAGCCAACAATTTGCTATTTTTTTCGAAGTTTGGAAGAACAATGGTCACATTTGTTGAAAACTACATTTAAATGGAACAGCTAGACCATTTCTGTTACTATATTACTACCATGTTACATTTTAATATCATATCATGAAAATCTGTAGAACTACTTTTTGGCAGCTTTTTGTGGTTGGCATTTTTAGTGAGAAGCAGTAACACTATATTCACTGCTAATGTAGTGATTATAATTATATTAAAGAAATTGATTTTTTTGCTGCATTTAAACCTGGTGACAGACAGGACCTGTAATAAGATTCTAATAAATATTGATAATGCATGTAGTTATAAACCTCTCTATTATATCAAGGTCTAAAATATTGTTAAAAGGGCAATAACTACTGCAATTTTCAACAGATCATACTGAGACTAGCATGGTCACAGGATCAGTATAATTATAATAATAATATGGTAATTGTGAAATGTCATCATTAAAGATTTTAGCCAACAGTTTACATATATCTAATATTTGTAACACTATCTTACTTCTGTTTGGGGGTATTTATGCATAATTTCTGTAGATGCTTCAGTCTTAGCTTTGAGCTAAAACATAAGTGGTCATGTGGCTTTCTTAGTTTAAAAATAGCTACTGTGCAGCATGGCTGAGATAGTAAATATGTGTTTGTAATGACAATTGAGGCATTATTTTCACTTTTCAGACAGGTGTAGCGCGTCAATAAACATCATTTCGCAAGATCTGTTCATCTAACAATAGTTTTTTTAGTTGATTTATGAAAATATTTTCGGTCCAAAATGTCACATACCACCTTTAATCTATGTAAAACTTAAAGAAAAATTTTAACTTAAAGAAGAGTAGAGGAGGAAGGAGAAACAATGTATGGAGAGAGAAAGAGAGGGAGAGAAGGACAGGAGGAAGAGAGAGAAGGGAGGGCAGCAGAAGAAAGAAAGAGGGAGGAAGCAGGAAGGGAGAGATAGAAGGAGGGAGTAGAAGAGAGAGAAGGGAGAAAGTCAGACAGGTGAAAAGGGTAGAGATGGAGAACCAGACATGAAAGAGAGAAATGGGATTGAAGGGAATGATTGAGATAGACAGATAGGGGATGGTGGAAGAGATAGAGAGGAAGGGGCAAAGGAAAGGACAGAGGGAGATAGTACTGAAGAGAGGGACAGAGAGAAGGAGAGAGACAGACAGAGAGACAGAGAGTGAGAGAGACAGACTCAGAGAGAGAGAGAGAGAGAGAGAGAGACAGAGTGAGACAGTGATCAAAGAAATAGCTCAGAGTCTGTCCTTATTATAACTGCTCTGTATTTGTGACACATTGGCCATGGGTGCATTATATTTTTAAAAAAAATCTGGCAATTTCTTGGATGCAGTACATTAAATCTATATAATTCTTCACCTTATTTACATATTAGGGTCTTTAATTTTATTTGAAAACAATCTATAAGCATGTATTGCTTAGACCTTGTTATATTCAGGAAACTTTATCAACAACAAAAAATATCCTAGGTTGATCTTCATACTTTTACAAACAATTATCGAAGCTTTTTAGTACCATGGCGAAATTGACATTTACTTGGAGATTTCTTCTCTTGCACATGAAAGTAAAATCATAAACTGCTTCACAGAAGGGCCATGATAGCCTATATTGCACACCTGAGTGTTGTGAAAAATTAGAAATATCAAGCAAGGAATATCAGCAATGTTTAAATAGACCAGAATAGAAGCAACATACGGACAATCAGTTTTATTTTTTTTACTACATAGCTATTTGGAGAATGGCCTCAGCCCTGGTGGCCATGTTTTTTGATGGATTTTGATGGATTGTATTTCTTTGAAGAATCTTGATACAGGTCCACACAAGGAACTTGTATACAAAATATCAAGACTCCAGCTCTTTCAGTTTCTCATAAAAAGCATTTAAAATTTTGTTTTATAGCTATATAACGTCGCTGTTGTTCTAAAATGTTGTAACTACACTTTTTCCAGTTTTCTGTTTAATCTTTTGCTGACGACATAATACTTTCCCGTGCTAGTTGCGAAAATGTTGGATCTGATAGTCAATGGGAAATGTAAAATTGTGTCATGTGATGAAATGATAAATGGATTGGCCAGTTTATTTGACATTCGAAATTGTCTTAACTACATCCAGAGTTGCAAGGATTCAGAAATTATATTTCAATTTTGAATTTTCTCAAATAATTCAATATCTGATAACTTGGTCAAACCATTAGTAAGTCATTGTTCATATGTGCAATATAATTGTCACTGTTATAGTGCTAAATTCTTTTTATATTGTGAATTAAGAATTATGTATTTTTCAGTAAGCATTTGCAAACCTTTGCATCATGTCAAATTCATTTTCTTTGACATCAGATTTGTTGTCACCTACTGCATTTTGGTTTAATTAATTACAGATATGAGTTGTTGGCATTAATATTTATCAGCAAAAGCGTGCCACCAGTTTATTTTAGATTTTTTTGTTGGTACTTCGTTTTCGCAGCATCATGAAGTATTATTTTGCTTGTCGTTTGATTGTTTTTAATACGAATTCTGTGTTATATTTCTTACAGAACTTTTACAGTCTGTTAATTAGTCATGTAAATGTCATGGTATTATCGAGCAAACTTCAAAACTTTGGAGAGAAATAGAAACTACTGACTGTGTTGAGTTCCATACAAACGTTTTAGAGCGTATTATATTCACTCTTGTGGATTTATTACATTTACATTGCCCTTTGTTCATTTTCAGTGTCTACCCTATGAATTTAACTTTAATTTCACCACATATTTGTTCCATGCAAAATGCCTATACTGGTTAGATGTAAGCCAAAATGAAATATTAACATTGTGCTTTTTGAAATAATTGACAAAATTAACAATTTTGAATGTTTCTGAATGCTCTTATTTAATAGATAAAGACTTGGTCATCTCAGAGTGTCATAAGCTTGAGCAAATTTACATGTCATACACTAAAGTGAAGCCCACAACTGTAATCCATATTTGCACTAATCATGACTTAATTGTCCTTAATGTGTCCGGAGGTTATGTATCATTAAACTGGTGTGACAATGTTATAACAATGTCAATGCTTTAACTTAAGGCAACATTGAATGAAGAAGTTAAGAGAGATGATTTTGACAAAAACATCTTGCCTGTTCAAATTTGTGTTAAATGTTTAATAATGTTGATGAAAACAATAATACAGATGACCTCTCTGATTATGACGATGATGTTTGAGATCTTGATTATAAACTACCTAAGAAAAAACGAAAAAACCATAAGAGAGTATATAATGAGAAAGTGGTTCTATGTGATGAGAGGTTATCACAGGCATGCAGTGATGATGTTGATGATGATGACATAGAACCAAAGTGATGAACCCAAATGATTTGTTTCCAGGAAACAGATGAAAAGAAATGATGAGTTATTTCATCAGAAAGTGCTAGAAAATGAAAATAATTCACATGTGAAACAAATGGTAAGAAATTATGCATAAGTATTATAGATCATGAGGAAGTTGTAGTTGAAAGTAATCCTGAACATATAAATATAGATGTCGAAGTTATTGACCAACCAGTCACAGGAGTTAATCATACAAATATGCAGGATGAAACTGCTCTGCACGCAGACTATGAGAAATACAATGAAGTTGTAGCTAGTCATGATTTGGAGATAGATGACAATGCATCGCAACTAGAAAAAACAGAATCAGAGGTAATGAAACAACATCTAAAAGAAAAATACAATACGAAAGAAACACACAAGCAATTAAGAATGAAAGGCATGGCATACCTTGGTGTAAAAAAATGAAACAAGGAAAAATGCATTTTGCTGAAAGAAACGATCGATTATTGACCGAGAGACAATGTTTCCAAAAGTGTGAGAAAATGAAAAAGAGGAGAAATCTTAAAGCTATAGATGACAGGTGCAGAAGAGAAATCTTTGAATCATTTTGGTGAGACATGACATGGAATCAAAAGAAGGTGTATGTTGCAGATCTGGTCGATGTTGTTAATGTTAACAGGAGAACAACAGATCCAGAAACACTGAGTAGAAGAACATGCTCGATGAAGTACTTTTTTGCGACTGAATGGTGAACAAGTAGCAGTTTGTAAAGGTACGTTCATGTCCTCACTCGGTATTAACAAGAAAATTGTGTATAACTGGGTACATGTTACCAATTTAGGTACACCTAAAACTGCTAACATGACCCAGCATGATAACAGAAAATAGAACTGTCGAAGATGCCTTCTCATTACTGTCGAGCATCTAACTCCAAACAGTACTTAAAGCCAGTGTTTTAAAACCTTACACACCTACACAAAGCAATACAGTAATACAATTAAAGCAGATGAAAAGCTTGCTCTTCAACAAACACAGTTTTGTAAACTGTTTAGTGAAATGAACTTGGGATTCTACCAACCAGAGAAAGGCCAGTGTGATATGTGTACGACCTACCAAGAAGGGAATCTAAATGAGGCTTACAGGAAATATATACAGGTAAATGACGAAGATCGTCAAATGAAAATTAATGACAAGGTAAAGGCCACAGCAGATGAAAATGTAAGAATGTATACCCTGGATTTACAAAGTTTGTTAGTATGTCCTGATATGGAAGCAAGCAGCATGTACTACAAAATGAAACTTTCATTCCACAATTTTACAATATATAACATAGTTTCGAAACAGGTGATTTGTTATTTCTGGACTGAAGTCAATGGAGAACTAAATGCTAGTTCATTAGCTTCATTTGTAATAGCTTTTTCCGAGAATGAAATGCGACAACAGTTATCATATTTAGTGATGTATATATCAGAATAGGAACACAACACTGTCAAATGCATTGCTTATGTTTTCGTTAAACATGGGAATTACTATTGGACATAAATATTTGGAGGAAGGACAACCTCAAATGGAGTGTGATAGTGTATATAGTGTAATAGAGTGAAAGATAAAGAAACAAAGCATCTATTTGCCTCAACAGTATGTGGACCTTATGTGCGCACCAAGATAAGATAATCCTTATCAGGTCAAATACATTGATCATTCATTCTTCTTTGACTACACTAAACTTTCAATGTACTCATCTATCAGACCTGGATCAGGTGTTGGATCGTTTGTTGTAACATACATACTGGCACTTAAGTACACAAATGATGGAACAATACAGCACATGTTGAAGTTTTCAGATTGCTACAATGATGTTCCACAATGATCTCTTCGAAAAAAGTAGAACGCAGTGAATACACAGAACCAAAACTGTACGGCAAACCTCTTCCACTGAAGAAGACAAAAAAATTCAACACCATCAACAGTTAAAACCTGTTATGCCTAAAGACTATCATAGCTTTTATGACAATTTGCCTCATAACTAGTGTCATGTAACAGAATGCTAAGACATTGTGTTGCTATGTTTGCTGTCGCTACAAGACTTTCTCAGTAGCTATTGAACAGATTTGATGTTAGGGTGACATGAAGTTCAAAAAACAGCAACAAGTCCACTAAATTGAGTATTACAAAAATAAAGTATCTACACTATACCCATAAAATCTGGTTTGAAATAGTCGTAATTGTTAAATATTTATGCTATTAAAACACAGAAACAAACTAAACATTCTCTTGCAGAGAGGTATTTCAATAGTGATGTTATGTCAAGTTGTAAAATGAAAGTACAATAAATAAAAATATGGTACACATTTTTGCTTCTCCTGAAATACAAGGATTTCGCAGTTACGACATTTTCGAACGACAGCCACCATATGTGAAATAGCCAGGTCTTTGGGGGCCAAGTTTTGGGTTGGATCAAAAATCTTTAAACAATCTAATACAGGACCACTTAGGGAACATGAACATCAAAGCTCTAGTAGATTCTGACAATAAGATTTTCTAATTTTCCCCATAAAACCATATAATGGCCACACCTTTGGCGCAAAATTATTGATGGATCAAAACTCTTTAAATAATCATGACACAGGGCCACCAAAAGAACATGTATATTAAATATCAAGGCTCAAGCTCTTGTGATTTCTGACAAAAAGATTTTCAAAGTTTTCCTTTATAGCAATATATGGAAAAAAAGGCCATGCACCTGGCAGCCATTTTTTGACCGATCAAAAATATGTGAACAACTTTTTGTTTACCCGCCTGCAGAAGCTTATGAGGAAGTTTTATTGAATTTACCGTAATGTTGACTGACATATAATGCAGGACGGAGGCGATCACAATAGCTCACCCTGAGCTTAGCTGGTGAACTTAAATGACCAGATTGTAGCCATTGCACTTAATATATAAGCTATTTGTTTTAGGTTTGTTTTTTTTCGGAAATATTTTTTATAAGATACATACCTTCTCTCTTCATCCCATACTGGAGGCATTTCTGATAGCGGCAGAACTGGCAGTTATTCCTGGTCGATTTGTTGATAGTACACAATCCCTTGCCGGAATCCTTGCAGCTGTATGACAAATTCTTCTGCACTGTTCGTTTGAAGAATCCTTTACAACCCTCACATGACAGCACAGAGTAATGATAACCTGACCCTCTATCTCCGCAGATCATACAATATGCTTGTGGATAGCTCAATGACTCGCTGGTTGTCACTGACTCGTTGCCACCAACACTGATGCTAACAAGCTGGTCAGGACCGACTTCTGTTTGCACCTCATACATTCTCATCCTGTCATCATCCACTTGCTTACGTTTCACACTGTCACCATGGGGTACTTGGAAATGATCATTGTCTGAATCAGTGTCCGAATTAGTGTATGACATGGTGACTAAATTATTTGATAGATTAATTTATTATTTTTACAAGGTTTTCACCACATCATTTGCAGTTGAGCTTTTAGGGGTGTTTTACTTTTTTCCTATTTCTGCTTAAATGTATACAGTATGCATTTAATGTCTACATTTGTTGGTTTGTTCTTCAGCTGCAAAATAAGATATATTCTTTGTAATATCAAAAGAAGTGCCTGTTTTAATGCATTTTGTAAGTTACCATAATGTGCATTGCAGAATAAAGTTACTAATTAGCAAAAATAAAAAATACATCTAAATAAATGATCTTTTACATAAACAAACCTACAGCTTCGTAAGCTTGTATACATCATTCTAATTGAATTGAGAAGCAGATGTTGAAAGGCTCCCCAAAACATTTCAATCACATGTATAAGCACATTTTAGATTAAAAAAAGGCAGCAAGAAGAAACAAGTTCGCCTCTACTGCAAAAAATCAATGAAATATGCAGACAACACAATGAATATGTTGTTCCATATAGGCCTCTACACATTCGGGGCAACTTCAGCACTTTGAAACCCATTTCTGTTATGTTTATTATATAATCATTTATGCTTGTTAACTGTTTGGGCTATGAAGAAAATCAAATTTCTTGTTAAAAAATATACAGTTATTATGTTTTGGAAGTTATTAATGACCAATTCAGTTAATTTTACTGAAAATGAAATATTCTGATTAAGTATCCTGAAACATATCGATTAGGACAAAGAATATTGTGATAGCATCATGATACTTTTTTCTGGCAATACCTAGCTCTTCTTATGGCACTCAATGGTAACAAAGTTTGTCGACTGCTACATTTAAAATATGACCGGCCTTACAAACTGAGCATGTGTGCTGTGACATAATTTTCCCCCACTTGCTATGTTTTGACATTTGAAATCAAATATAAAAATATCAAAAAAATGATGACTTTCTCACTTGACTTCTGCTTATTAGATAAGAGTAAATTAAAAGATTTTCTTTTAGAAATGCATTTTAAGTTTCATGACGTGTCTGAAACTGGGTCCTACACCAGTATGGGGTCATAAAAATAATTACCCGTAAAACTTACGGCCGGCTGCTGGAATAGTTTTACCACTACACTTTTGTACTGTTACAATCTCATACTGAACTGAGAATAGTCGTACCAGATATAACATATATAGGAAAGTTGTTAGTATAGCAGTTGTAAAAAACTTTCAGGACTTCATCTGTACTGCTGATATGTTCTAATTATTCCATCTTATATTTGCCGATTGTCTCGTGTTTGTTTGTTAAGTGAATACAGTTTAACTATTGACAATTAATGATTTAAATGTATTATAAATAACAATTTTATAGATAAAAGAAAAATCGATGCATTTATTATTCAAGCATAAACAATGGCTTCAATTAAGAAGTTATACAAGCAAATCAAAACTAACACAATCAGATTGTACATAAAAGTAGCCTTATATACCAGAATTAAATTTTCCCGTGATTTTAATTATTACTTTATAATTTAAATCAGTCATCTCTAAATTTCTAATTTTCATTGCTGCATCGCCCTTTGATGCTTCGCATCAATGCTTTTCTTGTAATGATTGTCATGCAATCATCTCATGAATAAAGCATTGTTATTTCCACCACTTACATGGAAATATGCAATCCATGTATCATATGTCCATTCCCAAAATGGTAGGACTAAAGTAAATATGAGAGGAGAAAATAATCCTGTCCCTAACTGGGATTCAAACACTGGGACCTTCAGATCAGTAGGCTGACACTCAACCACTTCACTAAAGGGTTAACCCAACAGCAAGGCTGTTGGAAGTGCCTATATGCCCTACAAGACTATTCCAAATTGTAGTGGTACGACTACAGTATTCCTGCGCCCCTCACGACCTCGAGAAAAGATACAAAAACCGGGTACACAGCAAAACAAGCATCTTCTGTGTAGAATTGGTTACATGTGGGTAGTGAATAAGGTTAATTTGTGTTTTAGGTTCGAGTTCGCACTTTCAGCAAACCATCCCTATTAAATTCTACAAATGCGGAATAGATGTTTTGTTGTTTCATCTGACACTGACATCTAAATAGCTCTGAACATTACTTAAGCGTTTTTTATCATTATTCAGATCTTATTTCGTTTACATCGTCAACAATTCTAAAAGCGTATAAACAATTTCATAAGGACACAAGACAAAATCTTGAATTACATACACAAAAAGGCAAATCAGTATTCTCCTTCGTAATAAACAACAACAACTACAGCTGTCCGATAACAAGAGTAGCCTCTTTATTTTATGTGTTATTGCTGACTAGCTTGATTGAAGTAACACGCGGATCCCATTTTGAGTGACGCGGATCCAATATTTTTTCCAAGTGCAGGAGCACGGACAGCTTTAAAACACGGCCCGGCCATAAAATACAGTACGACCTTATAGGGAAAACACGGCCGTACCCTTAACTTCTTTATTTCTTATGGTATCATTACAATTCATTTTGCACATAAAAGGTTTTCCTCATGTCTATCTTAGGTGCGTTTTTATTGAAATTATTTTTTGAAGTTCATAAGATTGTAAAAATTACGTCAGTAGTGGAAAACATGGTCCAGCCCACTTAATTCTTTATCTCGCAAGATATCTTAAAAATCTGATTAAAGGGTACCCTTATGGCTTCATAAGAAACATACTAGTATACACTGAAATTATTCTAATAAGAAATTGTTAAAAGCGGAACCGTTTTTATATCAACATTACGGCGGCATTGGTAAACACGTCCCGAACCCCTAATTTCTGTGTTTGTAAGATATCTTTATCTATTTTTGGATCTTAAAGAACACAATATTAGCTCTATTGAAATATCTTAAAATCCAAATTATCTTAATTAGAAGAGTATAAAATTCGGTTTGCAATAATACCGTTTTCGGGTCAAAACCACGCTAGAAACGGAAATCACGGCACTAACGCCTAAATTTGTTACCTCTTAAGAGTTCTGCAAAATTCTTTTTACATCTAAGAATATGCCCTACTAGCTATATTTGAATACTTCTATATTAAAATAATGTCGATTATGCGTTTATTATAATGAAAAAAATGTATGTGTTACACAAGCACCTTATCACATCCGGCAAAAAGTCCTTCCATCAAAAAAGTGTATGTTGGGTTGCTTGGAGGCAATAAATGCAAAATTTGGGCAAGCGGCAATAGTTGAAGCTTCATATTTTTAGCTTTTCAAATTTAAAAAGCATGTTCTTTATATAGTAAATACATGATGGTCATGCGAAAACTTAGTATTGAAACGAAGGACAGACCACAGGGATACAGGAACATTGGTTCTACTGGTGCTATAAGCCCACTTTTTCATTTTTTTTCTCCAAGCAACCCAACATACACTATTTTCATTAAAAGACTTTTTGACGGAAGTGAAAAATGCTTTTGTAATTCATGAATTTTCCCCATTATACGTCGGTGGGAGAACCGTCGTGTTTGCCAACGTGTGCTTTCTCGCGATTGCTCTGTAAATACATGATGGGCATGCGAAAAGTTAGTATTGTAATGAAGGACAGACCCCAGGAATACAGGAATGTGTTTCCTTTCCGCGATAGCTCTTGCCTTGCCTCCGCTAGAAGTGCATTTACCCAAGCCATTTTCTCCATTATAAACTAATATGAAGCTAACAATGGGCCATAAATAGAACAGGCTTTTTTAATTTGAAAAAAAAATGAAGCTTCTGCTAGTGCCACTAGCCCAGTGTTTGCATTTATTTTCTCAAAGCAACCTAACATACACTATTTTGATGGTAGGACTTTCTGACTGATGTGACAAGATGCTTTTGTAACGCAATCATGTTTTACCATTCTAAGTCGATGGGAGAAAATTTCTTTGATTTTTTTGTTTACAAATTTGAAGCTTTATCAGGTGCAAGAAGTTCAATTTTTGCATTATTTCCTCCATGCACTATTTTGATGGAGGGACGTTTTGCCGGATGTGAAAAGATGCTTTTGTAATACAAACATTTTTCCCCATTATACGTCTATGGGAGAAAAGTCGTGTATGCCAACGTTTGCTATCTAGCCATTGCTCAATAAATACATGATGGACATGCGAAAACGTAGTATTGAAACGAAGGACCGACCCCAGGGATATAAAAAAAATGTTTCCTTTTCGGGTTAGCTCGCGCCTAGCCTGCACTTGAAGTGCATTTACTCAAGCCAGTTTCCCCATTTTAAACCATAAAGAAGCTTCCACTGGGCGATATATATAAAACAGGGTTTTTTTATTTTGAAAAAATAAAAATTTGAAGGTTCTACTGGTGCCACTAGCCCAATTTTTGCATTTATTTTCTCCACGTTACCCAACATACACACTTTTGATGGAAGGACTTTACCGGATGTGAAAAGATGTTTTCGTTACACATACATTTTTCCCATTATAAGTTTGTGGGAGAAAATTAATTTGAAAAATAAAATAAAAAATGAAGCTTTTACTGGTACCATTAGCCCAATTCTTCCATATATTTCCTCCAAGAAACCCAACATACACTATTTTGATAGAAGTACTTTTTGCGTGATGTGAAAAGATGCTTTCGTAACACATATGGGTTTTTTCTCTTTACAAGTCTATGGGAGTAAAGTCATGTCTGCCAACGTCTGCTTTATATGATTGCTCAGTAAAAACACGATGGACCCCCCCCCCCCCCCATTATAAACCAATATGAATCTCACCATGTTCTGTATATAAAACAAGCTTTTTAATTTGAAAAAAAAAAATAAAAAATTAAAGCTTCTACTGGTGCCACTAGCCCACTTTTTGCATTTATGTTCTCCAAGCAACCCAACATACAATATTTTGATGGAAGGACTTTTTGACCGAGGTGAAAAGATGCTTTTGTAACACATACATTTTTTCGCATTATAAATCGATGGGACAAATTTAATTAAAAAAAAAATTGAAGCTACTGCTGGTGCCACTAGCCCAATGTTTGCATTTATTTCCTCCAAACAACCCAACATACACTATTTTCATGGAAGGACTTTTTGCCGGATGTGAAAAGATGCTTTTGTAACACATACATTTTTTCCCATTATACGTCTATGGTAGAAAAGTCGCCGGTGGGAGAAATGTCGTGTTTGCCAACGTTTGCCTTTTCGCGATTGCTCAGTAAATACAATAAGAATATATGACACAGTCCTATGAGTATTGAAACATATACCAAACTCCGAAAATGCACAGAACAAAGGTATTTCACATGCAAGCCAAGCGAAAAGTAAGAACAAATTTGTGATGAGTCATTTAAGGAAAATAGCAAACCCGACATTTACCGCCTTGGAACGGTCAGTCGGCAATATGGACCGACTGGGGTGCTTAAACCGGTTTTACAGAGCCCTAACCTCGCACTTCCTGACGAGTTTCTAAAATGCAAGCAACGAAAAGAAAAACGATCTATTTGAAAACAAAATGTCCATGCGCTGATACTTTCTATACGTTATGACGAAAGTAGTGACGTCATAGAAAAATAGTGTTCAGAAAAGAAACATGGTATTATTTCGATTAGAAAAACAACACAAAAATGGTGACCACAAATAAAATTAACTTTCTGAATCATGAACAAACATGACCTGAGACGAATAAATGGTTGTAGCATCATGTTCATGTGAAGATGGAATTGAAGAACCAAAGTTCAATGTCCATCAAAGGAAATACACGTAACAATCCTTATAGGATAAAATTAAATGACAACATAGATTACATGCACGGGGAGATTTTTTACGACCGCCACACTGCACAAGTAACATTGTTGTGATCATGAATAAGAATATATGACAAAGTCCTATGAGATTTTCTCCATTATTAACCAATAGGAAGCTCACAATGTGCTATATATAGAACAGGCCTTTTGAATTTGAAAAAATAAAAATTTGGAGCTTCTACTGGTGCCACTAGCCCACTTTTTTGCATTTATTTTATTCAAGCAACCCAACTTACACTATTTTGATGGAACGACTGTTTGACGGATGTGTAAAGATGCTTTTGTAATACATACATTTTTTCGCATTATAAGTCGAGGGGACAAATTTACTTTGAAAAAATAAAACTTTGAAGCTTCTACTGGTGCCACTCGCCCAATTTTTGCATTTATTTCCTCCAAGCAACCAAAAATACATTATTTTGATGGAAGGACTTTTTGCCGGATGTGAAAAGATGCTTTTGTAACACATACATTTTTCCCAATTATATGTCTAAGGTAGAAAAGTTGCGTTTGCTTACGTTTACTTTTTCGCGATTGCTCAGGAAATACATGATGGGCATGCGACAAAATAGTATTGCAACGAAGGACAGACCACAGGAATACAGCAAAATGTTTCCCTTTTGCAATAGCTTGCTTCTAGTCTGCACTAAGAGTGCTTTTACGCAAGCCATTTTCCTCATTATAAACCAATAGGAAACTTACACTGGGCATTATATAAAACAGGCTTTTTTAATATGAAAAAAAACCCACAAAAACTTAAGTTCCTTCTGGTGCCACTAGTCCAATTTTTGCATTTATTGCCTCCAAGCAACCCTGCATACACTATTTTGATGAAAGGACTTGTTGACTGATGTGAAAAGATGCTTTTGTAACACATACATTTTTCCCATTATACGTCTATGGTAGAAAAGTCGCCGGTGGGAGAATGTCGTGTTTGCCAACGTTTGCCTTTTCGCGATTGCTCAGTAAATACAAAACTTAGTATTGAAATGACGGACAGACCCCAGCAATACAGGAATGTGTTTCATTTCCGCGATAGCTCCAGCCTTGCCTGCGCTAGAAGTGCATTATTAACCAATAGAAAGCTCACAATGTGCCATATATAGAACAGGTCTTTTCAATTTGAAAAAATAAAAATGTTAAGCTTCTAACTCAATTTTTGCATTTGCATTTGTAAAATGTTTCCTTTTCGCGATAGCTCGCGCCTAGCCTGCACTAGAAGTGCATTTACGCAAGCCATTTTTCCTATTATAAACCAAATGGAAGCTCACATTGGGCTAAATATAGAACAGGCTTTTTTTATTTAGAGAAATAAAATAACAATTTGAAGCTTCTACAGGTGCCACTTGCCCAATTTTTGCATTTTTTTCTCCAAGAAACCCAACATATACTATTCGCATGGAAGGACTTTGTGACGGATGTGAAAAGATGCTTTTGTAACAGATACAATTTTTCCCATTATAAATCGATGGGAAAAAAATATTTGATTTTTTTTCATAAAAGATGAAGCTTCTACAGGTGCCTCTAGTCCAATTTTTGCATTTATTTCCCCCAAGCAACCCTATATACACAATTTTGATGGAAGGACTTTTTACCGGATGTGAAAAGATGCTTTTCTTAACACATACATTTTTTCCGATTATAAGTTTATGGGAGAATAGTCGTGTTTGTCATCGTGTGCTTTTTCGCGATTGCTCAGTAAATACATGATGGGCACGCGAAAACGTAGTATTGCAACAAAGGACAGACCCCAGGGATACAGGAAAATGTTTCCTTTTCGCGATAGCTCGTGCCGAGCCTGCGATAGAAGTGCATTTACGCAAGCCATTTTCCCCATTATAAACCTATGGAGGCCACAATGGGCTATATACAGAACAGACTTTTTGCCGGATGTGAAAAGATGCTTTTGTAACGAATACATTTTTTTCCATTAGGTACATTTTATTTTCCAATTATGGCAATGCTTAAGCCAGTTTACAGTGATGCTCTTTAAACAGAAGTAATAATGTCTTTACAAAGTTCAAATACATAATTATGTATTTGACAAAAAAAACCCATGTATGTATGGGTGTTGATCCCAGCATGTTACAAAAAGTAAAATTCAGAAGCATTATTATATAGCACCAGAAAATGATTAACAGGTTTAAAATTTTATGTTTTTAAAATAAACATCATTGTTTTATTATGTACATGTCAAAACCTTTAAATCATTAGTTTATGGAATCATACATTCCTTAACATTTATTTAAGGCTTTCTGGCAGGCCCCAGTGAAAATTAAACCTTTTTTTTTAAAGATAAACAAGTTTTAAAATTGAATTTGTCAAAACAAATACTGAAAAGAAAAGTTGGTAAGTAAAACGTAATTAAATATAACTTTATAGCATAAGCCATTTTAAAAACAATAAACAAAAACTGCTGTCAACTGACATTACATGAGTTGATGTTCTGTTTTCTGGTAAATACAAGCCATAGATATCTAGAATAATCAATTATAAACAAATACTACTGTATTTAATTATGCTAAATACATAATGTACATTATTAACAAAAGATATGGAATGTACAAGTAAGAAGGTACTTTCATTTCTATAAAACAACAAGCTACATCAATATTCTATCAAATTAATGCAATATTTTTAAAACTTGCCCACCTTTAACAGCAAATAGTGATTTTTTTTTTCTTTAATTTTAAACAAACTTTTTTAGGACCAAATAGCAGGGCAACACCACTTGATATTTTTTAACTTAAGGATAATAACATTGCATATAATAATAAAAAGGAGCATAAAGCCAGTTATCAGACTAAGAAGGTAAAACATTTATAGCTGTTGAGAATTATAATACACATAGATATATCCAAAAAATGTACATGATATAATGACATTTACGCTCACTTCATTAATAAGTATGTTTCAAATTATTTATATATGCTTATTTTTTATACACATGCACATTTCTTAAGTTGATGCTAATGTACAATCTGAAACAGAAAAAAAAATATGGGTAGTTATTATGACATTTATGCCCATGTTGTAATAATGTGTTCACATTTTACAAATTTATTTAAATTTGATGCCTTTTTTGATGATGTGTTTTTGATGATGTACATAATGCAAATTCTAATTTACATTATTAACCGGTAGAAAAATATACCTACAATAAATATTGTATTCAACCTCGCTGCATTATATACATTGCTCGGATAAAAAATATTGTACATTAAATGAGACCAACAATAACAACAGGAGTAAAAGGCCACAATACATTGGCAATACTAATAATTACCGGTAGCAAAAGAATAGCATTTCACAGGTACATGTACATGTAAAAAAAGACTTCTACAGGTAGATAAAATTTAAATATTTGTAGAAAGTTTGATAGGCCCTTTTCTTATTTACCTATTGTATGTTGTATAATTGTTAGCTTTCTGATAGTTGGAGACTTAAAAGTGACCCAGGACAAATTTCCACCAATGTTTATTTAGCATAAAGTATGCTCTAAGTGAGTGTCCAACACTTAAAACATAATTATATTCCATTACCACTTTTCTGTCAACTTTAAAATCCTCTAAAAACATTAAGTAAGCCATCAACAGTCATTGATTTATATTTACAGGCAATACCTAATGGCACATGTTTGTTTTTGGTTAGTAGACATCAATATAATTCACTTCTGGCCACTTGTGGTTTACTTAGATATTTTATAACCTGTTTGCTTGAAAAGGAAAAATTTCGTTGACACATTTAAATCATCCCACCGATTAAAGATGTGAACACATTTTTGATCAAAACATTGAGTTGTTTTTAGTAAATTGTAAACAAAACCATTTAAAGTTTTATTGGTGATGAAAGACCCCAGACAAATTTCTGGGTAGAATCACCAGCCCACCACATGTTTATTGGATGAATTTCCCATGTGGAAGAATGAACCTTAATTGTAACCTATGCATTTAGGGGCTAAGGAAAATAAATAGGTGACTAACTGCCAGCCAAGCGCAACCAATGTAGTCAGAAACAATACAAAGATTACACCAGAACACATTGATGGTTTGAAAATTCTTAATAGTAGAGAACTATCCGTTTAAATTCAGAGGAATCTAAAGATATATTTGTAACAATTAAAAATACAATAAAACACTATCAACATCAACAACAATAATTATCACAAATAATATCACATAGTGTTCAGGCATAATTAAACTTGTTTCAAGTGCAAGCAAGGCACTTAAGTCTATAAAGATCCCAGAAGACTTTCCAGCTAGATAAAATCCTAGAACACAATGACAGTAACAAGTACTATTTATTAAAACATTGTATCGAATAATCCATCACAAAGCACTGCCTTTCTGTCAAATTGTCAAAAATTAAAAAAAAAGAAAGAAGGCTAGTATTACAGTAATTTGTGCATGAAGTTGTGCCAAAAATATACAAAATGAGGGTTTGTAACATTCCCCAAACCCAAACATCATGAAGTTTTTGCTTGTTTTTCACTCATATAATCGTCTCTGTTACTAATTGCAATGTGGGGTAAGTGTTAAAAAATAACTGCTTGGACATTTCCTTCTACAAAAATGGTTGAGGTATTCTAAATTAGTCAATTGAAATTAAAAAACCTTCATCTACATTCATTTTTCATTCTGTTCACCTTCTAGTAAAAACAATAATTTGTAAATGATAAAGGTTTTATTACATTTATCTGTACCTTCTACCCACCTCATGTGAAAATAATAATTTGTCAATAAGTTTGAGGGAAGTGTTGAAAATAAAGACAGACTGGCAAACAGACCTTTAAGTAACTTATTATCTGTAAAGAATTCAGCTTATATTTTATCTGATTAAAAATAATATTGGTCTAAACAAATCTGCAACAGCTTGTGTCAAATTCACACTTGTCAATGTTTTAATCAGATGCTGTTAGTGTGAATATCAACCATAATGACAGCTGGGACTTGAATCCAAGTAGATTTATTAGTGCTGACATCACTCTGCTCACTCTTTTACCTTCAATCCTTTTTTCCCCCACAAATAATGTCATTTAGTGTTATTTCATCTTCGATGTCAATGTAACAAACTATCTTTCATTAATGTGTGTTTATATTACCTCTTCACAGACACAAATTCAGACTTTGTATAAAGAACAACAAGCCTTTATAATATACTAACTTAAAACAAAGTTAGTGAAAATATTTTGTTATTTTGGAAACGTAACCCCATCTACCCTGGATTTGTATCGATGTTTGTCTTTCTTTTCACACATCAAATATCTTGCTCTTTTCATTTTTGCAGGCAGGATATGGCTAAATGTCTCTTGTTGATAACATGATCATGCAATAAATTGTAAAACCTCCTGCCAACTCTCTTGTCCTTGTTAGAAAAGGAAAATAATATCAACATATAATGATCTTTTTTGCCAAGTATTGTTCAGTATACAATTATCTAATATTTCTGTCCTTATAAGAGCTAAAGTTTGTATTAAACATATGTATACACTAAAAGTGGCTTAATAATTATGACACATAGGTTACACTCAGGCAAAACTTAAGCCTAGAGATTTGGTTAATGATCCAGTAGAGGCTGACCAATACGACGGCATATGTTGGAACTAATGTTTTTACAGCCTATAGCCCACATACTTGCAATACTTGCAATAATGTTGCTTTCCACTTACTGCCAGGTATCTAGCTAGATCCATGGCAAAAAAGTTTGATCTCAGCGATTTTTTTTTCATTTACCTGATTGGTCAGATGATCCTGTTCCCCAGACAGTTGACTAATCAGATTCTTGAAAATTGTCGTGTTCAAATGCTCAGGCACTAAACACCATAGTATCTAATCATCAAGCTGTTCTTCCATCAGTTTCTCATATTCTAAAGTACTCTGTGCCAGATACACACTTATTGTTGGTGTAAAAGACAAAAGTTGTGAGTTTTTGGGTGCTGGATCTGACGAGAATGGAAAAGAAGATGTGAGATATGTGGCGTTTAGAAGATCACTGAGATTTGGTGTGCGATTTGCAGTGCGGTGCCCAAAAATTAATTCACTGCAAGGTCTCAGATTTCCAGATGACTTTCGCTCTTCTTTCAGTACCTTGGCTTTATGATTCAATTGGATGATTTCCTCCACCATGTGACACTGTTGTAGATATAGTGATGGAGCGCCACCACTAAGAATCTGCGCCAATGACTGCCATCTAAGGTAACATTGCTTCCATAACTGAATTGACAGTGCTGAGAAGCTTGGAACCAAGATATCTGCTGACAATGAACTACTTGCTTTATGGGAATAAAACTCACATAATTTCTTGGAGTATGAATTGGTGTGTAATCTTGGACGACTGACTAAGGGCCTGTCAAGATCATACAAGTCCTGCAGTGCAGTCTTCAACTCTTCTTCGTGGGTCAAAATATACAGAGGATTCTTGAAGAACGACCGGTCCTCTGCATTAAATTGAAGATCCCACTTCCAAGAGGTGGGTAGTTTGAAGTGGCGGATATTATGTGGGTCAAACTTTGTGAAGTTGTGTCGCTGGTGGTCATTGTTGAAGAGGAATGTGTCAAAAAGACCCATCAGAGATGTGTCCCAAAGTGTGGTGAGGTAGGTCTCTGTGAATTCAAAACACGAGGGGAACTGCTGCAGCAACTGCCAGACGCAGTCCAGAAATAACAAGAAAATGGGAGTCTGAAATGAGAGTGTAAAATAACTTTAGAAAGAACAGTAAATCTAAGTACTCCTCACAAAATATGACTGAAAGTAAAGACTAGATGGGAGTCATGGGGAGAAAGAAAAAGGATGAGAGATGAACACAAGTATGATAAATCGGTTTAAAATATCCGACTGAAGTATGAAATAAAAAAAGGAAAAAATATCATTTGTCTGTGCTCTTCCCCCTACCGAACAGAAGATAAGAATTAACATAAAAACACAAGTCTGTATGAGCAAGAAAAATGCAGATGACAAGTCCATTGGAAATATACATAAGTAGAACAGAAATCTGTATGAAGAAAGGTCAGGTATTATTTCGCAACTTGATTAGACATTTAATGAATAGTAAGTATAGTCAACTTGAATAGACATTTAATGAATGGTAAGTATAGTCAGTTAACTTCATGAAAACAATATAATCCAATAAAATAAAAACATGAATATCAGTCTAAAATAAAATGGTGTGTTAAATGCACAGAAGGTAATAGAGTCTGAAATGTATATACAACTTTTGTGACTTCCACTGAAATTTCCTGAGGAATAAAATTAAGACTAATTCTGTCTTGTCAGGATGGATGGTTTTCCAAGCATCGTAAAATAAAATCAATGTTGTATTATTACAGAAAAAAACTATTTATATTCCTCACAAAATAGTAACACTTTTAGATATGTAACAATTTTCTAACAAACTTCCAAAGAACACTTTTGACTTTGAAAATGTCTTTAAAAAACATTAACAACACGCCATAATTGTTTATGGCCAAATTGTGCAAAGGCTTTCTGCTAATCTACATGCCAAGTTAAGTTTTATGGTAACATTTTAACAAATATGAAAACATATTGCAGGATGATTCATGAAATCAAGATTCTAGATGGACAGACACATAAACAGTTATAGTAAGTAACAGTCTTTATTCATTAAATTGTAGGAAGCTTACAAATTTTAAACAATATTTTTTTATAGTGTCAATATAAAAACACCTGTATTACTAGGGTAACAGTGGCATGATACTCACCTGAGGGGTGTCACCATTGGTTACAAGGCCTAGGTACGTCTGAAAGGGATGTCCCATGCGCACCCATTCCTTCTGTACGAGTCCTTCAAAGCCAACTTGAGTGCGATAATGTGGATCTAGCAATATCTGCACTAAGCTGCACTCTAGGCAGGCAAAATCACAGCTCTCCGCCTCTGTGTATAGATACAGATTGGTAAGAATAGAGTAAACACAGAGCACACCCAACAACGGAAGAAGATTTAAAAGTTCAATCCAGAGAAAACTATAAAAAAATGTAAAACAAAGTTAGAGAGAAAGAATACAGTAAACTTATGAAGAAGAATTGTAGAGGGAAAAATTATTATCTTGAGAAGTAGAGTTAAAAAATAGAGGATGAAAAAGTAAACTATGGAAGAATTGTGTTAAAGGGAAAAAAATGTGAGTAGACTCCATATGAAAGAAGATAGTTTACTAATAAATAAAAGAGTAAACTAGGAAAAATAAAATTAACTAGGGAAGAATCAAGTAAACTGGATAGAAAAAATATCATTAACTAGTTTAAATTAGAGTTAGCTTAAATGTAAACACAGGAAGCAGTTCTTGAACATTTCTAGTCATCAACACTTAAGGATGAATGGACGGAAGTACAGGAGAGATGTCATGTCTTTTATATTCTTTTTACCATTTCTTACCTAAACATGTGCACTTTTTAAAAACCCAAAAGCTAGGTTAAAACAGGCAAAGAATAAATGTAGGTTAAAACAGACAAAGAAAGATCACGTTGTCTTGGAAAGAATTATCAGTTAATATGACTAGGGATGAATTGAGCAATCAAGGGGAAAACAGACAAGGTTCAGAACGTAAACTTTGTTAGCTCAAAACAAGGTAGAAAAAAGAACACCATTGGAAGATATACTTCAATTGTGTTTACTGATAAAATAGTGAAAAATAGGTTAGTATAGAGAATACAGAGGAAGAAGCTGTCTGCTCTTTGTTACATTGCTTCAACACAATTCTGGTCATGTTAGTGACAACATCCAGCTATCTATTCTGGAAGACGCTAGACAAATGTCTGGATAGAACCACTGACACACTACAGGTCAGCTGAAAGACCTTCCCACAGGAAATAAACATTACAGAAAATAAAAGAGCAATTGTTTTTGAAACACACACTACACCAGCCCATTATGGCCATTATAGCAAACTTTAGCAATAATTGGTGCATACATTACAGTAACACATGGCTTTAATAGCAACATTTAGCAGTAATTGGTGCATACATTACACCAACTCATTATGGCTTTTTTAGCAAACTTTAGCAATAATTGGTGCATACATTACAGTAAGACATGGCTTTAATAGCAACATTTAGCAGTAATTGGTGCATACATTACACCAACTCATTATGGCTTTTTTAGCAAACTTTAGCAATAATTGGTGCATACGTAACAGTAACACATGGCTTTAATAACAACATTTAGCAGTAATTGGTGCATACATTACACCAACTCATTATGGCTTTTTTAGCAAACTTTAGTAATAATTGGTGCATACGTAACAGTAACACATGGCTTTAATAACAACATTTAGCAGTAATTGGTGCATACATTACACCAACTCATTATGGCTTTTTTAGCAAACTTTAGCAATAATTGGTGCATACGTAACAGTAACACATGGCTTTAATAACAACATTTAGCAGTAATTGGTGCATACATTACACCAACTCATTATGGCTTTTTTAGCAAACTTTAGCAATAATTGGTGCATACGTAACAGTAACACATGGCTTTAATAACAACATTTAGCAGTAATTGGTGCATACATTACACCAACTCATTATGGCTAGTTTAGCAAACTTTAGCAATAATTGGTGCATACATTACAGTAACACATGGCTTTAATAGCAACATTTAGCAGTAATTGGTGCATATATTACACCAACACAACCCCATGTCCAATTAAGTCAGTGTGCTATGAAACCTACCTTCCACTATCACAGTCCGCTTCTCAAGAATGATGTCAGCAATATGTTTAGATGCTTGTAAACAGCGAGACACTAGGCTCAACCATTTTGTATTATCAAGTGAGGAATACCAATTCATGTCCTGTGCAACAAATTCACGCTGGGTGTCTATAAAGCAGAGAAAATTGAACATTCCATAACAAATTAAGAAAACAAAGATTACTGATATTAAATGTAAGGGTAATGTCATAGAATACTGTTGATATAGATGTGTTATACCACTATACTGGTCACCTTCTAAGTTTGATTCTAAGGGCTACCTTTGAAACCTTAACATTAATAAATGCATTTGATACCTGCCAGGATTGAAAAATTTAATAACTCTTTATCTAAGCCTGCTACCAAATCTGTGATTTCCCCATGTTACACCCTCTGAACAAACAGTTGGCCAAGCTGTAGCACACTTCTGGAACAATATATGTATTATTGTTTTGTATTAAATTATTGAATTAGGATTTTAAGCTATACTTACTCATACAAAATAATTTAATCAGAACAAAACAATTCAAGACTAGAAGAATATGGCACACAAGACTGACAAAAGCAATTGACACTTCCTTGGATGTGAATTTTATTTAAACAAACTGATGGTAGTCTGCTGAATCCCATCATTATCATAACATTTTTTGTTGAATGTTAAAGCTAAACATTGTACTGCTTGTAATGTAAAACTGCATAAAACCTGTAGATTTAAGTACCACAAAAACATTTTTAAACTTCTTAAACTTCTTAAAATTTGACTTTTTCTTTCCTTTTCACTAGCAAGCATGTTTATAACTTTTCAAAATTGTTGACAAATATGTTTTCTAGTACGACTTTAAAATAACACCCTTTAAAAACTATTTTTGGAAAATCTTTGTAAATGTCACTATTGCTTTAATATTCCACAACAATCAATAAATTGTTTAAGTCCACGTTAACTTGAAGACTAGGAGCTGTAATCAATGTGATATAATATTGTAAACATCTGACATGAGTGTAAGCAAGACATACTACTTTTAAGATTTAACTGTGTCTCGGCCTGCGTTATTTGTTTATTGGGTTTATCATCCCACTAACAGTATTTAAATTATCTGGACACGGGGTCCACTTGAAAGAGATGTAGTGCTGCCTTCACTGTGTATAGCATGCCGTGAACACCTGGAATGTTGCCACACCTGTCACATTATCTTTACACTGGGCCAGCCAGGTGTGGATTAAACCTTTTGTTTGCATGAGCGATAGCAAGTGAGCTATACCACTACAATCTTTAATGACTGGTCGTATCGGCCTGGGTTGATCAGGAGCCTTACATTCCAGGACAGTATTCTCTTTGACTATCACTAATACACATTCAATATATTGTCGTCAGAAGAGTCCAATGTTGTAAGTTGAACTTCAACCCTCACCTTGTCCCATTTATTTAAAAACAGTAAAAACAACTTCATCAAAAAGTAGGAAGACATTGCCAGTAACTCAACAGCAAATAGTACAGATACTGATTGGACAGCTCTCAATGGGATATTTACACTTTTTTAAAAAAGCCTGATTCATTCTTAGCAAGTATTATGAGTTAAAGCAAAGAAATGAAAAATACAAGTGTCAAGTCCTTCTCATACCTGACATGCAAGAAATGAAAAATACAAGTGTCAAGTCCTTCTCATACCTGACATGCAGAGTTTTTGCAGCTTGGTGAAGCTCTCCTGAACCTCTTTACAAGAGGGACATAACTCTGCAAGGTCCACAACTTTTGGAGAGTTCCGGTGACTGCCTGCCACTTTCACTGCATCCACCATTCTGAGAAATATCAGGACAAAGGATAACATCATTGCAGAAACTAAATAAGTGCATTATTTTTAAATTAAAACAAACAGTGTAAGTGCAAGTATATATAAATGTATGTAAAGAAAGTACTTCTTTCTGAACCAGTTAAAAACATTTTGTATAAAGTAAAATTTTACTAATCATGCAAAATCTGCACAAATCTGAATTGGTCAAAGGTTTAGAAACCTGATAGTAGACAATAATAATGTAAAACTATAAGTTAATATTGTTTGTTACTTCTTATTGCACTATGTTATATTACTTTAATTAGAATAATAATCTCCCTTGTGAAAAGATACTTTAATAATATGTGCTCTCTCCATAATTTGTAATTTCCCATTCATAACAAATAATTTTATCATACAACATAGGGCACATTATTCATATTTTGTTGAATACACATACCTTATGAGTATTATTGTAGAAACTATCAGCTGAAGTCTTTCTAACTGGCCAAGGTATTTGAAACTGTTATTCATTGTTTAGCTGTTATACATTATGTTG
The DNA here is from genome assembly GCA_007844125.1 of Sinonovacula constricta. Taxonomy (NCBI): domain Eukaryota; kingdom Metazoa; phylum Mollusca; class Bivalvia; order Cardiida; family Solecurtidae; genus Sinonovacula; species Sinonovacula constricta. Next base: position 10,282,675 of record CM017559.1, read on the forward strand.
ATATGCACAGAAATAAATTATGGATTTCAGATGTCATCTTGGTCAATAATGATTTTTTTTTGTGTGTATATACATCAGACAAACCAACAGAACAATACATAATTGTATAATATCTGTGTATATCACATAATATAAACCAACAGAACAATACATAATTGTATAATACCTGTGTATATCACATAATATAAACCAACAGAACAATACATAATTGTGTAATATCTGTGTATATCACATCATATAAACCAACAGAACAATACATAATTGTACAATATCTGTGTATATCACCTCATGTAAACCAGCAGAACAATACATAATTGTATAATATCTGTGTATATCACATAATATAAACCAGCAGAACAATACATAATTGTACAATATCTGTGTATATCACATAATATAAACCAAGAGAACAATACATAATTGTATAATATCTGTGTATATCACCTCATGTAAACCAGCAGAACAATACATAATTGTATAATATCTGTGTATATCACCTCATGTAAACCAGCAGAACAATACATAATTGTATAATATTTCTTTGACAGTCCAAGTTAGACAAAAATAAAAATATTAGCAATGAAAGTAAAACTATCATAATATCAGCCGTATGGAAGCACCTATTGCAATTAGGTATCTAGGAGAATTTGATATAAAACTAATATTTCAAAATACATTTCTATTAAAATAAAAATAGCAAATTCTGTACACAACAGAACCATCAGTGGCTATATTTGTTAAAATGGGTATACCATGTGTTTCATTGAATGAATTAAAACATTTGCATAAAATTTCTTACTTGTTGCTGAATTGGGGATGATCTAATTCACTGTCTTGTTTAGACATTCGAACCAAGCTGTTCTTGTTAATATGTGTATAACACCAAGTCTAAAATAAATCCAAAATGAATGCATGTACATTAGAAACATAAATGTAACAATACACTGCAAATAAAGGAACAACATTTACATCTAAACTGCATGTGAACACATTATGGGTGTTTCTGTTTAATCAATATGGTGAACATTGCTTCCTACAGAATGAGATATAGTGGTATTAGGGTTTTATATCCACTATTGTGAACTTCCACAGTTTCACCACAACTTTACTGGTGAAGGAAGGAACCAAGACAAATATCTCTGTAGAAATTTGACAGACCACAGATTGATTTGGATGATCATGTAGGTATCATGTTGGCAAGAATGTTGAACCATGCACTGTCAGGTATTAAATTGCTACTTTTACTTTGCAGTAGTATGACAGGAGCTGGTACAAGTCAGTCAGTTTAAATGGTGCCGCATCATATGATTGTTCCACAGTACCTTGCTTTATGATGCGATACTGGGTACAACCTTGCAAAGCTTTGATACATGTCAAGTTCAAATGAAGGCTGAGACAAATCAGTATACAATGTTGTTATAATTCATCAAATCCATTCACAGCCATTTCCATCAATGAAATGCATTTTAATTGTTTAAATGGTGTTTATAAACATGGTCTTACAAAAGGCTACTACCAACATAGACACTCTGCAGCAGTGATCCTTACTGCAGTTTTATACTCATGCAAAAACAGCAACTATGAATAAGAACATAAGTTTGTATCTTTATTTGATCTAAAACAGATTGAAAGCTAAATGATCCACAAAATTTGAACCCCTTTTTTACAGAACATGTACAAATTTACCATTCTCTTGTCAGATATATTACTGGCTGAAAATGTTTCAATCATAACTGTATTGTAGTACTTGAATGTTGTTTTATGGAGTATCCATTTGACAGATCAGGAAAGGAGGAATTTTGTAGATAAGGCAAAATAATACAGTTTTTGTTAACTATAATGATGTTTATGTATTATATATAACATGCATATAGCTGTCAGTTAAAATAGTTCTTATTGTTAAGATGTAAAAAATCAGTGTGATGACTGAAATTCTAAGAGCTATTCTTTTTGTCAGATAATTTTTGGAAAATATCAAACAGTTGAATTGAAAGATTTTTTTTTTAATTTGAATATGTTGATTTTTGTTTTATCTATTTTTATAAACATGAAAATAATATTTTAGTAAGTCAATGTACCCATACAGGGTTCATACAGCCATACCATGCCAAAATTCAAGCACTTTTTAAGCACTTTGCAAGCAAGTTATCCCATTTTTAAAGCACGTTTTCTTTTTTTCCCCGACGCCGTTTTGTTGTTTACAAAGGGGCGCAACTGCGACGTATTCGAACCCAAACTAGTTCGAACCGCTTGAAATTCGTCCTCTTACTATTCCGTTTCGCAAACAATTTATATATTTTGATACTAAATTCGATTGACTGTTTAAAACTTTCGACATTTTACCATGATCATAGTCATTTATTAATTTTTAAGCACGTTTTAGAGAAAATTAAGCACTTTTTAAGCACTTTTTAAGAGAGTAATTAAATTCAAAGACTCTTAAGGACTTTTTTTTGTTTTTAAGCACTTAAGGGTCTCAAAATTAAGCACTTTTTAAGACTGTGCGAACCCTGCCATATGTTTCAGCCTTAGTTGATTGCCTTTGCACATAAAACTTAAACCTGCATCTACATGCCCTCAATAAACCCATAGTTGAATCAAGGTATTTCAAATTTATAATATGAATTTTAACCAATCAAACTTGGTTATATCAGTAGGAACGCTCAGTAGATATATGTGCTGTTTCATTTCAATCTATGCATTGGTTACCATAAAAAGGAATTGTTTAGTAAGTTAAATGGAAGCATGTACTACCAGACTGTATGACTTAAGAATGTCATAAGATAAAAGAGTATTATTTCCATGTTTGTAAGGAAAAATCAGTCATCTTACAGGAATACGTCGCTGGCGAAACTGGGGAGCTGCTCTGGAGATATCTGGATTAAACAGGGCCTCAGGAACAACAAAGTACTTGGGCAAACTGTAAAAACATAACAAATAAAACACTTGACAAGTTGACAGTTACAGATGAGATTTTAACAATGATGTCTTAATAAAAAGAGAGCCATGATGGCCCTGAAAACTCACTTGAGAACCATGGACTTCTGTAGGATTTAAAAATCTTATCTCAATTGAAATGTTTCAAATTAATCTGAAACTTCATGGCAATAATCATGATGACCAAGTGAAAATTGGATCATAACTGAGGACTCTAGTATATTTTTGTCTTAAACATGACAAAGTGAGCTATTTTTTCAGCCCATGTGACTCAGTTTCAACCTTCTTCAAGATTTCATAAAGATGAACATTATGACTATGTTTAGTGAAGATTGGGCCAAAACAGCAGCCTCTAGAGTGTTCACGCAATGTTTGATGCTGCACAAAGGGTAATCAGAAAAACTCAACATGAGCATGTTGTGTTCAGTTGTGTTAAAAAAGCATCAAGAGCACAAATGAATACCAGAAAATGCAATGACAAACACTACTGGCAAATTCAGAAAAAAATAAAATTTATATATCAAAGTAAAACCAATAAGCAACAATGAGTACACAAATACCGCTATATCAAAAAGTTGGATGCTTGAAATACATTGTAATGAACCCATAAAAAACCTCAAAAGAGTAATACTGTTTCTTTAGTATCTTACCTTTGACAAAGATCAAATTTCTGATTTAAAGTACACACACGCCATGATTTAGTACAGTTGCACCGTCTAAGTTCTTGTTCCCAGTCATACTCTGTGTCAAACATTGGCACCTCACAAACATTCTGTGCCTCTGTTTTCAAAGAAAATAAAAATTCACAATGCAATAAAGAGCAATAGAATGTGCACATTTTTTGGATAGATTTATTTAATAAATTAAAAAAATCCATTTTCCCCTAAGCCTAAGGCTTACTCCACCGTGAGAGTGAATATTGCCGATCACCATTCACCATTTCTGATCGTATTTGGGCAGTTTCCTTTTTATTATTTAGTATAAATAAGAAGTAAACAATGTATTGTTTAACAGTATAATTCATTGATCATATGAACATACAAGCACAATTTCTATGGAATTCATGGTTTGTATAGGAAATGTAATGGGTATAAACCTTTTTTCCTGTGTTAATTAAAATAATCAAACATCAATTAAATGTCTTGCATACATTTCTATTTGTTCTGCTGGACTCATGGCTAATCCATTGGTAAACAATCAAACAAACTTTCAACTTTAATCTGCCAGATTACCATGCTGTAATTTTCTGTGTAGACTTGCCTCATTACACGGGTCTGACTGAATGACTGTGAGATATGTTTTTGTCGATCAAAGCAGTTTGACAGCTAGGGTGTGAACAATGTGTTTTTATAAGCAGCTGCTGATTATGCCTGTCAATGGAGAGGTTGAATGACTGACAGGTCAGAACGGTACAAGTGAAACTAAGAACATCTTTGACTAGCGAACATTACACCTTAACAGCAGAAGAATTTTCTAAACTTTGGGTGCGTACTATATATGAGCTTTTGATTTTTACCTAAGATTTGAAGCCCAAAGTAGGGAAGCGCACATTGCATGGGTGCCCACATTCTATAGACCTTTAAGTCTGCTAGAGAACCGGATTGATTAGCTTTCAAAGTGGTTGCACTCAAAGAAAAAATGTATAAGTATAGAAAATAGTCTGTTAAAAATCAATCAATGGAAAAAACCAACCCAATATCATTGTATTATCAAGATTTTAGAATTCATAAATTATTATAATTTTCCTGAAAATCTTTTTGTTTAAAGAATGTGTTTCTCTTAAAACATCCTTCTTGTTATGTGACTTTTTTTAATAAAAAAAAGTTAACTTTTTATCATTTTTCTACTGTTTCAGGGAAATGATAATAACTGTGAAAAACTGAATTAAGTTTAATAACTTTATCAGTTGGAATATGTAAGGTGAACTGTAGCACAGTTTTTACTAAAACTTAAAGTACTGTGTTTGCAATATACAAATAAAAATATTACCTGTGATTGAGTTCTCTCGACCATATACATTGGCAAATATCAGGTCCTCTTTGTTGATGAATGTGTGATATACCACCATGTTCGCCAGCTTTTTTGTTTGGTCTTTGGGACTAAATTTGAAGCTGAACTTGTGGATTCTAAAGTCCTGCAAGGATGAAAACAGCAAGATGTCAATTTAATGAAACAATTTCTCTTCGATATTCAGAAACAATGAAAAAGTTAACATTACAAAAACAGCATGATATCAATGTTAAGTCTTACTTATTAAACAACATTTATATGTAAGGGTATTCAGTCATATTCAGTTTGCAGCAAATGGTGTAGAGCCTGATCATACAGGAGCTGGCTAACAAATGTAATACAACAACAATATTTAAATGTTCAATGGATTACTTTGCAATGAAGCTCAAGGATTTTAGTGTTGCTGCCTATACTCCCACCAGGTACTAGTTTCTTTCTTCTGCTTTTATCACCCGAGGAAACTGAAGTAAAAGAAAGTAAAAATTACAAGATTTAAAAAATTTAATCAAATAATTTAAAGCTTCTATCTTAAAGCATTTGAGTATTTAAAACAATTGGTGTATGTGTTTGAATTTCTGTCAAATTTAAAGCAGATATTTACAGCCAATTTTAAAAATAAATACATTTTTATTTATGTACAATTCAATTTTAATGGCATCACAAATGTTCAAGTAGTTAAATTGTATGATTGTTTTATCTTCTCAGTGTCTCAAGCTTTTGTTAGTGTCTGTGTCTGGGTAAAACTTTCACAAGATGAATTCTTCAAGTTAACCTTCAGTCTGCCAGTGATTCTACAGTGGTATTTGTCATCTGCTTTTGTTTCCACCAATGATTATGTGTCCAAGTGAGTATATGGACTATATCATTACAAAGCTAATTATTTATTTGGTGTAATACTATTTAAACAATACATATGTGTCCAGTTAACATCAAAACAAACATCAAAGCATATACGACTATTGACTAATTACCTTGGAAGATAGTGCCAATTAGGGCCAGTGGAATATCTGTGTCATCAATTAGCTTATTTCGCTGTCTTTTTCCTGGCTGAAAATAACAACAAGTACAAAATGTAGTTAATACAATCTGGTAAAAAAGCCAAACACAATTGTATGTCAAATTGTATGCTAATTACAAATCTTCATACAGTATCTGCTAACTTACATTTAACCTGTTACATTTGTTAAAAGTCATTATTTGAACATTTGTACTAACATCTTTATCAACTTTGCAGTGTATCTTATGATCAGACGGCTTTTATCTGGAGATCTGGAAGTACACTACTTGCAATTTCAATTCTTACTTTCTTGGCTGATCAAGTCAATGCATGCAAGTAAGAAAAACTGCATACATGGTTTATCTTATAAAACAATAAATTTAATACATCTTGTCCATGTTTATACCTTAATTATAGAAGATTCCACTAACTTTAGTGTCTAAGCATTAGCCTTAACGGGAAGAAATCTAAACCTAGAATAATTCAGACCTTACAGTATAAACCATGTTGACACATGTAAATAGTCTTTTCTTATTCATTTCTTTTTTATGCAGTAACAGAAAGTATATTGGTACAGGTAAACTAGTGCTGTCATTGATACACCAAAAAGAGAATCAACGATGTCAATTTCATGAAAAAAAAATATCGTCGATATATCGATGGGAATTTGGAGAAATTGTAATTCTTATTTAATTACTGCCTTGTATGCACATTCTGGGCATTCTTATGCATAGTGTTCTTCTTTAATATAATTTCCACTAACATTCTTGTACTTAAAGCTTGATATTTAACAGTTATTTTCAAATAAAATATTGAAAAATAGTTTTTAATTTGTTTATAACTTATCCAAAGATGAAAAAGATGCTTATGTTTTAACCATTTAATTAAATAAACAGAAAGTGTTCCTCACTTTACTAATATACGCTATTTTTTATAGTGATTACAGTCAGCTTAACAAATGTACTAACATAAACAAACTAATACACAGTAATAAAAACATTTTCTTAAACTTCAGAAATGAAAAGTCCCCAGTCAGGTACATCAAGTCATAAACTTATATGAAAGTGTTACAGTGTAAAGACATTCACATTGTCATGTGTATGCAAAGCATAGTATAATACTGTTTAGTAACATAAACAAATTAATAGACAATAATAAAAACACTTTCTTAAACTTCAGAAGTGAAAGTCCCCAGTCCCGTACATAAAGTCATAAACTGATATGATAGTGTTACAATGTAAAGACATTCACATTGTCATGAGCAATGATTGTTTTTTAGAGATGATGTTTTCTGCTGTAGAGAACACACGTTCTGAAGGCACACTAGTTGCAGGTACTTAAAGATAGTGGGTGGCCATTTTGGAAAGTCTAGGGAACTCCTTTTGATGCCTGCCCCACCGGTTGACAGAAAACATCGATTTTTAACAAATCTTTAAACTTTTTTTTCCCCGCCAATATATCGATATTTTGAATTGCGTATCGATATATCGATATTTTAAAATGTGTATTAAGGGGTCGCTTAAGCGGCACATTTCATAAAATTTTAATTTTCAAAGTTCATTATTTTTTCATATAAATATTCATGCCATACATCAAAACCAATGTTATAACATATTATATCATAATTTATTAAGATTACTTCACAAAAAAGTGAAATTTGATGAATATTGATAAAACTACCATTTTTTGTTATGAGCAGTTTAGCCCAGAAAATATGTTTATAGACACAATTTTATTGTAACATAAGTTTGTTCAAACAATTTTCAACGTAGAAGCTCACTTAATTTTCATAGTGAGTGTTTAGAACATGCATAAAAACACACTTTAAAAATCAAGTGAAAACACATGTACTTTCTGTTTCAAAGAAGGACTACTTTTTTGACATTGAAAACTATGGTGATAGATTTATCAAACACGGTTAAGGTAATCAAAATTTTAAGCTCCATACTACCTCCATTAGGGTGTATTTAATAATTCTGCTAAATGTTGTTTTATATAAGCTTTGCTGTGAAGATGAACTTTTGCCCCCACAAAATGACTGAAAAAAAAATTTCTAAGAAAAGAAAACGTATTTCTAGGTAATTTTTCACGTTTATATTTTGCCATTCTGTTCTTATAGAATGTATACATAATTTTGGAAAGTTTTGGAAGAGTCGGACAAAAGACTTCATAGTTATGAGCATTCAAAATTTGGGGCATTTTATCATTTCACCGCTTTCACGACCCGTTAATATATTAATATTGGCCAACTCGATGACAGCCTTAAGTAAACTAGGTGTGCAAAGCCAATGTTAAAACATGTACAAGACTTGAATTCTATTCAAATCAATAAGTAGAAAGAAGAAATATATTGTTTCTGTATATGTGTATAATAAATTGACATATAAGTGTAAAAATGCACAGACAGTATATCGGAACATGTAGATGTCATCTGAGCCTAATAAATGTTAGTACATTTTATAATCTACACCAACAAATTGGGTAAATCACAAAAGCCACTTAGAAAAAGACATGATAAGTGTTAGTACATTCAAAGTTAGACATCATTTAGCCATATGAAACAAAACAAGATAATGATTTTGAAGTCAGAATAGAGAATAGGAAATCTTTCATCATTCAGACAGTGCTTGTGATAACTGATGTGAAAATATTAATATCATTCTGATGTTTTCTAGTAAGGTGGTATCTTGAAACATCTGTGCTAGCCATAATCTTGATGGGTTGCTCATGATAGAATGGCTAGAGATGCCAAATTGTTACTTCTCATCCTCTCACTGCACAGACTGGTGTCCACGACTGAGAAGATACTAAATGTTGTACAGACTGCATGAATATTGACTATATAATGAAAAACTAAAACTGGCTTTAGTGACCAAATTGTACAAACCACGTCTTCTGGGAACTGTGTCTGTTTGTCTAAATGTACAAAATTTCCAAGATGGCAGCAAAGTTAGAATTTATGTTTAATTATAATTCCTGAACATGTACGTAAAAGTTACATTCAAGTGCAATAACTCTCCCCATCTTGGGAATGTTTGTTTATTTATTTGGGCTATTGTCCAACCAACACTAATTTTTAATTTTGTGACAGCATTCACTTGAAGCAGATATTGTGCTGTCTGTGGTTAGCATGCTGTGAGCATCTGGCCAAACAGTCAAGAACCTTCCCTTATTTTTGCTTAAGGGTTAGCAAGGGTGCTATACCACTACCATTTTTGACAACTCTTTGTCGTGTCCTGGACTCAAACTCAGGGCTTTCTATAAAAAGAGCCAAGGCTCTTCAATTTTTGTTATCAGGTCCAGTTTGCCTGAGGATGAACCTAAAGCCTACACTGTCCCTACTGTGCTTCCTGGGACAATCATATTAGGCTGCTTCCTTACAGACTGTCCATAACTTACAGGTCTAGAATTCTAGTCTTTAAAACACAGCCTGATATTCAAGAATTGATCAGGCTTTGGCAAACTCTGCAAATCCTAATCAGCAAGCCCACAATAATAGAAAAATATTACTAGTCACCTTTGCATAAAGAAATGATTAAATTTAGATTGTATTGCAGGTTATTAAGATATGTAGAAGGCCTAGGGTAAAGCAAGTGAAAGAGACCCTTATTAAACAGTTTACAGCACATGATTCACCATCTATTCTAAAGTATTCTTGAGCAAGAACTTCTTACATGTCTAAAGTGGATATTCACTATATTTTTTTTGCTTTAAATCAATGGGGGTCTGTCTAAACTGTCACTCAAGCAAAGACATGATTCTCTAATTCCTGTAACTACTAAGCATATGTTTCACTCACTTTAAAAAAAATAGACATGTGCTTTTTGTTTTTGATAATAATAATTATGCTTATCACGTTTGTGATACTGCTTTTGGGGGAAAACCTACAAATAAATTAAACTTTGATTGAAACAAGCATGACCCACCCCTCTAGTATAGTCACATATAGTCTGTACATGAAATCTAGATGGATGGAGCATTTGTATCGCATAAATGAGTTAAAGTGAGTATCACTTTTGTAGATGAAATAAAAATACTGTCACATAAATAAAGAGCAGTTATTGTAAAATCCAAGGTATATGCAGAATAGAGGAGTTCAAGAAGACACTGTGCATGCATTGATCTTCTTTTCCTTTTACCACATAAGGACCTGCAGTATTGACCGGGCAACTCAGAGGGGGGCAGCTGGTTAGCACACAAAGCAAAAAATGCTAATTTTAAGGTTTAATGGTGAATAATGGTTTAAAGGCAAGTAAGGTAATCAAATGTTAGATGTAGATTTGTTTATTTCAAGAGTATTAGTGCACAATCTCAAATATAGACCTAGATTGTGTTGTTAAAACTTATGTAAGACAAAATGCTTTAAACTAAATCTATCTTGGTTGATTATATTCATTAAAATTATTTTACAAAACCCTATAAACTAGCTCTAGGTAGAGATGTTCATCTCAGTTTTATGTGCCATCTAAGTTGATAATAAGAGTGGTGGTGGATAGTGACACTTTTCACATTTATTCAATAATTATTACAATTCATCCCAGAAACATGAATAATTTTAATGAAATGTTTTTATAATATGGTGAAAGAGTGTGTGTAAATTAATACGTATAAGAGCTTATTTGAGATGACCAGAGAGGCCACAAATAATGACCAAGGTATTCCTAGTTATATCCATATTTAAGTCTTTTTTTACAAAACATGAACATTAAAACTTGTATTTATAGAATTGAACAATAATTACATGCTGTTTCATCGGCTCTAAATGCAGTGATATTTTACAGTAATGGCGATGCATATACATCTAGATAATCGTTTATGATGTTGATTTGTCTAAAACTAAAAGATATTAAACAATAATTTGGCATGAAACTCAAGATGAACTTTTCAGGAATAACTTAATCAAATTTGTTTAGTTGTCCAACCAACCAATTTTGAACAATCAGCTGGTTTTCTACAGCACAATGAACTGCTTGCACACAATTTCATATTAATCCCAATTCTCCTGTATTGCGCTTGCCTCCTCACAATTTTTTTGCAAGCGTCTGTCACAGATTTTGAACTCCTCTATTTCCTTGGGCCAGTTTCAATTGGCTTGACACTTGATAAGCATGCTTAACATGACATTAGAAATGCATGCCTTAGACTGTGCAATCTTTTTTACTGTTGGATAATAAAATGGCAAAATTAAAGTTGTGGTCATTATGACAAATGAGATGCAAGATTTGGAGACATGGACTTTACTGAGATGTAGTAATTGCAACTGTTAATGAAACTGTAAACAGGCAACAGCCTTAATGCTCTTTGGAGAAATGTTTTAAGAAACAAGTCCAAATTAAGTCAAAACTTAAACTCTTAGCCTACTTGGGAAGCACTTATTTTCCTTAGGCAAAAACAGTATGGCCAGATCTTTTATCTAGGAAGGAAACTGCTGACAGGGAAGTTAGCATGAGTTATGGACAAATATAGCAGGCCAAGAGTAAGTTAAGTTTCATAGCTGTTGGTTTGACATTTTAACTTTGACACATCAAGTTGGTGACAAGTTACTTTGTGATGCTATTATAACTCCTACTTAAGAATGTATGGTGATACAGTATGGTGCTTTTTCAGCTGAATCTATATATCAGTGAACAGGTTTGCCAGAAATGAAATGAAAGGTCAAAGTTCAGACATGCTAGGTTGTCTTACCACATAATTGGCTATATACTACAACCAATAAACAAATAGTTGAGCCAATACCAATGTCAGTATAAGTTTCACGTTTAACCTACAATTTGGTAGAACCAACAAACTATTTTGTAATTTTCTTAAACATCATTGTCAATCTCAAATCATTGTTTTTCTCCAATGTATTACCAATTAGCTAGTTGTAGAAAATAAACTTTAACAACTTTGTGTTCTTCAATGTAACAACCAAAATGACTGTTGAAGAACCAATCAGTTATTTTCTAAACAGGACTTCTATTGTCTGGTAGTACATTGGTTTTATCATAATTTATATCCATGTGTTAAAGTATCTCATTTTAACAACCAACATATACTTTGGTACAACTAACATATTCCTTAACCAATATCATTCCTTTTTTAAATTCTACTACAATTAATTAAAGTATAAACTCACTGCATTCCACAATTCTACACTCAGTAAGGTAGAAATAATATAACAATACAGATGAACCAAAACACAGTACAAATACTTTTTAATCCTACAAGAATAAAGCTAAACCAACATCAATGTATTTTCTTAATTCTGCAATATCACTGCATTTGCTTTCATCCCAAAGTAAATATAGCATAACCAATATTGCTGTGGTTCCTAGTTCTACAACAAGTAAAGCATAACCAATATTGCTGTGGTTCCTAGTTCTACAACAAGTAAAGCAGAACCAATATGGCTTCGTTTCCCAATTTTGAAGCAAGTATAGCAGAACCAACATTGTTGTGTTTCCCAATTTCTACAGCAGATAAAGCAGAACCACTATCACTGTATTTACTTATTCTACAGCAGGTATAGCAGAACCACTATCACTGTATTTACTTATTCTACAGCAGATAAAGCAGAACCACTATCACTGTATTTACTTATTCTACAGCAGGTATAGCAGAACCACTATCACTGTATTTACTTATTCTACAGCAGATAAAGCAGAACTAATGTCGCTGTATTTTCAATTCTACAGCAGATAAAGCAGAACTAATGTCGCTGTATTTCCTAATTCTGCAGCAGGTATAGCTGAATTAATATCGCTATATTTCCTAATTCTACAGCAGGTATAGCAGAACCAATATTGCTGTATTTCCTAATTCTACAGCAGGTATAACAGAACCAATATTGCTATATTTCCTAATTCTACAGCAGGTGTAGAGAACCAATATCGCTGTATTTCCTAATTCTACAGCAGGTATAACAGAACCAAAATCGCTGTATTTCCTAATTCTACAGCAGGTATAACAGAACCATAATCGCTACATTTCCTAATTCTACAGCAGGTATAGAATAACCAATATCGCTATATAATTCTACAGCAGGTATAGAAGAACCAATATCGCTATATAATTCTACAGCAGGTATAGAAGAACCAATATCGCTATATAATTCTACAGCAGGTATAGAAGAACCAATATTGCTGTATCACCTAATTCTACAGCAGGTATATCAGAACCAATGTGGCTGTATTTCCTAATTCTACAGCAGGTATAACAGAGCCAAAATCGCTATATTTCCTAATTCTACAGCAGGTATAGCAGAACTAAAATCACTGTATTTCCTAAGTCTACAGCAGGTATAAATGAACCAAAATCGCTATATTTTCAAATTCAACAGCAGTTATAGCAGAACCAATATCACTATTTTTCCTAATTCTACAGCAGGTAAAGCAGAACCAATATCGCTGTATGAATGAACCTTTAAGGGTCTATATTTTGCTACTATAAACAGAATGAACCTTTAAGGGTTTATATTGTGCTACTATAAATAGACTGTACCTTTGAGGATTTGTATTGTGCTACTATAAATAGATTGAACCTTTAAGGGTTTGTATTGTGCTACTATAAACAGAATGATCCTTTAAAGGTCTATATTGTGCTTGTATAAACAGAACAACTTTTAAGGGTCTGTTTCTCTATACTAAAATTGCATTTTTTTTTTTTATATAACAACCATTATCTTTGAGCTACAAATCTGGTTTTCGTAAACTTATGTATTACCTCATGAAAAAGAGCATGTGCAGCATGTAAAGCTCACCAAGGCAAATATTTGCATAAATAATTTCATTGTACCAATTTATTTTATTGAACCTTGTTATATTAAATGTCTGTTTTAATGTTACAGCCTGAACAAGCAAACAAGATTGGTGTATTAGTTTGCACGTTATGCAAATAACCCCTAGTGTACACACATACACCATGTTATTACATTTATTCATAAGAGAGGTCACTGGAATTGAAATATGTCCCTCTTAGATAAAATGATCTCAAATATGATATTGACTTAATGGTTGCATTTGTAAATATAATGGTGACACACCTGGTGTAAGGTGTATGCCTGTAAGATGGTGGGGTTTAACTGATATACTACACTTGCACCATTTAAAAAGACTTACCTTTTATATGACATTGACCTTAAAGTTTACACTTGTAAATGTTATGCATGTCACACTTTCAAATACAAGTCTGTATAATAGTGGACTTTAGATAAAAACCAGTAAAAAATTATTCTGTAGCTTAAGTAACTAGTTTTAGAGAATAACTTTATATATGACCTTGACCTTAAGCATTGCACAGAAAAATTGTATGCTCATCATCTTTAAGTGTATATTTGTAAGATGTTTAAGTACTGAAGTACTTTAAGAAGTTATGGCTAGGACATGGATTTACAGCTTGAGTAGAAATCATAGAGAATGACTTTAAATAATTATGATCATGTATATAGGGATCAGTTAAAAGTAGTTAATGTTGACGTACAAAAAATGTGGCTTACCATGTCATAGGAGGACCTATCAGCAGTGACAAAGGAGAGCTTGAAGTTGGTGAGACACAGTTTTCCAGACATTCCCTGTTTCCCATCAGAATAGGGTGTGAACTTCAGGACACTGTCCACCTCACACAGCAACTTCTCTCCTGAAAACCAAAAACAACACATACATGTTTTAAATGGTTTTTGTGTCACAATGTACTTACAAGACATTGGTCATAGCCAGCAACATGTAAAGGAAATCCACACAAGTGTCAGAGAAGAACCAGTGGTATGTCGCAGGTCAGCAGAGAGACCTTCAATTATGGAAGTTTTTAAATCTACACAGTGCTGGGAGAGGCACCATAATGACTCAGATGCGCAAGCCTTTGAGTTGTAATATAAGGTCTAGAGTGAAGACTAATTTTACCTAAATTTAAGCAATAATCACCCATATTATTAAATTTAACCTTTCTGCCTCATAAATTAATCTTAGTTTAAGCTCTAACTAGTAACTTGAAAATAAGTTTGGCGTTAAAACAAGAGATAAGAGTGTGATACAGTCTTTACATACAGTCTTAACATGCTCAATATGAATTGGCAAGTTGTAACACAAAATCTGAAATAATGAGGAAATTAAAGATGTTTTTACATAAAACCTGACATTTTAATCTTTAGTTTACTAAGGGTGAATTAACAAGGCTTTGGCAAATAGTGTAGATCCAGATCTGCCAGTTCCCACTTTACTACTGGTAAGACTTTTATGTCAACTAATAAATATTGGTAACCTAGTATGGTCTCTTTGTACATGTAATCCAAAGGAAAAGACATTATTATACATGTTTTATAAATGCTTAAAATTAAAAACTAGATTCAACATGTAAAAGAAGGGTTTAGAAGAGTTTAAGTTAAAATTAATTTAGAAAGTTTAATTGTCTTGAAAGTTCCTCTAAATATCTCAATGAATACAGGAAAAATACATTCAGTAGTAAAAGGGATACTGCTATACCATATGTAGCTGGATAAAACACAAGTCCAAAAACCAACATTGATATTGATGACATGGTCTCTTTAATAGAGGGAAATGAACAAGATTTTCAACACTACTTCTTTATCAAAAACTTTAGCAATTGTTTATAACAACAATTTGTAAAATTCTTTTATTCTGGAAACACCTTAATGCTTTTATTCTGGAAACACTTTACATTGTCAATTGTGATATGGTGAGTATGCATCTAACAACAATTTCTCTTTTTTACTGTCCAGTTTTAAAATGACTTGTGTTTCTTTATCTTGTATTCAGTACAGTGTATGCACAGCCTTGACCTCCACACACCTATGGATGAGGGAAATAAAATTGTAATTAAAAAGCAACAGCACTTAAACCCAAAGACCTTCAGTATTTAATGGTGATTCTAGAGTCCGAATACACGTATAAAGTAACAATATTAATGGGATATTAATAAATACTGAATAATGCTACAAATACATGTATTTGATAACGGAAAAGCAACACATACTGCATTTAAAAATTAATATGCAAAACGTTCTTTACAGACATCGTACCAGGAAGGTATAAAGGTGTCATATTTGGATTGTCGTCGTCAAAAAACTTTGAAGCTGTTTCTCTTACTGTGTCATCATCATCCCCTTCATAAACCTGCAAAGAACAGAATAATGTAAGTGATGAAATGCTAGAACATCTTTTTGCATGTGAAATTGCATAAACTTTTTTTATACATGAATAAAGATAAATATAAACCAGGACAATAGGATAAAACCAAAAGGGTACAATTATTATACAGACCAATAATAAAGACAAACACTAGTTGAAATGCCTGGGAAATATCTACTAGCACAAAAAGTTATTTTACTTAAATATTACCATTAAATATTGTTTAAAATTTATCAAAAGTATAAACAGACATTTGTAAATGAAATTAAAAGATTAAAAAACAACTCTTAAATATTGTCCAATTAAAGCAAACAAAGCCTTGGATTTTATAAAATTACATCAAACAATAAGAAAGCATAATGACTAAAATTTAAGCAACCATAAGCATGTGAAATACACTTTGACATACACACACAAAAGCAAGGCAAAAAACACAATAAAAAAAATCTCACTTTTTTTTCTAAATTTCAGCCTCTTTTGCCTTATTTTTAAATATCAAATACTCTTCATAGTTTTATATATTATTTCATAAATTTAAGTACAATAAAAAAAAAAAAACTTAAGAAATATTTTTTGCTGCACAATAATGTTTATATAATCTATTCTTAACCCTATTAAAACAAAGAAGTTGAGCCTCAGTGAATAGGGTAGAGCCAGTTAAGCCACATTGTGCAGAAAATGTCAGATCAGGGTTTGTACATTTGCTGGCAAATCCTCAGAAAATAAAAGAAACTTGTATGGGTAAGATATACATTAAAATGGCATATGACTACAGCTCATAATTTCAGAATGAATCAATTTTATGACAATAGAAAATACAAACTCACATAACATACAGACAAGCACTCCGTACCAAAGAACTAACAATGGCAGAAACTTCCTGACCACAGTCAACTTTTATTTCCTCCCAACTTGAAGTGTGTGTTTAACCCTTACCCTGCTAAGATTGACTCAGTCAAACTTATGCAGAGTGTGTAGCTCCAGAAATGTCAGGTTCCAGATCAGGAGCCAAGTGTTCAGGATCTGCACTATTTGCTGTCAAGTCTCTTTAGCAATATATTTAGGCACTTTCCATGTAATAAACAATGGGTAAATATGGGTAATTAACAAAATAAAGCATTGTAAGGCTTATAACCTACTGATTACAGATAACATGTGTGACATAAAAATTACCTTAAACCTAAGCCTGCTATATTTGTTAATAATGCATTCACAATTCTTGGTTATAATTGCTCACAACAGCAGGTGTAGGTACAAATGTACCAGGCAATAATTTTATTTTTAAATACTTAAATTTTTTGCCAATCAGTTAATCAAAACATGATTAACAAAATTTGATAAAATCAAAGCAAAAGTCAGCTTACAGAATGCAACATTATTCAAAAGCATCACGTTTAACCTATTGTCAAACAATGTTCTGCATAAGAATATGACTAACAACTTAACATGAATTGATACTGTGCCATTATTTCCACTAAACTATGATTTGACTAGCTCTTTGCAATACATGCAACACATTGCATAAGATAGAAAATGTAAAAAAGCAAATTTCCAGTTTTTAAATAAAATGCTTTTTATGCCTAAGTATTAGTTTTTGTTTTGCAGTGGTGCAATCTAAATTCAAGGTCACATTGTAGTCATGTGCCTCAAATATCATTTATTTTATAAATCAAAATGGATTTTTATTTCCTTAACAATGTCAACATATTAATCATGTACACATGAACTGCTGCTACAATTTAATGTGAATAACCATCGCAAACTGTATACTTTTTGGGTGTTGTAAAAGCTAAAAAAAGAAGTAATGTGTTCTCTTTCTAAAGACTGCAACATAGATTTTTGTAGGTTTTAATTGATTTAGTGATAATGGAGCATAACAAACAGGAGTTGGTTTGTTTTTTCTGGAACATGCATTAAACATATTTCCTTTGTTTTAAACTTATATACCACTGACTATTCAGATTTTAAAATACAAAAAACAACAACTAAATATATAATAAATAGGATAATAGATTTAAGTAATTAAAAAAAAACCTAGTCTAAATATACACAAATGTTATGACATTTCGGCACTGGTAGTAGGGTACACATTCTGGGACTTCCAAGAAAATTGACTGGGACATCAAAAGATTAAGACCCAGAAGTCAGGAATTCCAATAAAACATTCTTAGTGTAGGTACAGCTGAACAGACAGACATACGTACGTACAAACACATGCACTGACACTGCAACAGCTATATGCTGCCCTTCAAGAGCATAAAAAATATCATTCATAACAATGAACAAGAAATATCTTTTAAAAAAAGATATTCAGCATTGGCAAGGCTTTTAAACATTTAGTGTATTTGCCAATGTGACAAATACTTACCAGATTTTTAATCAACATAAACTATTGATCAGTTATTTAATTAAAAAAAAGGTTTGTACAAAGCAAGACTCCAAAAGATTATACATTTTCTGACAGTAACATCATTTTAAATGGTTTATATTGCTTACTTACATGGTTAATTAGGTAGGCACTTTTGTCAACAACACCAAAAATGTTCCACAGAACAAAAGTTTGCCAATAATTGTCTTTGCTTAATGTGGTATGAGATCACAGAAAAGCAATAAAAAAAATTTTTTTAAATCATATATATGCTTTATAAACAGAAAAAGTCAAACATAAACTTTACTACAGACTTTATTATATAACCCAATGGTAATAAATGCCATTCAATTTACAGGCAACTAAAACTTTTCAATCTACATATAAATTTGGAAGGACGATAGTGACAGAAAGTGGTGTGGCAGCCAGAGCCGGGGAGTTGAATTTGTATTGTACCTGTGGAAAAAAATAGTCTACAGTGACATAGGCTGAATTTAGTACACGGTGTGTGTATATGTTGTAGGTTAAAAATAGTATAGTAATGTGATGGGTAAATTCTACCAAGTCAGACTGCTTAAGAAAGCTCTGCATCAGCATCTGTATGAGTGAAGCCAGTGGGGTTAGAAAGCTCTGCCCAAAAAAGAGGTTAGATAGGAAATCTTGATCACCACTACACCACAACTTCAATAATTTTATGTTGCACTATTTTATCTGTATCAAATTCATTTTGAATTATAATAAAACAGCTAAACCGTTATGATACAGGAGCAACATGCAGAATAAATTACAGTGCATGCAAAATGTAGATAAGACTGTTAAACATGCCTATGCAATTAAAACATTCAGCAGCTTCAAATATAAATTTGATGAGAAATTAAATAAAAATCATAACTTCTATCAGATTGCTCCATTTTTCTTTGTGCTGGATAGTATAATGAAAGTTCTATCTTGAAAAAGGGGTCTAACTTTGCCAAAATTAATTATAATGGTTACCTGCGAGATTGAAATGAGTTAACTTTTTGATAGCGAACAAGTATTTCTAGACATATATCGATTATTAGACCTTAACGAAAAATGTTAACCAATAGTGAGATGTTCATGACAAGAGTTCCACTTTTTGTTCAAGCCAAAAATGTCTTTTTAGACTAATTTTAGAGCAATACTTCAACAGTCATGCATAAATGTCTTTTCAGGACATCTTTATAATTGGCATTTCATGTAGAATTAGATGTTTAATTGCTTAAACTGTACCAAAGTGTTCAGTATTGTCTTCATACAAAGTGCTGTATAATAATATACCTTTGTGGTGATTGTATATTTTCTGTATACATGTGTTAATTTCATTTTAATATCTACTTTCATAAGATTTTATTTTCAACTTTGAATCTATGTGAAAATGAAAATGTCTGCAATATATACAAACATCAGCAAACATCACAGGAAAGTTATCACTATATACTATACAAACATTTTTTTCATGCAGCAAGCAGAATGTTTACAGATGTGATGTTGATGTTTTTTAATGTTGATGTTAATACTATTGTGGTGCCTGTACTATTGATAACTTATTTTAATAGATTTTTGTGATTAATATGATTATTATCTATTCTTTGTACTCACTGTTTCTTCAGCACCAACATCACCATTGGTTATGTAGGATTTGAATGTCTATAAGGTGAAGGTCAGAATGGATGGTTGCCATGGTTACATCAGGGTCAAGGTCAGGAAAGGAAGTGCATGAAATAGATTAATATTAACTGCAAGTGAACTTGTGGCAAGGAGGACTTCCTTTTTAACAATCAAGGCTCCTTTCACTGCAAAGAAATACTTGAGATATAAAAAGCAAATTTGTTGGAAAATGTGCAGTAATAAAACAAATTTGGTGGGGTGTGTATATGTGTAATTCTTGTCAAAATTCATTTAATGCTACATGACAAATGTATTCCTGTTATGGTGCCATTTTCATGAGGAAAGAAATGCCCTGACTTAAGAGGGAGGTGTGTTAGATGAACTTAACAAAGTGAAAAACAAGTTAGAAATACCAAGTTTGGTTATAAATATTGAACATAGATACAAAGTACATGCTTAAGAACAAGATATGGTGTTAAAGTTATGCCCAAGATTCAGCCAGACTTGAATACAATGTAACACAAAAATTTTAACAAACTGCAATTGATCATAATGAGAATACTTCCTGAGCAGAGATAACTCAAATATTAGTGTTTTGATTTGTGAAAATGTGAAAGTTATCAGAGATTTTGGGTTTTAAGACACTTTAAATCAACTACATTACCAATATATTTCAGCTATACTTTGCTGCGTTTTTTTTTTAATCGATGTGTTGGCAGAGAAGACAGAGTTACTGCTATACTACATGAGGTTGTATACATATAATCAGAGATGGGACTGTGCATCTAATGAATATATATAATATGGAAGTTTATCCCCAATGGTGTCATGCAACATTATTTAAAAATGTTAATCCATTTTCAAATACCACAGAGCTCCCATGCTAAAAGACACTTGGTAAACTATTTATTTTGCAGAAGATAACAACATTTTCTTCCTTTCTCATGTCTAGTGGCCCAAATTTACACTAAAGGGGGAGTACTGGTTCCACTTCAGAAAAATAAAGTAAAATCGTTTGATATTCCAGACAGTAATTGCCACATATATGATGCTGATAATTACTACAATAAAACATACAGTTTATAAATTTGATGTATGATCAATTGATACTTGAATCAAAGCCTGAAATTTAAACTTACTTCTGCGAAAAGGAGAAAATAAACTTACATAAACATACACTATTGACTAGAATATATCTATTTTGTTTAAACTTTCTTTTGAAACTCCTACTAAGATGAGAAGAAAATTGTTCAGATGATAAGAAACTTGTTCTCTTTCACATTTTTCACCATTCTATTGAGATGCAACAAATAAGGTTCTTACTATGTGATAATCAATTAAGCTGCAATTAGGGTAATTAGCCAAAAATTACACCAATACATGATGGTTTTTCAGTGTTACATTTCTCTCTAGCTGAACATTATGCAAATATTAGTTTCAAAAAACAGTCACAAAATATGAATAAGTATTTTGTACTAGAAACTATCAAGAAATAATAAAAATGATAATAAAAAATGTACATCGATTCTTAACTTGCATATAAGACAAAGCATACATGTAGCAGAAAAGATTTTCAACACATTGTATTCAAACATGAATTGACTTGATGCTAAGTCCTAGAATGCTGCACCCACTAAATTCTTGCCAATTTCTTATTACCCAACCATTTTTAATGTATAGTAAACCATAGTTGATATAGGACTGCTCATTTTGGCACATCAAATGATTTGATTACTGCATAGTGCATACAGCCACATCATTAATAGGTAAACAAAGAACTGGTTATTGATGAGTTGAAAAAATTGGGATAAATTATAAAAAATGACAATAACTTTACTTGACATTACCAAGTAAAAAAAAAGTCACAACATGTTGTCATAGTTATAAAAAAATACTATGATTTCACTTATCCCATAGCCAGTGATTGGAAACAGGAGAAAAATAATTACTAAGCAAATAATAAGTAACTTCAAGGGTCTTAATATGAAGAAACAATAAAACACAAACATGTCATAATTTCCAAGTTTCTTTTATTGTCATGCTCTCAAGATTTAATGTCAGCATCTGCTAATTTCTAGACTGAGTAGTGAGTGGCTAATCTTTGGGTGTTGCTCACATCAGATCAATTACAGGTGTACAAAAGAATAGACACTTAACAATCTAAACAGTTGGTATTCAATTTTGTTTGCAACAACATACTTCTAGTAATCTTTTATTCATTCAGAAGAACGAGTGTTCAGGCAAAAAAAAACCAATTGATCCATTTTGGTCTTTAAAGAGTTTAATGCGCAACTAACACTTTTTTCAGGGGAGACAATGCTACTTTAAAGAATATATTAAGCTGACTTCACTGTGAAAGCATGCCATGAACATGTGTCCAAATCCTAGACACACAGGTCTTGGAGCACCACTCTATAAGGCAAACTTCACAAAAGAACCTATCAGTATAATACAAAGTCCTGGTAGTGCAGTAGGTAAAGCTGACCTCATACCCGGAATGCTCTTGGTTTGATCACATCCTTACAAAAAAAAGTCCTAAAAGTAGTAAAGATATCTAGCTGATTATGACAATATAATTCAGATGTTCATGTCATGCCATCATTAACAGTGTAGCCAAAGGCAACATTGTCATAGCTTCAAGTTAACACAGTTTGTAGATAGCCAAAGGACTGTTGGTGGCACTTTAAGCCTGAAAACAAAACATAATAATACACTGATAACTTACACTCTACCCCTCCCAGGGTGGTTGCTTGACCTATAGTGCTAACAGGGCCTATTAGAAAAGAAAAAAATTTGCAAACAAAATAAACAAGAGACATTTCTAAAACACATCTAAAACACCAGTGGTTTGTCTTCTCATGCTGATCAATCTCCCAGCAAGTTTGGAGATCATGGCTTCAATCAATCTATATTTATTGATGGAAACCATTATCACATTGAAAACCATTTTGACCTTCACGTCATCCTGTTGAAAGTCAGTGTAACAGTTACCTTTGACTGAATTGATATGTAATAAAAGTTATTATATTGGTCTTGCTTTTAAAAGGATCCTCGTTAGCACATAAGTAGACTGCAATTGTAGCTATTTGTCAATCAGATAATAACACTTCCTGGTAGACATACTGTTGTATTTTATGAGTACATTTGACAGGTCCTGTTTTTATAAATGAACCATCCTCCAAATTAACCATTCATAAAATATTCTTAATACACAATAATTTACCCTTAAATACTTAAGAAATTTTCCTGAACTGTTGGTCTCTGTCTGTCTTTGTTGGCCATTTTCAGTCATTACAATGTTTATTTGTACCGATATAGTTTCATATATATGGCATGCTTACTTACTTAACATGTATTGATCCAAGTATATACTTCAGGGCTCATTTAAGTTGTTATTACATGTCATTAATGTAGACATATGTACAACCATACAAAATGTATCACTCTGTTATCCATAGCATATCAATTTCAGTCCGAAACAAATTGAACTAGGTATCTATATGTAAATTCATATTTGGCATATTTTACATAAGCACTGAGGTTACATGAGAGTATGGAAATTCAAAATAGATGGAAAAAGCTCAACTACATAATAATATATATATATAAATATATTCTTGGCGACCCATGAACTAATTTTCAAGGTTGCTGTGAATATGACCTTTACTCCACTAAACCGAAACCAATAGGGGTCATCATGACCAATGCCTTTTCCAGTTTGAGGGATGTGCTTCATGTAATTTTTAATTATCAATAAAAGACAAAAGTGGTCTTCTAACCAACTGACATCATGATATTAAAATGTGATGGCAATGTTGAATGTATACTCCAGGGCTTGATATAAGCAGTCGTCAGATTGCCTGAGGCAAACCCAAAACCTTATGAGGGCAACATATTTTCACCTCAGATTATCTGAGCAGGCAAACAAAATAAGAAAAAAATACTAAATTATTAATTCATTAAATCCAATGCTAAGCTCAATTTAACCGTATAATCAGCAATATTGCATTTTGAGACTTGACATAATTTTTTGGTTTTATTTACCCTTGCATTTCACCTTTAGGCATATGGTAGGCAGACATATTGACAGATAATTGAACAAGAGGGTCATGATGGCCCTTAATCACTCACCTGAGGACACAGGTTTTTAGTAGGCTCATATCTGGCCTCAAATAATTAAGAGTTATTTACTTAAGAAATCTTTGGTGAAGATTGGACCATTAGTATGGCCACTGGGCTGATAACACTTTCTAGAATTATAGCTAGTAACCTACTGAATCCACATGGCTTCTTCAAAACATATGTAAGATTTCATACAGACAAACATTCTGGCCAAGTTTGGTGAAGACTGGGCCATCAATGTGGCCTCTAAGTGTTTTCACAAGGATTTTTCTAAAATTTGACCTAGTAACCTAGCTACCACTAGACCTTGTTTCAAGCTCATCGAAGATTTTCTGCTAGAAAATATTTTGGCCATGTTAAGTGGAGATTGGGCTATAAATGTGGTCTCTATTCTGTTTCCACCCTCCTTCTGAGATTTGAACTAGCAACCTACTTTTTGACCCCACTTAAACCAATAATGAGCTCATCAAAGATTTCATGCAGACAAACATTCTGACCAGGTTTGGTGAAGATTGGGCTATAAATGTGGACTCTAGTGTGTTAACAAGCTTTTTCTAAGATTTGACCTAGTGACCTACTTTTTTACCCCACATGACCCAGTTACGAACTCATCCAAGATTTCATGTAGACAAACATTCTGACCAAGTTTGGTGAAGATTGGGCTATAAATGTGGTCTCTAGTGTGTTCACAAATTTTTCCTAAAATTCGACCTCATGACCTACTTCTTGACCCCAGGTGACCCAATAATGAACTCATCCAAGATTTCATGCAGACAAACATTCTGATCAAGTTTGATGAAGATTGGATAAAAATTGTTGCCTCTAGTGTGTTCACAAGGTAAAATGTTGACGACGAATGACGGACGACGGACGAAACGGTATCACAAAAGCTCCCCTTGAGCACATTGTGCTCAGGTGAGCTAAAACTGTGAATATAAAATTGCAACATTGCCTCATACCAGTTTATGTCACATAATATACATCCATGCATAATATTTGAAAGGAAAGATGGAAAATGTTGGGTTTGTTTAAGCTTGGATTCATAACAAAGTCAGGAACATGTTTGGAAAAGCTGGTTGAATCTGAAGCAATATTGGATTTTAAAACATTAAGTGCATCAAAGAAAAAGTATGAATTGAAAAGAAAATATAATTTTTTGCCTAAATCACAGTCAGACTACCAGAGGTTTTGGTTTAATTATAAAAAGGGGGCTTTGTATATATATATTTTTATTCGGCAAGTTAAAATCTTGGTCTGGCAACTTAAATTTCTGGAATGTTGCCTGACTTGGCAACCACACTAAAACATCAATGATGAGCCCTTTACTAAAGCACAATGTTAATTGAAAATGTGAATAATTGATACAATTGAAATTGATAGCAAAGATTTGAATAAAGTAATATTGCAAGCTTAAGTTTAAGGTTCCTTCAATGTTAAAATGTTGCCATTTGGCTTGGTTGAATTTATGCTAAAACCTGACCAACCACAATTATGCAAGGAAAAGATTAAATAAAGATCAAAATTTTAAAAGTGTAATGACAAAACAGCATATTTACTCTCCATAAACTTTATCCATATTCTAGTTTAGATATTCACATGTTTATGACATACATGTACTTCAAAAATCATACTGGTATTCTAGATAGTTTGCCAATTATAGCTTGAAACTGGCAGTTAACCAAGGTTTTAGATGGCTAACTACATGAAGGGAGGAATAATGTGACACAACACAATCACCAAAAGACCAAATGAGATAAATACTAGCAAATGAGATAAATACAAAGTAACTAAAGATCTCTCTAACTATTATTTAGCACAAAATTATTGAGGACCAATAACTGTGCCTACAATAAGGGGCCCGTTAAATGGCCTTTTGAATGCAAGATGTCAATCAAATATGATTTTTGTGGGTACTTTATGTATATATTAGGTAACAGACAGTATTGGTATTCATCATGCAATTACATAATGGATACGTCACAAACATTATGGTTACTTAACATACATTGGGGTTAGTGAACATATATTGTTGGCACTTAATATATATATTATGGGCAATTAATATACATTGTCTGCATTTATTACATAAGGCACATGAAGAGAATTCTACCTGGTACCAACAACATAGGACTAGGAGGAGAAATCAACATTAAAGGCTGAAAAATAGAGTTCCTTTAAATCTAATTTAACATAGAAACATTACAACAAAACATTTCAACTTTATTAACATACAGCCTTGAGTTTTCTTTATTTTCTTAGATATAAGTTTTGTTCCTGATAGATAAAACATGAGAAACAAATTGTAGTTACTAAACAGGATTTATGTAGCCCATTAATGTGCCTATGTGTGTTTGGGTTTAGTTATTTGGAGGAAGAAAGTGTGCAGAAAGTAAGTAATACTGGTACACGCATATGTGCAAATGAAAATGCCAATAGTTAAAAAACATTAACAAAAACATTGTCAGTAATAAATGCAAGGAGTGTTTAATATTTTGCTGGTGAAAGAAGTGGTCTATTTGATGGATTCAGGTAGCAATTGTATGGTAACTAAGAAAGGGATAAAAAGCAACTAGGCTTCATTAGCAAATAAATTACCTTTGATACTCGATACACCTATGTTAAAATAATGTACATTGGTAATATTGTTCTAATGAAATCAATTGATATTGATCAGATACAAATATTATTCTTAATTTATAATGATTTGCGAAACTACAAACACATGGCATTTCTTTAAAGAAAGAAACAAAAGAACTCTGCACTACATTTACAATTCTGAGGAACATATATAAAATTAAATGTTTACATAAACAAGTAGCGGGCTTGTCAATCAGAAAAAGAAATGCTATAAACATCAATATTAGTTTTCCCCATATAATAATAAGTATTTTCCCTCAATCTTGATAAACATAGTTGGTTATTATTTCCTGATTATTTAACATTTAATGTTAGTACACACTTTTGAATAATTTAGGGTTTAGCATATTCTTCGTAATTGTGAAAGACTCAGAAAAATCTTTATGCACAAATACACTTAACCTGAAGTTAAATTTTTTTAAAGAGATCAGTATAAGGTATTCAGGTCCTGACAAAATAAGATTTAGAAAAAAATATTAGCTTAAATGATCTCATTATAACTTTACAGATCCTAGAAAATCAGTAACCAAGCTGAAATTTATAGCCTCAAGCTTTTTGAAGTTAGTAAAGGCAGGGTTCGACGTTAACTTGTTTGAGAGCTGGACCAGTGGTCCAGTAACTTAGAAAACTTGCTGGACCTGACCTCAACTGGACTAGACCAAAATGTAAAACGCATAATACACATACAAGTAATACTTATATCAAATTGTTATAGGAGTTCAAGCACTGCGTTGCAATAACATACCAATATAACTAAGAATGAGACATTTATGACTAGAAAATTAGTTTGAAACTTAATATTCTATTAATGCAACTTAGGTATGATTATACTTAATTTTCTAGTCTCACACAACTGAACTGGCTAGACTCACATGACTGATTTATCAACCTACTTTATTCCTCAGAATGCCCCTTTATATTATTGATTCTGAAATTGTCTGTACCGACAACAAATCCTCCATACTCTTCATACTCTCTGCATGTCTTACAAAACATAACATTGCTATTTTTTTCAAAATCTAGCCAACCAAACTCATCTATTCATTTTGGACAAAACGGTCTTATCCGTTTTGTTTAGTCATACAGTTTTTTAAAGCATCCTTCCTCTTTCGTTTCGTATTGTCGTCTTTTTTTTTTTGTCGGACGAAAAAACGAACTTAATTAAATTGCTCTACTTTTTTTGTGTCGTCTGTGCAAAGTGCATTATGAACAAACCATATAATAGTCTGTTATTGTAATACTTGGGATCCTAACATTACAGATAGTATTCATGCTTTTGTATTCCTTGCATTTTTGGAGTAGTGCATGTCACCCCTGTGCCACCGTAAATAAGCGTTTGTATCCTGCTTAACAATAAGTATTATAACACTGGATCTTTGACAAGTGTGTGGGGAAAAAGCCCTGTTCTGAAAACACCAACCAACGAGTTAACGCATGTCAAGGTTGTTACTAAATATATCGCTAAATATAGCACACGCGGGTTTCCCAAGAAATATATCGACAAGCGTCAATAGTTTGACCGAGTTTAACCATTATAAATATTTTTAACTTATGATTCATCCATAGGCGGATTTTTGGCAAACTTTGTCGGATTTAGAACACGACCAGTCGGTCCAGCTAGCCTAGGACTTAGCTAGACCGGACTGTCGATCTACTAGTGAATGTCGTTCGGTCGGGCCTTAATGTCGAACCCTGTAAAGGGCCAATGTACCATGATAGTATTTCAGGGGAATTTGAGTTCAGCTTTCAGCTTCACCAAACCCCTGCTTGTCTAAAAATAAAAAAACAAGTTAGCCAATTTCAGGCCACAGATAAAAGCAGCCTAAGAAATTAACCAAAACAAAGTGTTCTATGCAAATGATCAAACTGGCC
The DNA here is from genome assembly GCA_007844125.1 of Sinonovacula constricta. Classification (NCBI taxonomy): domain Eukaryota; kingdom Metazoa; phylum Mollusca; class Bivalvia; order Cardiida; family Solecurtidae; genus Sinonovacula; species Sinonovacula constricta. Next base: position 10,311,371 of record CM017559.1, read on the forward strand.
ACACTATCTTTTTCAGCAATTACAATTAGCATATTGCACCCCGCTTAAATTGGTTTAGATGGCGCACTGCAAAAGCAGCAATAAAACAAAAAGTGAATTGTCTATAACCACAATTTAAAAAAAGAACTAGAAATAAGGTTAGTATAATGTATCTTGGGAGATATACTGGACTGCTGAGTGCTGCATTTTAGGCAGCCAGCACAAGAAGCCATTATGGATGGGACCAGTATAACAAGAACAGCCTTTCCCAACATCAACAGCTCCAAGAATTGCTATGAAGGGAAAGGTACCTGTATTAACAACATTCTTCTTTATGGAACTGAAATCTGGCCAATAACCAAAGAGGTATCTGACATGATGACCCATGACTGGATGTGTAATGTGAAAAAAAAAGGTGCTGAACATAGTTCAGTTGCTGATATTGGCCTACTTGGAAGATCTTTCCCATGTTATTAGAAGAGACTAAGATGGTTTGTTTATGAAGAAAGACTGTCTGAGACATATTAGGTGGAAAGACCAGAAAAGTGCGGGAGACAAATGGTCAATGAAGGATGGTGTGGAAACCAGGGACACTACCATCCGAGTGGACCTGAAGAAGCTTTGCGTGATGCCTAGCCTTGCTCTGGTCAAAGACAAATGGAGGACAATGGGCAACCAGACACATGGAATCAGCACAATTTATTGCTCATAATGATTAATAAAAGTGAAAAAAAAATGTACAAAACAAAAATGAAAGTTTATGTGTTTATTTTGTGGTAGGTTAAAGCAAAATCCACAAGTATACTGACCAATTTTAATTTTTTGTGGCCGGAGAGAGAGATTTGAAATCGCATTGTAATGTCGCCGGATTAACTACTCAGCTAACTCACATTTCATATATAAAATATGCAATAAACAAATGCAATATCCCAAGATTCTTACCGCTTTTCTCGAACCTGTCAGTGTGGATCGCGGTTCTGCCACGGAGCCAGATATGTAAGAAATGAAATTTGACTTTGATTGTGCCATGCCGTATCTACGTCAGCCATTAAAATGCGTGTCACACAAATTAACACAACTTAGTCACCAAAAACCATTATTGCGGTTGTTCCTCCCCAATTTCCTATTTCCGGTTATCTGGTATCCGTCTGTGACAGCTTTTTGGGGATTGGTTCTCAGTAGGGTACTTTTCGAACTCGCTATTTTTGGGTGCACAGACATAAGTAATGGCAAGTGTTTTTTCATGTTTCAGTTAGAACAATTGACATAAAAAGATACTGAATGTAGCACTTTTTTTAAGAATGTTAAATATGTTTTTTTCTCAGCCGACTCTTTGAAAATCTATTTTTAGAAATCGCAGGGTCAACAGTAGTCATGTGACCTGTACAAAATGGCGACCAGGAGGACAGAAAATGGCGAAATACCGAAAAGATTTTTGTTTATTTTACATAAGTTCCAAAAGGTATTAAGTTTGAATGATATCTTTTGTGCTCGATTCTGCATTCAAAGTCAAAGAATATTTTTTCGTCATGCATCCGCAGATGTCATTTTTACAAACATCTGTACATCAAGTGTTTCTGAAGAAGGAAGCCAAACATTCCATAACATTGGCAGGTAAAAAAGAATTATCTTTCCTCATTTTTAGTTCTACATTAATTTTAAAATTGTAATCAGCCTTTAATTTATTGTGTTTTTATATAAATGACCCATTAATTCAACTTGAGATTTGACTGGCAGCAATTGCTCAAGTGGTAGAGCGCCAGCTTGCAGATCAGGAGGTTACAGGTTCAAACCCCGACCAGGTCAAACCAAAGACTTTAAAGTCGGTATTAGTGGCTTCCTTCCTAATGCTCAGGGCTAAGGGGACAGTATAACACCTGCCTTTTTGGTGTTGGCATAAAGGACCGGCCGCGTTTTGTCCCCGGGCACCTCATAGGGCCCCTGTGCTATAATGGTAGAATTGTTGCTGAAGAGTATCTGTAAAAATGCCGACAAAGCCCTAATCCCAACTTCAGTTTTGTTACTTGACAAAATCTACAGGCATATTATCATGGGTGACTAAATAGGAAAAGATGTGAGCCGTGGAGGATGTGAACCTTGGACGATGTGAACCACTATAGGTGTAGGATCTGGACAATATGACAATTGTGCAGGTCATTTTTATTTTTATGTGAATTATCCATTTGTAATAAACTTACCTTGCAATAGATAGTTTCCATGTGACATCACAGGCCTTGATAAGATAGTTAAAAGTGGCCGTCTTAGAAGGAAGAAGCAAATGCAGGTCGAAACTGAAAATATGTGCGGTTTTTAACTCATTGTTCTGTTTTTATTTTTCAATCTGTTTAACTAAAATTCCTATCAAATTTAACGTTGGTAACATAAACCAATTTATTCGCTTATTTAGACAGAGAGTTATTGATAGTTGTAAAAATGATTGGCATACAGCTGTAAATAACTCTGATAGATGTCATCATTATTCCTCCTTTAAAAGTATATTAAATGTTGAGACATATTTAACATTAGATATAAATATAAAGTACAAAATTGCTTTGTCAAGATTTCGACTTTCATATCACAAGCTTAATATTGAACTAGGGCGTCATTATGGACTAATGAAAGATGCTTGAAATTGCTTTTATTGTCAACAATATAATCAGATATATGTTATTGACTGTGAGTTTCATGCATTTTTTCACTGTTCTAGATACAATGATTTAAGACATTCCTTCTTATTTAATTGGTATGTAAATGGAACTGATATACAAGATTTCTACAATCTTTTATCTTCACAAGATACGAATGTTATTAAAAATGTATCTATTTACATCTACCATCTGATCAAAGCAATCAAAATCATATGATTATTATTCATTTATAATGACACACTCATAACTTCATAACTTTGTATAGATTATTACATATGCTATGTATTTTGGGCCGATGGCCTTTGTTTACCAAATAAACTTTCTGTTCTGTTCTGTTCTGTTTAACAGCTTTTATGAATTGTTTTAAATATTTAAACTTTATTTTGGTATTCTTAAAGGTTAAAAAAAATACATTGTTTATTTTGTTAAAAGATGAGCCCATAATTTTATATCATTAGTGTGTATTAATTTTTAGTTCATTCCTCAATTAAAAAAATATTGTATTCTAAAGATATGAATTTCAAAAGTTTTTCAGTGATGTATAGCTTTTAATTTTTGGACCTAAAAGAAGAAAATACAAGAAAATTAAATTTAAGCTTCTATATAATTCATATGAAAATCTCTTCAAGTTGCCATCAAAGATGGCCACCAATATAAGGAATCTTCAGTTAGCTGGTAATAATCTACATTTGTACATGTATCTATTTATATGCAGCCTTGTATAGATGGTAAATGAATAAGACCCACACATGAAAGATGCACGTGTATGGTAAATGGAACGAAATCTATGAAGAAATCTTGATTTATTGCATTGTTATTATTATTACACATGGGGCACATAAAAGTGTTGCCTCTCTGCATCCTAAAGTATTCCTTTTGTTGGATAAGTGGCAACATTGATTCAATTTGAAGATAACAAAACAACAGGTTATATGATTAGCACAGTTTACAAGATAATGTATTAGATCATTTAAAGTTATGAATATTATTTTAAAGAAGGAAATTTGTTTAAAATCATAGCATACTAAATTATTTTATTTGAAACATTTAGTTGTTATTTTCAGAAATCATGCCCATAAATCATATATCTTCAACTTAGTGTTAAAGGTTGGTTTAATGTCTACAAGAAACAAACTTGTAAGTTGTTGCAAACAATATGATATTATCCATATGAATAATATTATATGATGCCTATTATTTTATGGCATGAAGCACTTATGCATAGAAACAATAGCAAGTTTGATGTCAATCATTTAAATTGTTCTAAATTATTAACATCAAAAGAAGACATTTGAAATGTTTAAGGGCATATTTATAAACAATGCACATTAATCATAGATCCTAAAATATCATATTATCCATATGAATCTTTTTTTGAGTAAACAGACATCATACCTGTACGTAGAAAGAGATGCACATTGTTAATAGGTCATTGCCCTCCACCCGTACCTCTCTAGCAGTCTTGCACACCTGCCATCTTCTGACTCCCTTGCCTGATAGAAAAATACATATTATATGGCCTGTGTCGATTAAGGTTAAATTAAACATCTGCTTCCTTGAGTGCCTCAAATTACATGCTTTATTCTGTGTGTAGGATATATAACCACTAGTACAACATTCCTTTCACTGCTAATTGTAATCTGCGGGACTATAATAATTAAATTCCATTGTATTTATTTAAGATAATTTGTTCTTAATAAGATTTGATTTTCTCAAAATAATTTGCTTAAGTGTTTAAATTATGTAAATGATGCATTTGAATGAGAATATCATTGAACTAATCTTTAAATATACGCTATTAATAAGAGACAATTTATTTTGAGTTGGCTAGATAGCAACAGATAACCAAAGCTCTAAATAAGCTTTCACAACCAACTATCCATGTATTAATTATTTATTAATTCAATGAAGAAGAATGCTGTTGTGAGTTTAAATATGAAGTCCCATTTTTTAGGTTCAAAACTATTTGAAAATGAGGGGTGTTTTTAACATTTTCAGAAATCTCCATTTTTGGAAACAGATAACTGCCTTATTTGTTTATACAAATAATAACAAATATCCGACTTTGCAAGTGAAAATCTCCAACTTTGGCGTCGGAAGAAGTTAGCATGTATGAGTCTTTGTTAAGACCTGATTGATTTAAATGTTTTTAAAACTGTAAATTCTACCAAGCTGTCTATAAGTTCATTAATGATGAAACTGGAGGTAGGGCCATATTGATGCATAATATCTTAGCAGTAAAAAGAAACATACATGTAAATGTTAACCATATGAAACTGAGTACAGCTTGTAGTCATTTGCAACACATCTAAGAGCCTAAATATGTAAGCAGATAGAGCATTTATATGTTTTTCTCATCCCTTATTGTGTATTTATGTTTCTAGTTTCATGATTGAGGATACTGTCGATGGACAAGTGGTTCCATGTTTGCCTCGTGTGTGCTGTCTTGCCCAAGGACTGTCTTCAACCTCGACTATCACAATATATGACCAGACTAAGGAGAGTCTTAAAGTCGTCAGTGCACTTGACTTGAAATCTTTGTTCAAGACAGGTTTGTTTAAACTGTTTGACTTCCTCAGTCCTCTCATCTCATGTTTGATTTGTAAGCCAACCAAATATGAGACAATAATTTGGAGAGCAAACTTTTATTTTAATTTTTATTTACGGGCATCACTCATCCCATGATATGCATAGCTGATGTGTTTATAACAAATACCTAACAATTGTGTTTGTGAGTCAATTATTAGCTCACTTTTTACAATACATATATTAGCTTCTCCCTCTGTTGGCAGGATTCACACTCAGTGATAAGAAATTTTTTCAGCTATGCATTATTGTAGCTGTCAGTCATAAGACATTGTTGTTCACTTATTGAACTTAGGTAGCTGGAAAAAAATAATAGATAATTTGACCTATCTTCTATAATTCCTGCTCTTATTCTTCATAATTCAAAACAGTATTCAATAAATAGTTTTTTAATTGGATAAATTGTGTGCATTGGGTCAATACAAGGTCACCTAGGGTAATATTGTTCTTTTTTACTTTATTCAAAGTTGCAATTGTTAATTCTAATCCAGGGCCTATCTTAGAATGTATATTGTATATAAGCATACTTTAACTGAGTACAATGTGCAGTGAGCATACAAAGCAAAACAACAACAACAAAATCTCAAGTGGACTCATCGATGTAGTCTTTTTTCATTGAAATCAGATTTTAGTAAAAGGAAGGGGATTTCACAGTGTTGTAAGATGAGCTCTATCATGCATGCACAACACAGTTTATAACACTATCAATGAAGTATGCTTTATAAACATAAAATAAATGCATGTTTTAGTTCTGTAACCATTTTAATCCAGTTTAAACCAAGTTCTTTAAGATTTTGAATATCTAAATAATTTGGCAGGTTTGTAACTTTCAATTAAATTGTTGTTGTCGAAGTAGCTGTTTTTATATAGCAAAATATCACAAATATAAGTGTGGCACAAGATGAACATTTTTGTGTCAAACTGAAGCTTTTGATATTTATTTTCACAGTATTCACTATCAGACTCCTGACAAGAACAATCATTTACAAATACCAGGGAAATTTACTTTTATTTAAAAACTGCTTATTTTTATAAATAATCAATGGTGGATCTTATCTGTCTTACATTATTCAGCATGTGTTTACTAACACATAAGTTATGCATTATAAAATGTTAACATGGTTTAGCTCAAAGAAAAAATAACCCAGTGCTGGCCAGGGTGATCTAGTCTTTAACTGATGTTTATTATATGTTTCATATTATTTGATGTTGTAAAATAGGCAGTATATTTACATTAAGTTTATAATTAAAGACAAAATCCCAAAAGGTAATGCATTTATTAACTTTTTATATATTTTTTTCTTCCATGTAAAAATTTGTTTTCTTAAACATTTCAGAGAAACTGAGGCAAATTAACATAACCTCTGCAGAAGTAGTCTCCTTCACAAATGCTGGTCTAGTTGTGCTGGTGAATGACACCTTGCTTGTACCAATTGCAAGGAAAGAAGATCTGTACCATGCCACTGAACCGATCTCAATGCCAAGGGAGAAACAGACTCCATGCTGTTTATTTCAAATTGTGGCAAACTTTTGTGTAATATTGAATCTTGAACCTGAGAAGACTTTGTGTATCCTTGTTGTAATTATTTAAAGTAAATTTACACATGTACTCCATGTGTATATTTTAAATAGTTTTACAAAGTATTTCGTAAGAGAACACTTAATTGTCTGTGCATTTTCCTTTTATATTGTATTGCAAAGAAATATATATTTATTATTTTATTTACGGGTTTTTAAATCTATATGTTTAAAGTTGATAGGGAAACATTTTTTCAACTTTTAATGTGCCTTGTTTTCTTCCCACGTCAAGATTAGAACCAGGACTCAGTTAAAGCTTCCCAATAGGCAGTAAAAAGTCTTCCCACCTCATGGTCAGTTAGGGGTTCGAACCTAAGACTCACAATCTGAATCCAATGCCCTACGCTATCACCCATTAGGCAAAGGATACTAACATTATAAGTCTGATAACCTGGATAATATTATAAACAATGTATACAAAATAAACTGAAACATTTTACTTTGTTATACTTTGATAAGGTATCATAAAAAAGATCATTGTACCTAACAAAGTGTTCAAGATATTTTAATAACTTTAAAGTTAGTATTATAAATGGAATTAAACATGGGAGAAAGCTTGTAAATTGCTATACTTGTTAGTAACTGAAAATAACTAAATTTGAAAACATTCTCATCTTTTTACTAAATTTCAAACTAAAATGGAATAAGACATAGTAGAAACTATGCAGAAGGTGTAATTTTACCTGAAACTTTTTTTGTGATTTAAAATTTATAAATTGTCTTTAATGCTTTAAAAGAATATGACTTTCCATCAATTATTATCAGATCCAGCAAAAGTCTTAGCATTCAGGTTGTATCAGTAACTAAAAGACTGTTATGGTATATACCAATCACCATGTTTTGGAGTTAATTACCTAAAGTCCAGTCAGAATATATTTTCCTTAACCCATTAAAGCAATTGTCAGACTGTTTGGTGTATCAGATGCTGTAACTGTCAGTTTGGCCACTCTAAACATTGCTGAGACGGAGATTCAGTCATGGAAGGTGTCCTTGGACCTTGCTTACCTGGCCATTGTCTTGCAGACAGGGGATATTCTCCTTCAAGACATCTCTAAGCTTCCACTGATCAACACTTCAAAAGAGCAAATGACTCTTCAGAAACTTTCTGTGCTGCCTTCAAGAAGTCCTCAGAGTTCTGACGCCAACAAATACCTGCTTACCTGCCAATTTGGAGATATTCCATGGAGACAGAAGTTGCTTCATCTGCATTCCTCAAGTACATCAGTCATAAAGCAGCAAAATGTCACAAACATCAAATCTGCTATTGACATTATTAAGAATGCTCACTCGAGACCAAAATCAGCTGTTGGTAAGAGAGTATCTGGGTTTGTCACTAAAGAAAGGGTGCCAAGTGTTGTGTCTTTGTCAACAATGGCTTCAGTAGATGTTATCGGAGTTCCTGAAGGTCTACAGGGGTATAGTACAGAGGATCTGTACGTGGACTCAACCCATGTGACTGTGCTGTATACATACAATGGAACAACAGTGCTCTGTAATTGGAGCATCAACTCAAAGAAATGGAGTCAGCATAGGTAAGAATTTTTCACTTATTATTTTTGTGGGAAAAAAGGTTCCAAATTGCATTTTATTATAATGCAAAGAGAATTAAATATTATCTTAAATTCATTGATTAAGTGACAGCAACAATTTAAATGTTGAACAGTATCTCTAATTTTGTAGTTGTTTTAGAATACAAGTTTCACATCTGCTGGCTCAGAGTGTATCTTGTACAAAATGGGGCATTTACAATATTAAGTGTGTGGTTTTTGACTTTTTTTCTCTGTTGAATTTTGGATTTGGTGCCAACCCAATTTTATTAAAGAATTTTTATGCAACAATTCAAACTAATAACTTTGAATCAACTACAACATGCTACTTGCAGGTTCAATCCTGGAGAGATTGTTATCCTGTCAGCCAATCCAAGCTTGCCTCACTTGGTTGTCACGACAACACACCTGATGTGCATTGTCATAGATCCTCTGATTAGACAGGAGCAGTTAGTTAATGAGGTACTTCACCTGTATTTGATTATTTGAAATTATTAAAGTAGCATTTTGCTAATTTGTTTGTTATGCAACAAAGGATTATATCAGACATAATTCTTAACAAAATTATCCTTTTGAAGGCAGGGCTTCTTTTAATTTGTTGGAAAAGTGGTCTAAGTTTGTTTTTTTAAGGGATTATTAATCTTATTTGTTTAGAAAAAGGAACAAAGCATCTAAGGCAACTGGCAAAGATGGGAGAAATAAATTTGAAGAATGTTTAGTAGGGCAAGAACCTGTTAAAAACAACCATAAGCAAAAAAAAACATCCTGAAAAATTTGGAAAAAATATATAATCAAATATTTTTTCTACAGTTGATGAGGTATGGTGGTGCCACATTTGCTGACCAGGTTTGCCATTTGAACAACTGGGGCCGCTACACCATCCCCCTGCAGACTCTAGAGACAGGTCTCACACATAGACAACTGGACACTGTCTCATACTTTCTCAAGAGCAAAGAAAACAGTGAGTCTAAGTCCACAAAGGGATGCATTGATTTTTATCTGTATTTTTTTAGTTAATACAACCCTTATTGTAAAAATATATCCTTTAAGTAATATGTATTTTCTCAGTTTATAATATGAGAACTTTGCTTATAAAATTAAAGAAGTAACCAATTTAGCCCTCTTGTTTACATAAGTGTGATTCTTTTATATGCTTTTACAATAGAATGAGAAATATTGCAAACACAACACTCCTACACTTAAAATTTCATGTACAACTTTAGAAGATTGTTTTGCAAAATTCAACAGATTAAAACAAATAATTTCCTTTAGAATTTTTTATCTTGATTTGTATGAGGTTTTGACTTTCATTAAAAAGATATGCAATTTTTTTTTTTAGTGTTTTTTTTTTTTCAATTTACAGCATCTGTTAAAAGCATTGCTTGCATTCATTTTACATATTAAGTAACAAAAATGGTCTATCTGAGAAAGTTCATGTTATAAAGTCTAGCTTTTTGAGCTTAATGGGTTTATTAATTTTACAGTATTTCAGAGAAGCAATTCATCTGAAAATACCCCTTCTTGGCTTCATCAGTTCAGTGTGAATGAGAGCCTCAGCCAATTAGATCCTGCCATTTCCTTGCTGCTGAAGTCAGTAAGGGACTCCACCGGGGATAAGCCAGCCCTTGAATTTGGCCGTCAAGTGTTGGACATAACCATGGACTTCCTGTATGGACTTCTTCTTGAGGGTTTACAATTGACAGATTCTATTTCAGAGGAGGAGGAGGAAAAAAAGGATGTCAGACAAGCCACAGGTATTGGTTTTTTAAGAGACAATGATTTGGAACATTATATTTCCGTCTTTGATAAAAAAGGACATTGTAACTTTAAACGTAGAAACAATTATTTTTAGTTTCAAAATAAATTTTATTTGGTATATAAATTATGCACTTAATTTGATTCTTTTAATGTGTATTGATATTTTATGATCATCATTGTTTTCCTCCTCTTTATTCTCATCCCCACAGCCATAATTATTTTAATTTACATAGAGGCCAATATTCTTGCAATCATTGTCAATGTATAACTTCCTTCTAATTCATTATTCAGTTATACCACCTTGCATAATTTCTGTCTAAAAATTATTCATTCTCCAATCAGTTGCATTTATTATATCATTACAGTCTAAGGTTTATTAATTCATCCATCAATCCAATTGACACTATCATCTCAATTTAAGACTGATTCATTTCAACAACATCAACACACCATCATTATTTTCCATTCAGATAAATTACTGCAGTACATTGAGGGTGCTCGGGGGTGTATGAGACACCTTGAACCATGTGGACCTGCCAGCAGAACAAGTTCCATGTCAGTGGGTAGTGTGCTGTTGTCTGAAACTGGTTCTGTGTCTCACAGTGTCTCCACAATGAGTCTGGACATTGCTGGTTCCCTGCTAGATGGAGATGGCATTACAGCAGAACAGCTGAAACATTGGGACCAGATGGACATAGAGGTGTGGTTTGTGTTATTAATAGATTCCGCTATATGTTACAATGTTTCTAATCTTATTATATAACACATATTCCCTTCTATCCAGGTTGGTTTATTTTGTTTCTGATTTGGCTATACTGCACTATGGCATCCATAACTGATCAGTTGTACTCAGATAGCACCATAGACCACTACTCAGTTTTTGTTTGATGTGGCATGCTACTATATTGAAGTCAGCTGAATAAACCCAACAAAACAAACATTGTTGCTTTATTCAAATGTTGCTAGAATATTCTATAATGACCATATAGGCCCCTTTCATTTAGAAGATAATTTCACTTTGTATTGTAGAATATCAAGTGTTTCTGACATCAAATTGAAGACGGCACTGTAAACCCAACAAAACAAATCATAACTATTTAAGATGGTGCTATCATGATCAACCATGTCCTTGTCTTATGCACAATATGTGATTTTATGACTGTCAAATGATATTGAAATGCTTACACAGTAAAAGCAACACTTGAAACAAATTTTGTTTTGATTTTCAGGTGGTGCTGGAGGATGCTATCATGACCAATCAGGTCCCTCTCATGCAGCAATACCTGGTACAGCAGGGCCAAGGATCAAGGGCAGACTACTCTCACATCAAGCAAGAGGGTGTCAATCTGGCAATCAACTACATCAAGTACAGAAATATGAGCAAAGCCAAAGAGCTTCTTACCAAGCTTGTACGTACTGATACATTATAATAAGGATCAGCATACTTTCTCATGACATTGCAAAATCCGACTTGCATAAAATAACAAAACAATAATTACAAATAAATTATAGAAAGAACTGATTAATTATTACACAATTTAAAATAATAACAAATCCAACAAGCCTTTAACCAATCTTGAAAGTACATAAATATCTGATATGTATTCCAAATGTATTACTTATAATAATATTATGCTAGTTTTAGAAATTCCTAAGACAGGTACAGGTATGTAGTTCAAAATTTACAAAAGCAAATTTTCATTAAAACACACACAAACTTTGCTGGAATTAATAAATGTTACGGTCTCAGGCATCTACAGCAAACCTTAAGTTGGCCGTTACTGTAACTGCCTTTTGAACACTATCAAAATGTGTAGATTTTAAAAGTACATAATAAAATGAATGTATTTGGGTGCATTATATATATCCTTTATATATAATTTATTTTTAAGTATATCATAGATGTTTATATTGTCAACACATGATAAAAACAATAATGAAGAGATTTTGTTTACAGAACTAGAGTTCATGAAAAAAAAAATGCCATTTTTGCTTTAGAAATCTTTCTCTTTGCTTTTTCAATGAAAAATGATTTCCCTATTTTAAAAAGTTAAAGACAAACCTGTTCAGTAGATAGGTAAAGGAAATATCTTTGGTGTTTAAGTCAGCTTTATCTATAAATTTGTTTTTTGATGGTGCTTGAAAATTGTTTGTGTAAGCCTTCGAACTTTAACAAAAGTTGAACCTAATTGGACTTTGAACATGTCTTTTGTGTTATTTGTCATACTTACTGATTTTTTAAAATTTCTTCTAGGGTTTGAATGTTGTTGACAAGCTATGGGAGATTACAGCAAGCACTCTGGACTACTCCATATGTAGGTTCATATCTGAAGATCTTCTGGCAATGAAAGTGCTGTCTCCTGAGCAAGTTGCCATGGTAACATTTTTGCAGCAGCTGAAGAAACTCTATCCTTGCACAGACTTTGACTTGGTGAAAAACATGTTCCCTCATATCAAGGACAGGTACATTTATTTAATATGCTTTTTGGGGGCAATATTCCAGACAATGGTATAAGAAATAGATTATGACCAGGGTGGAGGGTGGTGTATTCATTTGCTCTTTGCTTACAACTCTAGTTGTTTATCAGTTATAATAAGTTATAAAATGTTAAATTTAGAAAATAATAGTTGGTAATAATGCCTAAGTATTGGACTTGGGGATGCCTTTGTATTTTTCTGAAATGAAAATGAATATTCTGTAAACTTTATTTTCTTTTATTAATTATATTGAGAAAAGTCTTATTTCCATATCAAAATATAAATACAGGTTTTATTACTTCTGTGTACTCATGTCTTAAGTTATAGTTATTACACAACCCCTGATAGATTCAGTATGGTAGTTGAGCCTATAGACCTGTGTTATCATACTGTTTTTTAATTTATAAGCCTGGGTTTGATTCTTAACTTTGCATAGTTTTTGCTATCCTTACCTCTAATTATTTTAAAATTTGAGTTTTGATCTTTACCACTAATCTTAATTGCAAGATGCCACATTTTTGTTCACATACAACAAGAAAACTGGACCTAGTAGGGCGATAGGGAGACTGGAATATAGTAGCTCCAAGTGTGGAAAGCCCCAAATTTTAACCCCATCTGCAATGTTCCAAAGTTGAAAAAAAAAGAAATGGTTACAGCTTTGTGTCTTACAGTCAAGCAAATATAAGGGTAGTTCCATGACAGGTCAATCTGAAAACGGTTAATTGAGTGTGTGTGATCTCATACCAGGATTTTACAGCATGATATTCATAGTGAAGAAAGCACTTTACCTGCAATTTACCCAAAAATCCAACCAACTAATCAGATGCTTGAGAATGTTCTCTCACTTAACTTTTGGTCATTGAGCCACATCATCATTATTCCTGGGTCTTTATTTATCAAATTCATCAGCCCTCGGTAATCATAGGTCTAGTTCACCATCATCCCTTGGTCATCATTAAGCCAGTTCATTATCAGCCCACAGTCGTCATTTAGCCAGTTCATCATCATCCCTTGGTTTTAATATATCCAGTCCATCATCATCCCCTGGTCTTAATTTATCCAGTCCATCATCATCATCCATTGGTCTTAATTTACCCAGTCCATCATCATCCCCTGGTCTTAATTTATCCAGTCCATCATCATCATCCCATGGTCTTAATTTATGCAGTTCATCGTCATCCCTTGAGATATTGACTTATTCTGTAAATATAAAACCTCGCTTAAGTCACTTTATGTAATCATTATTAATCTTCAGGGAAACCCATGAGATACACAGGTTGCGGGCCCTGACAAACATGGTTCCAGTCTATGACCTCACACAACATTGCCAGAGCTTAGGCCAGGGATCAAATATAGTATTGGAGGATGATAATGTGGGTCCTCAGCATTACTGTGAGATGATGCTACAATGGACAGGAGGGCTTGATGACACAGCTAGAGGAATGATACAGCTAGATGTGCTGCTGCACACACAGGGTTGGTCAACTGGTTGTTTTTTGTTACATTTTATGTGTAGAATGTTTATGCTCAGGGTGAGCATGTGATTGTCTGGTGTCACATGTCTGTCAACATTTTCAAACAACATCTCCTCTGAATGGCTAAATTCAGCCAAACTTTCTCAGAAGCTTAAGGAGACAGGGGAGAATAAAAAAGTTATTAATTTTTTTTTGATCTGTCAAAAAACATTTTCCATATATGGCTATGTAGGAAAACTTGGTATTCATGTTCTTTGTGTGGCTCTGCTTAAAGATTGTTAAAATTGTTCAGATCTGTTAAAAACATGGCTGCCAGGGGTGTGGTCATTTTCCATATAAGGCTATAAAGGAAAACTTAGAAAATCTTATTGTCATAAACTACAAGAGCTAGAGCCTGGATATTTAGAACACATATTCCTTAGGTGGCCCTGTGTGAAGATTGTTCAAATAATTCTGATCTGTCAAAAAACATGTCCCAAGGGGCAGGGCCATTTTCAATATATATCTTTAATGGAAAACTTAGAAAATCTTCATGTCAAAAACTACAGGAGCTTAAGCCTTTATATTGCATGTTTTTTTGGTGGCCAGTATCATTATTGTCCAAATCCCAATAAATCCCAATATCCTCTAAAAATAGTTTCCTTAAAAACAATTCAGTTTATATGTGGCTTCATTTTTCAGGAAGTGACCTGAGTCAAATTGATTCTTCAATAATCTGGGAGTATCTGTTGCTACACAATATGGGGGAAATTCTTGTTGCCTGGATACACAACAGTTACCATGACAGCTATTCACCTGGAAATGACCTTGACCCACTATGGCCTGTGAGTCACCTGGGAACAGTTAAGGCAGAGTTTGTTGACCATGTAGAATTGTGTTCAACTGTGACGAGAAAAAGAGTACTAACAGCATTTGCAAGGTATACTCAAATATAGAAAAAGTGCTTATTTTTTATAGATTTGAATATTATCATGCATGATAGGAATATTAAATGTAAATACACATGTATCTCATTATATGATTTCGTTAATTTACTTAACTGGTTTATTCAGAAACCAAGAACAACAACCTGATATCTGTTGAAAGAAATTGTTGACATTTACATCTAAAAATTTAATTTATCAGAACATTGTGTAAACTATCCTGTGGTTTTCAGTGCATTATAAACCATGTTGTTGCCATTGGCAGCTGTACCGAGTAGGTTTACTGCCTCAGTAAATGACAACAGCCCATTTTTACATTGTCCTTATTCCTACTGTCTTTCAAACACCCTTTTTGCATACAGTAATATATGAACATCATTTTTTCAGACATGGCATCTACAGTCAAGAAATGATTACCAACTTCTCTTTACTACTACGGCAGCTTGCTCAAGTGGGTGGGGTTCTTGTGAAGCCACACCCACTGTCACAGAGCCTGGTTCTGACAGTGCAGAATTTTCATCAGGAACTGATTCACTACTGTATCCAAAACAAACTGATGAACTTTCTCTGGATGTATTGCAGCTTATATCGGTCAGTAAACACAACTTACTATGCTTATGTTAATACAACTACTAACCACACGTACATGAATTGAACTATTAACTCTGTGTATACATTGATTCAGCTAGTAACTGTTAGTACATTTATATGATTACTAATCATGTGTACATTATTGCAGCAACTTAACATGTGAACACTGATACTTTACCATATACAGAGGTTGCTGTAACATATTAAAGTGTTTGTTATGTAATCATTTCCAGAGTGAAGACTGATTTGATTCAGGACATTCATCAAAGTGAAGCAGTCAGGTCATGGCTACCACTCTTCCAACATTTTTTTGCTGTTGCCATGGAAACAGACAATGGTATGTTTGTCTGTGCAAGTTTGATGTAATCTCAAAATACATTATCATTATCAGTCATTTCAGTTCTTTTTTATTTAATTACATGTGGTCTTATTTCTGTCTTCCAACTAGCTCTTTTGAGAGCTAGAGCTGGACTCAGATGTAGTTGTTTAAAATGTTCCTTTTTATATTGAAAAAAAAAGAAGTTTCTGTCTCACATGGTTAAAGATTTTAAATTAATTTATTGTGATTCAGACTAGACGGTTCATTTAAGGAAGCATACCTGTGGATGCTCATGACTAAAGTTGAAGATCTGTCAGCTGTCCTAGTGTGCACGGTATTAGTGACAGGGGGCAGGTTTCTCACCAATAAAAAGCCAGATTTTCCACAGTCACAAACATTGACATTAAATGAAGATGTTAAAAAATTCTTTATGGTTAGGAATCAGTGCCTTTTTTATTTTATTTTATTTTTATTTTCAGTAAAGCTTGCATTGTACAGAAGCAGTCTGATGAATGCTGTGAGTGTGTGGGGAGATACTTCCTCCTCTGTTGGAGAGCTACTCCAGCAAGGTCACATCCTGGCTGCCCTTGCAACAGTTCTATACTCACCACATCAGCTACAACAGGTAGGTCAGGCAATCTAAACCTTAATCTGCTCAAGTATTGATAATATATACAATTTATTTTAGCATTTTATTTGTTATCCTACACATTTCATGTAAAACAAGAAAAAGACATTGCTGAAGAATTGGCAGTAAATAGTGCAAATCTTGACCTGACAGCTTCATGTGGGATTGGCTGATCTAGATTTACACTATTTGCCTTAGCTTTGCATTTCATATTTAGCAGGCTAAGGTTTATAAGGGACACAGTTTGGCATCAGTACCAAAATATTTGATAAGAATCACTGCTTTAATAAGGCAAACTATCCATCACCCATATTCAGCTAGTCAACAATTGACATCCAATGGTATTGATTTATTTCTTGTAGTAGCACTCCCTAAGTAAACAATATAGTTTTTGTTCACATTCTAAAGTCAGCTGGCTAGCTCTATTGTGGCATTGTTCTGCACTGTTTGGAACAATATTTATAATAACAATGTTAGCAAGTCTGTGGTACATTTTGCACAGGTTATTGGAACCAGTTTTGCTTGATTGTATACCTTGTTCCATACATGTATTTTCCATCATTCTTCAATTATAGGTGACATTTGTCACCCAACAACTGGATGCCTTTGATGGACTGTCTTCAGAAGCTGTTGAGCGTGCAATCTCAATGTTTCCCAAGCTTCATGTCACTTTGTTTCCTGCCAGTGTAACTGACCAACCACTAGCCGATGTCACTATGTATGAACTTCTCCAAGGAAATGCTGCTTTTGATCCCACCAAATTGTTTGGCTGGCAGACATCAAATAAATGTGCTGGTGAAGGTTCGTACATATAAATTTCTCTTGTTAACATTGCTATTTAACCACATACAGTTTATGCCAATTGTCAGTGGTATAGTCGCAGATTCATAACTCCGACTCCATGACCCCTCGGAGTGTGAGTTTGAGTACCAGTCAGGGCGTGAACTTTCAAGAGAGGAGTTATTTTAGCTGACCTATGGTGTGCATTTAATGCAGTCCACACTTTTTATCTTGCATTCCAAGGGGCTGGAGAAAGGACTTTAAGAAACCTCAGAATTTGATATATCTAAACTAAGTGGTGGTCTTTGTTAATAAGCTTTTAGTATATAATACAGCTGTATGATCATCTTTACTTAAGTTTAGTAAGCCCTGTTTCACTGTTAGCAATGGTATGGACAGTATGGGGATAAAACATACTTGTACTATAATCAGTTGTTATTGTCTGTTTTACATATGCATGCATGTAACTAAAATCAAACTGACTGGCCCTGGTACTGCAATTGGTAAAGAGCGTCGGCTCCAGGTATAGGAGGCACCGGGTTAGTACCTGGGCTGCGACAAACCAAAGTCGTAAAAAATGGTAGAGATATAGCTCCCTAGCTAACACTCAATCAAATATAAGGGTTGTTCCACAACTGGTTGACTCAGTGTTAGGATAAAGTGACTGGGTGTGGTATCATGCCAGGTGTTCACGACATGCTATTCATAGTGAAGGCAGCACTATATCTGCTTTAAGTGGACACCATCTCCAGATAACTTAAATACTGTAGGTGGGACAATAAACCCAATAAACAAACAAAATCAAGCTCTCAAGCAGTATGTCAGGTTACCTTAAAAATTATCTGAGCAGATGAAATGAATAAAAGCTTAAATTTGAGAAATGTATTTTTGCACAAAAATTTTTAATGCAAAAATACTATCTTTAAGTTCTCAGATTTATAGGAAATTAAATTCCTATGTTATGTTTAGAATTTTTCTAGCCATCTAACATTAGTAACAAGCAGTCATCTTTTTTGAATTCCTGGAACATTATAGTGCCTTCTCTCCTTCATAACTTTACTGCACATTTTGTGCTCTTGCATTAGAGAATCATTTCAATAATACATTCTATAATTTAAAAAAACTTTACTTGTCATTAGCTTAGGTTAGTGGGTTATTACCTACACACCTTAGTGGAGAGCGCTATTTACATGTGTCATTATAAATCATACTTTTACCATAAGCCCTCGTCTCTTGCATCCAACCATTTTGTGCCAGGCATTAACTAGACAAAACCACTTCTAGTCAGTTACCACTTCCTTCCATGCACACTCAATCCTGCACAGCAAATTATCTGTATTGCCATTGACCCATGACCCCCTGCTTCTGACTCAGGTGCTCTACCAACTGAGCTACTGTTATTGGGAGCTTATAATTACCATGCTGAAGATAACAAGTCTTTGTGTAACTGTTCACTTCAAATGGTATAATAGTGAAACTCCATTGAAAACTCAATACATTTTTTCTAATTTATTTCCCATATGTGGCAGAAGTTTTCTTTTAGCTAGTCAGTGTTTAATAAATGTTGCCTACAAACAATCTATTTTTTGAAGCATATTTAAAGTCATAATTCAGTGAAAGATAAATCACATGCCAGATAATTGTGTGAAAATAATGTAAGAACAACTTATCATGAAAACATATCTCTCGACAAAGTCTTAAATAAAAACTTTATCTATGCAGATGCCTTGCAGTCAATGCCATATTTCTCCAATAACGAGCTAGTGAGAAGTTACGGTTACCAAGAGCAACTGAGATACACTTACTACCTTAGACAAGGGAGAGCTTCCTATGCATTTGTTACCTTCCTGGCTGAAGAGTTAAAGAGTAGAAATCCTACAATTTCCTCAAGAAGGTGGGTAAATTAAATACATGTGAGATGAATCTATTCATTAGTCATTTATTAGGAGAATTATGTATAATTTATCACTTGTAATCACATTTAGCCTTTCAGCTCTTACATGCACATTTTAATAACATGTATTACAGTTTTGGAAGGTATACTGGTAGTGTAATACAAAATACACTATAAAATATTAAATTGACATTGGCACATATTGGCAAGAAATTTCTACTCATGAAAAAAATAATTGAGAGTTTAATTAATTTAATCTGTTTATATTTTTAAAGAAAATTTGTGTAATGTATAAGCATAATAAAATAAGTTATATAACTGATATCACAGTCATCTCAACAAAGAAATGGCATTGAAACTTAGCCGAGCAATCTCGAGAAAGACCCAGCAATTGAGGCATTCTCAGATCAGCTACAATTTAATACTATGTGATTTTGTACGATGTTCTTGTAGCCATTATGTTATGTCTGTTGCATTTTGTTGACAATGATAACATGTTCACTATTGCAATGCAGTTTACACACATGCATAAATTTTTATTTGTTATAGTTTTGAAAAGAAACAACTACATGACACTTATTATATTATTCATTTTTTTTCCAACATTTAACTTTTCTTAATGCTTCACTGCTAAAGTATTATGGTGTATACATTGATTATTGCACATTACCACAGGGAATTAAGTAATTCAAAATAGCAGACTACTAGATGAAAAATTTTGTCAGTGAAGGCAATATGGATTATTCCAACCCATGTTTTGTTCAAAGTAAATTGACGATCCTAACCACTTCGAATAGCCAAAGTTTGACTGAATATATTTTTAGTGTTCAAATCATTATTCTTCCATTTTAACAATGAAGTTTAAGGAATGTTAAACATGTGACCAATTGATTTCATTTTTTTACTTTGTACATTTGGAACACAATAACCCTGATACTGATTTTGATGATGACTCATTCATTATAAATATGAAGCAAAAGTATTTGCAAATGCAGATGTAATCTTGATACACAATTGTTCTCATACAAGATTGGCTGTAGCCATTGGCACCTCCCTGTGGATGGGACTGAAGTACTTCCATCAACGCCACATTGCTGCATCCTGTGGCATGTTCCAAGAACTTCTTGGCCATGACAGTCAGCTGCTGAGAACGTACATACAGGTAGGTCCAGAATTGTGTGGGGTAGTTACGTAAAGGATAGCCAGTATGTTGAAAAAAT
Organism: Sinonovacula constricta; assembly: GCA_007844125.1. NCBI lineage: Eukaryota > Metazoa > Mollusca > Bivalvia > Cardiida > Solecurtidae > Sinonovacula > Sinonovacula constricta. The sequence goes on from CM017559.1 coordinate 10,331,775, forward strand.
ATTTAAGTCAATATAATAAACTGCAAGGAATAATGCTTGGTACCTACTTTTCCGGACTCCTCTTTCAACTGCTTTATTATTTAATCACTTGGGCATTAAATCCATTTCTATTTAATTTGTAATAGTCCCTCTGTCCCACACAACTATGAGATAATAACCCACATTGGCTTAGTTACAGCTTAGCTTGTTGCCTTCCTACTCTGGCAAATTCACACAAATTTGCTATAAGTCACAACATCAGCAGATAACCTTAAACTCTAAGCATGCAGTTACTTAAGTGAATTAGTAACATAAGGGCTTGCTGAAAGTCACCTTACAAGATAAGTCAGTGCACCTAAAAGCAAAATACATTGTACTCACCCACCTAAATGCAATAACACTGTTTTAAGCCTCTTCACGAAGAGGATTTCACATTCTATGATCATTGTTTATTTTTTATTTTACCATACACTTTTGTAGTCAGTTGATTTGTTTTAATTTAACTTTTGATAGAGTTTTATTATTTTAACTTTACCTCAGATTTACTCCTTGGTAATGTTATATCTTCTCTAGGTTGGTGAGGAAATACTGCAGCATAGAAACAGTGGCATCACAGGAGCGATGGAGAAACGGCGGGAACAGTTGAGGAAAAATGAGGAGGAAATAGGTCAGTTACTTCTGTATGGAGAAAACAGTTGATGTACAATAATGGCAAAATATGCCATTTTTAGATCAGGAAGAAAATAGTTGAGGGAGGAAAAGGAAGAAATAGTCAGCTGTTAGTGTAGGGGAGAAAATGGATGAGGAAAAATAAGGGAGAAATAAGTCTAATAAGCTGTTAGTGAAGGATAAGGTGGAAACTACTTTGTTATTGAATGGAAAGAACTTTTAAGGGAAAAAAAGGAGGAAGTGGGGCAGTTATTAGTAAAGGGAGAGAACTGTTGAGGGGCAATAAGGAGAAAATAGTAGGGATGTCAAATGATGCTAAATTTGGTATCTGGATATTCATCGATCGATCCGAACGGATATCTAGATATAAATCTTAATTTATTCAGATGTTGCAGTCGGATGTGTGCGGGGTTACTAACATTTCCATTAACATAATTAAATCATCATTTCAATGGAAATAATTGTGCATAGGCACTTCATCATTTTCATAAAAATGTTTATATAAAAAACATTTGGTAATTTTAATTCACAATAAAATGAATAAAGCAAACAAATATCTGATCAAAGAAAACATGCGTACATCCGAAGCAAATTAATTTGAAAAGGTTATAAATGATTAAATATCCAATTTTTACAGCAGCTAACAATCTTTAAGAAAATGTAACAAAAATAAATGCAGTTATTACATTTTGAGTTGGATTTGTCTACGGACACAAAATGTTGCCAAACATCAGTCTGAAGATTGGAAGGCATAACTAATGATTTGTTTAGGAAGTGGATGTGAATAAGTCAAGATCACCGTGATCGAATGAAAACATAATAAATTCATTAATTCATTTATACAATCCAAGCGGACTTATTTAAACATGAGTAACTGATCTTTGCCGACAAACCTGTTAATTGTCTACATAATTGTAGCTCTATCTCTTCTTAATAAAGCCGAATAAACGAAATTAAAGATAATAATCCTTAATCAAAATGGATAAGTAATAGCTTTAAACAATGGCTGTTAATTGGCAAATTATTTTACATAAGCTTTAGCACATTTCTAAAACTGTGAAGTTCATTAACAAAATTAAAGATAGTATTTGCTAAACAAAATGGATCAGTAGAAGCTTCAAACGTTGGCGGTTAATTAGCATGTTTGTATACATACCATACTGCATGTCACTACCTGTCGATAATCCGTTACACCTGCGTATGCGTGAATGCACACTGACATGACAGCAGAGAGATTACTCAGCAAAATGGCCAAAACATTTAATTAAATGTTTAAAATTTTACATTTTTAAGCCAATATCCGGATACCAAAGTCTATTCGGATATCCGATGATTCGAACGGATATCCAGATATCTGGATATCTGTTGAAATCCCTAGAAAATAGGTCAATTGTTAGTGAAGGGAGAGAACTGCAGAGGGTATAAAGAGGAAATAGTACATTTGTTAGTGAAGTAAGAGAACTGTTGAGGGGGTGGGGAATAAGGAGGAAATAGATCAGTTGTTAATAAAGGGAGAGAACTGTAGATCACTTGTTTGTGAAGGGAAAGAAGTGTTGAGGGGAGCTAAAGTTTGGTTTAATGTCACAAAGCATATTTTGCATTCTAGTCACAAGTCATACTTTGCATACTGAACTTAAGGCATATCTAAAGAACTGAACACAAAGTATATTTTGCATGCTGAACACCAAGCAGATATATCCATGTCCTTTAGGACTTTGTGTTATACTGATATTCAACTAAGACTGTTTTGTTTACTGTTTTCACTGTCTACCATACAGTGGAGCTCCTGCTGAACTGTGTACAGAGCACTTCTGTGTATGCTCCTAAAGTCCTTCAGGCTCTCGAAGCAGCCATCTTAGCTGGACTTACCAAGGACAGGCTACAGCTGTAAGTGCACATTGGGTCATTTTTATAAATTTTAAGATTATCATATTCTTTCACATTGATGCTGGAATTTATTGCCATATGAATTTTATATGTTCATATATGACTTTTATGGTTCATTATCTTTGTAAAGAGTTATGTCTTAAAATAATTTAATACATATAGTAATAAGAAAAATATTTACTTATTTCCCTGTCAAGTTTTATTTCCTTATGAACCACAATGATTACCTCTGGGCTCAAGACTGAAATCTTGCAGCTTGACTCCATAATGATTCACTATAGTGTAAGGCCAAATTCAGACATTTTCTCTTTTTGTTTTAAGTTATCTAGCACTTTCTGATTTTTTTTAACTCCTCAGCCCCGCACACGGTGGGTTCAAGTCATTGTCATGAAAGCTGGAACAACTAACCTGCTGTGAGCAGGTGGTTCAACTCAGACATAAATCTGGGGTCTTCCGCCACCAATAATTAGCGAGACATTGCCAAGATGACTTTAACAGTGTTGGTGCAATGTACACAAAAATGTCATATTTTGTTACAGCACATGTTATGAAAGTGGTCAGAGATGGAATGTTGCTGTATTGTTCTGCCAGTTAATGCGGCTGCCCTATACCACAGTGTATTTGGAGGTGTGTTCTCAAGCCAACCAATGGCTGCCCTTCATATGGTTCGCACAGTTGCACCAATACCCAAGAGAGCAGGTAAGCTATCACTGAGGATGTTTGTTAGTCAGTTTTTATAAGTATGTAGTTATCTGCCTTGCACTATCATGTCACATTATAGTCCAGTTTAATAACCCTTGTTATCTCCCTTGGTAGAGTTATCGCTCGTTTTTCGTACAACTTCCGATAGGCAAACAAACAAAACAAGATGGCGTCTGAGAACATTGAAATCTGTATCTGTGCAAATTTTCAAAACTATCAGTGCATGAACTTGAAGACTTTCTTAGATAAATAGGGGCGCATGTATCAGGGAATCGTCCGGAACTTATAATACACGCTAGAGGGATAGAAAAACTTGTTATATGGACATTAAGTGAAATTAAATTGGATGACGAACAAGACAGCATCAATCGCGAAAGAGAGTCGTTTGTAACGCCCTTTGGAGAGAATCTTCCAATCTTGGCAATCTAGGACTATTATCAGCCTCTTGAAACCAAAATAAAATGTTATTAAGTATATTTTCACAACAGTCTATAATTATTTTATTTTCTATAATGTTAACCAAGTAAAATGAATATCACCTACTGTATTAGCAGCTGCAACAGTATATTTTTATACAACTCTTCAAACTCCAGATAAGAATTATAGTGAATTGAGTAAAAACTCCACAAAACAATAACAATCAAGTAAAGGAATTTTAATGTTTTGTTTAAAATAATTGAACAAAACAAAATTGTGTATTTTTTAAGCTTTATTTTTGAAACTGCTCGAATAGAGTCTACTGCATTAACATAGTGAAGAGAGTGCGTTGTTGGGTTTTTACTCTGGTTAAATACAGGAACCAATCAAGTGTGCCATTTTATTGTACTACTGATTTGGTCATTTAAGATAACCTTCACCAGTCATTTTTTGTAAGAAAATAGAGTCTCAAATAGGTTACACACAACTATAAAAAGTTATGTAAGTAAGATTTTCTGGGTGTATCTGCTACGTCTAAAAGTAAAATACATTTTGTCTTTTTAAATGACTCAAATACACAGATACGCCCCTTATCTGGAGTCCTGTTTAAACAACAGTGTATGATAAATACATTATTAAGTTAATTGTGTCACTATCTAGCCAGTAAATGTATGTTAATGGCTGACATATCAAACCAAAGTTTGGAGATATTTAGATATATTGGTACATTGTGTTGTTGAGAAAAAATGGGATCAAAATAGAAAGTGGTGCAATATTATGATTCTCCCTCCCTAAGGAAAACACATTTAAAAAATAGCATTGTTCCATGTTACAACGTGCTCATACTGCAGTTTTAGTTTTGCAGTTTAGCCAAAACTACCCCTAAACAAAACAGTCAATCTTTCTCCAGGTCATTAAAATATTGCATGTTTTAATTTTAAATAGGAGAAAGGGCTGAGCATTATCTTTTTCAAAACCCTCTTTCTTTTTGTTCTAATATACAAATACAGTCATAACATGTCAATACAGTGTTGACACAATCTTGTTTTGTGAATTTCATTTCTGATGGTTATCACATAATATACGAATTGACATAAAAATTGGGAACCATGCTCTTGTATATGTCGGGTGCGGGAATAGCCGTACCACTACATTCTCATACCGGGAATAGTCATACTGAATTGGGAATAGTCGTTCCATATATGAATTGCAATTAACTTTGTTCTTTAATTGTCGTCCAATCAGTGGTCATCTTAAACTGACATTTCTTTCATTAATTGACATGTAATAAGTGGCCACTCAACAAAACCTGAAAGTCAATGTGTGACTGTCAATTGTTTTTATTGCGATCATGCACTAGAGGTGTGACTGTTAATGACCTTTGCACAAATTCGCTGCTGTTAACGTCACGTGATGGTCTTTGTTTCGATTTGCTCGCGTAACCTATTAATCGCAGCCATTGTTTATACTTGAATAATAATAAATGCATCGATTATTCTTTTATCTTTCGACATTGTCATAGATTATACATTTTCAATGTTTGAGACACTTTGGAGTTTTGATTATGCCGTTAATGATGCACACACAATTCACAACCCTTTTTTGAAACATTGTTGTCTACGACGAATCTGCGTGGTGAAGGATTCTTCTTGGTGATTTGCTCTCCAACGGAAATGAAATGCGAACCTCCACGCTAAAGAGTGTTTAAGGGCGGCAATTATTCAGGGGAGATAACAGAGGTTATTAAACAGGACTATAAGCTCCATGCAACAGCTCACCCTGGCAGTGACTGATATGTAGCCAGACTACTGCAGAGGAGTTTGTAGAAAATGAGAGCAATTCCACACACTTGAGCGCTAACATCAGTGATGTCAAAATAGTCAGGTTTAAATAACTTAAAGCTTATGTCTTAATGCTTGGTGCATATATTGGGGTAACAGATGTGCCCTTTAAGTGATCCTAGTGCAGTTTGAAGTTTTGCATACAATAACTACTATGCTAACATTATACAATCATGTAATTGGATAGACAAGTGCACTTTCCTTTGTTTTTGTGGTCATATTTTAGTATTTTGACACTGTATCAAGTGTTTTTTCTTGTGTCATATTTGTGTTTTCTTTTATATTGTGTCAAGTTGTGTATACTTTTTTGTCAAATTTGCTTATTAATTTATTCAGTTTTGTTACATTTGTGTAAAAAAATGTTATAATAACTTGTAGAGCACCCATACCCAAGTTGTTAGATTGGCTGACTTATGTTGGTAGTTCTCCCTAGATAATTGTGCAGTTTTGTTGTGGTTGGTTAATTTTGATGAAAACTAACATTAGTTGCTTTGTTTATTACAAATATTTATGATAATTAGACATTTATGGAAACTTACACCTGTTCCTTGGTATGATGCAGCTGCAATCCATCCTACACATGTTCAGAAGTCCATACCTGCAGGAACACCTTCGCTATGTGCTAGCAAACACAGACAAACGCTGGGCCCGTGAAGAACAAAAGCGCACTGAAAACCAGCGCAAGGATGACATCATTTCCAAAGATGTTCGCTCTAACTTGTATTTAAGAATAGGAGTGAAAAAAGACAAAGATTCAGGTAAATCTTAACCATATGGGGCTAAGTTTTAAGGTTTTTTTATGATAGTGTAAATTATGGAAAATGTCAAGATTGATTGTGTACCAGGATCTGATACCTCGCGTTAAATATAAACCAAATATGTATTTTTAGCTCACCTGAGCGTATGCTAGGGAGAGTTAATGTGATCTTCAGGCGTCCGATGCCACGTGTCCATCAACCGTTTCAATTAACACTCCTCTGAAACCGCTCAGCCAGATTCAGTCAAACTTTCTCATAAGCTTAAGTAGGCATGAGAAACAAAAAAATTGTTCAGATAATTTTGATCAGTCAAAAAACATGGCTGCCAAGGGTTGGCCATTTTCTATATATGATTGTATAGGAAAACTTAGAAAATCTCCTTGTCAGAAATTGCAAGAGCTAGAGACTTGATATTAGGTATACATGTTCTTTGTGGGGCCCTGTATCAAGATTGTTAAAAAAAATTCTGATTTGTCAAAAAACATGACCAGCAGGGGCGTGGCCATATTCCATATAAGGCTATATAGGAAAATTTAGAAAATCTTCATGTCAGAAACAACAAGGGCTAGTGCCTTGGTATAAAGTACACCTACTTCTTGGGTGGCCTGGTATGAAGATTGTTTAAAAATTCTGATCCATCAAAAACATGGCCGCCAGGGGCATGGCCATTTTCAATATAAGACTTTATAGGAAAACTTAGAAAATCTCCTTGACAGAAATTGCATGAGCTAGAGACTTGTTATTTGGTATACATGTTCTTTGGGTGGCCCTGTATAAAGATTGTTAAATGATTCTGATCCATCAAAAAACATAGCCACCCGGGGCATGGTCATTTTCCATATAAGTCTATATTGTTATAAAATATCTTCTTGTCAGAAAACCACAAGAGCTAGAGTTTTGATATTTGGTTTATTTATTCCTTTGATGGCCTTGAATTAAGATTGTTCAAAGAATTTTGATCTGTCAAAAAGCATAGCCACAAGGCCTTAATTTCTATAGCACTTAAGTGAAAGATTTAGGGCCATCATGGACCATTTGTTTTCCTGTCAAGACCATAATATTTTAGGCTATGGTAAATAACTCTTAAAGTCATAAAGCCTTATTATAATGGAAAAAAAAGTGGAAAAATTGTCACACAGAATTTGTCAAACATTATTTAAGTTTAGTTAATATGTCTAATCAGACAAAAGAAGTGCAATCTCACCTTTCCTTTTTGTTCAAGTTATGTATAATTATGTATACCTGTGTACCAAACTACATAAGCTATATATACAATTCCACACAATAACTTCAGTTTATGTACATTTCTACTAAACTACAAAAATGTTTGTGTACATTTAACTGAACAATAAAAATTGTATGTACATTTCTACTAAATTGTACAAGTTTTTTTTACATTTTAGTAAACATTTCTACAATAACACAAATCCTACTAAGCAACTTGTAAAGGACTGATATTAATCTGTGAATATCCCATTGCAGATCATTCTAGCTCATCAACGGATGATGAAAGCACTGGCATGATGCCACAAGATTCTGCCAGCACTGATGATACAGGTAATTGTGTTTGCTTTGATATATGTGTGAGACCCACCAAATGGTAAAAATTATTCTTTAACAATGGTTAGGTATAGTAACAGTTTATTAGATATTTTGAACATTTCAGACAGAACATGTCATTTAGTATGTTTGATTTGTCTAATGCCGTTTTCTGTTTCTATTTGATATTCCATGCAAAATAAGTTCCCCAAAAAAGGCTTTAACACCGTTTGTAGAGTTTCCTTGTTTGTAAATCAGACCATTCATTTTCTCCTGTAGGAATCTATAAATGTCTACAAGTTAAACTACAGGAGGGTAAATTTGGTTTTAAGCATATAGTACAAGATTGTTAGTGGGTTGTTGTTTTTTTCATTTACTTAGACTTTCCCTTCCTAAAAGCATTGCAATAATATCATTTCTCCGATGCACTTTCCAAAATTCCTGATCAGATGGCACCAGCTGATCTGGATATGCCAGAGGACCTTATGCCAGAACAATAATGCTTATGTCTGATCATTTAATGCTAACTTGTTTCACTACTTAAAAGCTGTTGTTTTTCTGTCTTTTTTCTTCAAGAAATACAGATGACATTCAAGGGTTGCCCTGGAGACGTGTTTGGTGTGGTGTTTGCAGCACAGAGTTCTGAATGCCCATGGAAGACCATGCTTGTGTTTTCCATTACTCTGAGAAATCCGCTGTTTGCAGAACTTGCTGCCAGTCTGCAAGTATGGTTTTAAGTTGTTTTTTATTTGCAATAATACATAATTGTACAGTTATATATCAGTAATGTCTAACAGTTCCATGACCAACAGCCTGTTTACCTAAATTGATTAATCCAATCAATGCCAGTGTATAGCACAAGATGAACAATTTATCTACTTTTCACAAAAGAACACAGTTGTTTGGAGCTAGATATGGATATAAATTCACATTCTTATAAGAGGTGGGGGAGTTACTCCTACAGACTTGCAGACCATGCTCTTCATTTGCATTATGAACTTTAAAATTTTCCAGTATATGAATATTTTCTCTTTACAATGAATCCATTATAAATTATGTTAATGTTTAAATGTCATGTTACTCTTTTGAACAGGATGATGTCCCACATTGAGTGTGTATATCTGTGACTGCAACTATAAGGGGAAATAAACATTTTACAAATTATATGTAACTAACCTACTTATTTTATTGTTATTTATCTTGCATCTCACATACAGATGGTCTTTAGGTTCATGGCCCAAACAGATGGTCTTTAGGTCCATGGCCAGAACAGATGAGGTCCATAGGTCCATGGCCCAAACAGATGGTCTTTAGGTCCATGGCCAGAACAGATGGTCTTTAGGTCCATGGCCCAAACAGATGAGGTCTTTAGGTCCATGTCCAGAACAGATGGTCTTTAGGTCCATTGCCAGAACAGATGAGGTCCATAGGCCCATGACCCAAACAGATGGTCTGTAGGTCCATGGCTGGAACAGATGGTCTTTAGGTCCATGGCCCAAACAGATGAGGTCTTAAAGCCCATGACCCAAGCAGATGGTCTTTCGGTCCATAGCCCAAACAGATGGTCTTTAGGTCCATGGCCAGAACAGATGGTCTTAAGGTCCATGGTCAGAACAGATGGTCTTTAGGTCCATAGCCCAAACAGATAGTCTTTAGGTCCATGGCCCAAACTGATGGTCTTTAGGTCCATGGCCAGAACAGATGAGGTCTTTAGGTCCATGGCCCAAACAGATGGTCTTTAGGTCCATGGCCCAAACTGATGGTCTTTAGGTCCATGGCCCAAACAGATGGTCCTTAGGGCCATGGGTCAAACAGATGGTCTTTACATCCATTGCCTGAACAGAGGAGGTCTTTAGGCCCATGGCCCCGACGAGGTCTTTAGGTTCATGGCCCAAATATCCTTAGCTGAAATCTCCAATCACTGTTTTTCTTGCAGGATGCAGCCACTCTTCCCTGTCTGTGTAGCTGGCTCATTGCCATGATGGAGCCCACTGAGCATGCTCAGATACTAGGGCATCATGGGAAATCTCCATGGAGATACAATATCAAAGTGCTGGAAGACCTGCTGGACATGTTTGTCAAGAAACAGTGGGGTTCACTGCTTGTCACTGGTTTTGACATTTTTGAACAGGTATGGGGAGTTTGTTCATTGTAAAATAAAAGATATTTTATTATTATGGCCTAAATGCTTCATGTCTGTAAGATTTTTGGCCTTATAACTCCATGTCGGTAAGCTTTATTACATGTTGGTAGCTTATAGGGCCTAATAACTATTGTATTAGTTAATGCTGCCTAACAACTTAATGTCTAAGTTTAACAGCCTTCTAACAGCATATTGGTAATCTATAAGGCTTATAGTGCCTTGTCTGCAATCTATATGGCCTAAAAATTCAATTTTGGTTATTTATATGGCCTAATTGGTCCATGTCTGTAGCTTTTACAGCCTTATGTTGGGAACTGCATATTGGTCATTTATATGGTCTTATTATTTACTGTCTGTAATTTGTACATCCAAAAATACATCCTAATAACTCAGTGCATGTAATGTGCATGTATAAGATCTCACCATGTCAGTATTATATACTCCCTACTATCTCCAAGTCTGTAACTTAATAAGGCTAATAACACCACGCTGGCAATCTTTTAAGCCTAATAACATAGTGTCAAACCCAGTCAAGTGTTTCCTGTCAATAACTTAAGTTTAAATAAAACAATATTGCTGAAAGTTTGGATATTGCTATCTTGCATGAAGACCTAAATTGGGATTGGATTTGGGGCCAGTTGGGTCAAGGTCAAGGTAACTGATTCTAAAAATAGAATAACTGTTTCCGGTCAATAACTTTAGTTTGGATAAACCAATCTTGCTGAAACTTTGTGTATAGCAAGCTTGCATGAAGACCTAGCCTGGGATTGGATTTGGGGCCAGTTGGGTCAAGGTCAGTTACTAAAAATGGAAAAAAGTTTCTAGTTTATAATTCGTGTTTAAATGGAATTATTTTGCTGAAATTTTGTTTATAGGTAGTTTATGTGCAAACTTAGCTTAGGATTGGATTAGGGGCCAGGCAGGTCAAGGTCACTGTTACAAAAAAATAGAAAAACAGTTTCCAGTCAATGACTTCAGTTTGGATAAACCAATTTTGTTGAAACTTTAGATATAGCAAGCTTGCAAGATGACCTAGCTTGGGATTAGATTTGGGGCCAGTCAGATCAAGTTCACGGTCACTGTTAATTAAAATAGAAAAAAAACATTGAAATCATGGAAAACCTGGTTTCGTGACATAGCCACGTTTCTTGTTTTCAGTCTAAAACACTATTTTTGTTGTTTTGTCTCATGATATGATACCATACAGTAGGTTTTCATGATAAAGCACTTATTTTATTTACTGGGGCATCCATCACTGAGTTGTGTGAGTTATTGCTGACTACTAAGGACAACTGGGAAGTTATAGTAAGAACAGAAAAGAACATTTATTTTTTCATTTTCTACTGTTCACATCTTTTGTTTCTGTTACAGAGCTCTCCTCTGCTGCCTTTCCTTCAGTTTTACACCATGTTTAGTGAGCGTCACGATTACAACACCTGCCAAGTACTCTTGGACGAGTTCAAGGAGGCAGTATTTCAGGTAAAGCAATATTAATCAATTAAATGTTTACAACATTTTCAACAGAACATGGTATTTTCTTCTAGTTTAAACTTTCTTTGTAATCCACACTTGAGAACCTGCAGCTGTGTACTGAAGTTTGTTTGTTTATATAATTTTGTTAAAATGACTGAAAATAAGTTGAATTTAATGATTACTTTGTTGAAAAAAATGCAACACTTCAGTATTTTTCTTGAATTATTTTTGAAGTTATGGTATAATAATTAAATGACTTTTGTTTTAACCTTTTGTTCAGCCCTTATACTTATCATACTGTAATCTTCCAACCATGGCGTTGAATTTCATGTTTCATATAATTGACATTTAACATTTAATATTTGTAATAACATGTGTAAGTGCTGTTTAATGTATTAAAAAAAGTTTGTTTATCTTGTTTTGTCAAAATATTTAGTAAAGTTGTTTCCTTACTTTTGTGATGAAATACTGACATAACAATGTAAAACCTTTGAAGAATAAATATCTAACTTAAAAAAAAAACAACAGCAAAAAACCTCACAGCAAAAAATCTCAATGGATTTTTGTTCATCTTCATTAACAGTTCAACCATGAGAAGCTTGCAAGAAATTGTATTGGTGATTCTGATTGGCTGGAGAAAGTGACCTATCAGATCTTGCGTTACATGCTTGACTCTAACACCAGTGTGTATGAAACCACAGTGTTATTGAAGATCCTGGAATCGGAGAGTATCACTCTAGTTTTCAAACATGAAGGTAAGGAAATGTTAGACGTCTTTCATTGATTAACAGTCCATTCTAAAGTGCTAGTTATCTATTTTCAAACTTTTGCACAGTTAACTTGACAGTTGCTTAACACTCTTTTTCTTAAAAAATGTTGAATGGCTTTCAGCTGATGCTGGCTGTTCTGAATATCCCGGAACCTAATTTGCCCATGTCTAATCAATTGATGCTAAAATGGTAAAGTGTTAAAGGACCCTTCCCTAACAATAAAAATGTTGCATACCATTTTTGTTAAATGCAACATTTAAGTTGCCTTTTTCTACTAGCAAATTAAAAATCTGAACATTGCTTGCAAGATTTTACTACAAAGATTTGCTAAATATCGCATATTTTGGTCTCCATGCTGTTAATGATTTTCATGATCCTTCATAACTATAACCTCATAAACATGACGTTTGATTAATTTCAGCCTATTTTTTTAAATATGTATATATTGTAATTATGCAAATTGAGTTTAAAGGTAGTGACTTTTGTTGCCTTTATGATAGATTCTTAAAGTAAAAAAGTTAGCCAAAGTCACTTCTACCAATTTTAGAAAAATGTAAAGAAAAACAAACAAAAACTTTTTAATACTGGCAATGCAATAATAGGAATATATAAGTGGGAATGATAAGAACACTACTGTTAATGGTGCCACCAACATGTTAATTTTATGATGACAAAATCAGCAGTTTCTGGAAAAATTATTGAATATTTCTGTAAGATGTGTTGCATTTAAGTACACTTTTTTGTTTTTAAATTAGGAAGTAATTATTTTGACCATTATGCACAAACAATTGCAACTATTTTAAGGAGAATCCAAAATTTATTGGAGGGGCTTTTAAGACAAGCGCAAGTCCCTGTATTGAGAGCCACCAACTAATTTAAGTAGTCCTTCAAAAAATGTCTTGGCATGGTTTCAAGTCAACATTTATTATGATGTTAATACTTAGAGAATATGAACAAAAAAGCGAGTGATGCCTGTGTGACTTTCTAGTGATATATGTCAAAGAGCTGAAAAGCTGGGTGATGTTTACTTTAAAAGTATGTTATTTCCTTAAAGAACATTTGTCTGATCTAAGTGGTTAACACCTGAACCGTAGTGTTTGACCATGTCCATTGGCTTTTGTGCTCTTTTCCAGTTCCAGATTTCCGTACGTTGAGTCAGAAGATGCAGTGTGTGCTAGATGCTGGCTTGAGAGAGGTCACCTTAAGTTCCCTTCTTGTCCCTACATCTGAAAGCTATGCCAGAGAATGTCAGGCTATTCTACACAAGCTAGTAGACAAGCAACTCTACGATGATGCAAGAAAGTTTGCCAAGCTAGCTGGCATTAATGCAGACAATGTCACAGTGACTCAAGTAAGGATGAAGATATATTTAAAATATTTGTTAGTTATTTCATTTCATCTGGAACCCCTTTTTTAGAAATAGACCTCAAAAGTAATATGCAGATCAAACAGGATGGTAGCTGGACCCAAATACCCATGCAGATACAAAGTCTATGAACCAACAGTTTTAGATTGAACACATATAGCAATATAAATTAAAAAGAAAGAGTATGAGAGAGAGTGAGTGAGAGAAGAAGAAGAAGGCTGATAGTGAGAGAGAGGAGGCCAGAAACATTGAGCTTCATTTCTTCCACAGATAATTACCTACAGCAATGTTGTATGATATGACATAACTATGAATTTAAGTGTCTGTTTAGATTTTGCGTATAATTTTTACAGGTATAAAAACTATTATAAACTGAATTAGATGCTGATGTGTCTATACCTTGTATACTTAATCCTTCCCAGATGCAACGGTACAAGGAACGCCTACAACAGACAGATGTATGGGCTGATCCTTTGGCCAGGAGAAAGGTCTACCAAGACTGTGCTCGATCTTTTGTCAAACATAAAACCTGCTCTGCAGCTGTCATCAACTTTTTCCAGGTAATCCCTCTTGATTGTAAATATTTTACTGCAGTGATCTTGGCCTTGACCAGTAGACTTAAGTAAAATGTAATGATTTTTATGTGGATGTATTGCTGTAGTCATCTAGGACATCAAATATGTCCTCATTAACTTAACCCTTACTTCTTTTTATCCTTTCTGCTCCTAGTGTTAAAAGGCAGCATTTATTTGTTATTGCTGTGCAGACAATCATGAAATTTACCAGCAGTATACCAGTGATTAAAGGTAAACATGACAATGTAACATGTGTATATCTCTAAATCTTCATTCAAACCATGTATAGATGCTATTTAAATTGTCTAACTGAGGTGATTCTAATTAGTAAAAGCAAAGATTTGAAGGAAATTCTAACACAATGAAACTCACAATAAACAGAAGAATTGTACCTTGCATTATTTCCAAATAAATGCATGGTAAAACTGATGATAAATTCCTGCATTTTTAAGACAGAAATTAACCATACTCCAGTTATGTACTTGAGGTCTAATACAATTCCATAGAAATTTATTCCATGCTAATTCATTAAAAGTCAAGTTATTTCTTTTGAAAAAGTATACCATTTTTAATTTATTGAGATTTTTTTTTGTAACAATAAATGATAACAACAAATGACAAAACTAAAATATATTTTATTAACTAAGACTGTTTATCAGAACTAATATACTTTATCTGACTGATTTGTTTTACTGCAGCAAGATGTAGCAGTATCAGACCCACCCTTAGAGAAAGCGAGACTTTATGAGTTGTGTCTGTACTGTACAAGCTTTGATACATCTGAGAACCAGTGCAACAAGTCAGATCAGCTGTACAGGGACATGTGGCTCTGGAGATTGAAGCACCGTCTCCAGTTTAATCAGGTCAGTACATAAAGGTTACTAGGCAGATAGGTTTGTAGGTCAAAGGTTAAGTCAGCTCTACAGGGACATTTGTGGTGCATTCTGAAAAATAAAACCAAAAGTGGGAGAGGAAACACTGTCGGAGACAATCAAATGTATATCAGTACACACTTTACAATTTTTATTTTTATTTTTGGCAAATGTTGTTATTTCAAAACTTTTCCAGATCAATTAGTATAAGTAGTACAAAGCAGCCTGGAAAACATTGCTTATCTATTACAAACAGAAATGAAAAAAAAGAAGAGATTTGCTCAGAATGGTACCAAAGCCCCAAGTGGACTACTTGTATTTCTCAGCATATAAGAAGCATATTTATATGACAGTGAAGGGGGTCAACATTCTGAAGCATTTTAACACCAATTATATATTATGCAATGTAGTCTCCCAACATACTACTGTGTTATTAATATATTTCTGTGCAGAATTCTTATTATTATAATAATAAAAACATATAATGTCTATGAACTGCTCTGTATCTCCAGGATGGTGGCGGGACTGAGGATGATACAGATGAGGATGAGGATGAGTCTTTGATGGTTCGAACACCTAAATCTGCCTCCTGTGAGTTGTTGTGTCATGGCAAGATGCCTCCTATCAACCAGCGGTCTTCTGCTCTTTCAGATCAGGTACATCATTCTATTGTATCTTCTTTGATTAGTTAAAGCTATTGGCTTAAGTGATGATGGAGATGGTGGGTTTGAAAATGATTATGGTGGTGATTTTAGAGATGATGGAGGTGGTGGTTGTGGTGATGAAATGATTGTTGGTTATGGCAGTGAGCTAGATGTTAGAGGTGGTGGTAGTTGTGGTGATAAAATGTTTGTTGGTTATGGCAGTGAGCTAGATGATGGAGGTGGTGGTGGTTGTGGTGATGAAATGATTGTTGGTTATGGCAGTGAGCTAGATGTTGGAGGTGGTGGTAGTTGTGTTGATGAAATGATTGTTGGTTATAGCAGTGAGCTAGATGTTGGAGGTGGTGGTAGTTGTGGTGATGAAATGATTGTTGGTTATGGCAGTGAGCTAGATGTTGGAGGTGGTGGTAGTTGTGATGATGAAATGATTGTTGGTTATGGCAGTGAGCTAGATGTTGGAGATGGTGGTAGTTGTGATGATGAAATGATTGTTGGTTATGACAGTGAGCTAGATGTTGGAGATGGTGGTAGTTGTGGTGGTGAAATGATTGTTGGTTATGGCAGTGAGCTAGATGTTGGAGATGGTGGTAGTTGTGGTGATGAAATGATTGTTGGTTATGGCAGTGAGCTTGATGTTTGAGGTGATGGTAGTTGTGGTGATGAAATGATTGTTGGTTATGGTAGTGAGCTAGATGTTGGCAGTGGTGGTAGTTGTGGTGTTGAAATGATTGTTGGTTATAGCAGTGAGCTAGATGTTGGAGGTGGTGGTAGTTGTGGTGGTGAAATGATTGTTGGTTATGGCAGTGAGCTAGATGTTGGAGATGGTGGTAGTTGTGGTGATGAAATGATTGTTGGTTATGGCAGTGAGCTAGATGTTTGAGGTGATGGTAGTTGTGGTGATGAAATGATTGTTGGTTATGGTAGTGAGCTAGATGTTGGCAGTGGTGGTAGTTGTGGTGTTGAAATGATAGTTGGTTATAGCAGTGAGCTAGATGTTGGAGGTGGTGGTAGTTGTGGTGATGAAATGATTGTTGGTTATGGCAGTGAGCTAGATGTTGAAGGTGGTGATGGTAGTTGTGATGATGAAATGATTGTTTGTTATGGCAGTGAGCTAGATGTTGGAGGTGGTGGTAGGTGTGGTGATGAAATGATTGTTGGTTATGGCAGTGAGCTAGATGTTGGAGGTGGTGGTAGTTGTGGTGATGAAATGATTGTTGGTTATGGCAGTGAGCTAGATGTTGGAGGTGGTGGTATTTGTAGTGGTGAAATGATTGCTGGTTATGGTAGTGAGCTACATGTAAGAGCTGGTGGTAGTTGTGGTGATGAAATGATTGTTGGTTGGTTATGGCAGTGAGCTAGATGTTGGAGGTGGTGGTAGTTGTGGTGATGAAATGATTGTTGGTTGGTTATAGCAGTGAGCTAGATGTTGGAGGTGGTGGTGGTTGTGGTGATGAAATGATTGTTGGTTATGGCAGTGAGCTAGATGTTGGAGGTGGTGGTAGTTGTGGTGATGAAATGATTGTTGGTTATGGCAGTGAGCTAGATGTTGGAGGTGGTGGTAGTTGTAGTGGTGAAATGATTGCTGGTTATGGTAGTGAGCTAGATGTAAGAGCTGGTGGTAGTTGTGGTGATGAAATGATTGTTGGTTGGTTATGGCAGTGAGCTAGATGTTGGAGGTGGTGGTAGTTGTGGTGATGAAATGATTGTTGGTTGGTTATGGCAGTGAGCTAGATGTTGGAGGTGGTGGTAGTTGTGGTGATGAAATGATTGTTGGTTGGTTATAGCAGTGAGCTAGATGTTGGTGATGGTGGTAGCTGTTGTGATGAAATGATTGTTGGTTGGTTATGGCAGTGAGCTAGATGTTTGAGGTTGTGGTATTTGTGGTGATGAAATGATTGTTGGTTATGGCAGTGAGCTAGATTTTGAGGTGGTGGTAGCTGTGGTGATGAAATGATTGTTGGTTGGTTATGGCAGTGAGCTAGATGTTGGAGGTGGTGGTAGTTGTGGTGATGAAATGATTGTTGGTTATGGCAGTGAGCTAGATGTTGGAGGTGGTAGTAGTTATGGTGATGAAATGATTGTTGGTTATGGCAGTGAGCTAGATGTTGGAGGTGGTGGTAGTTGTGGTGATGAAATGATTGTTGGTTATGGCAGTGAGCTAGATGTTGGAGGTGGTGGTGATTGTAGGGATCAAATGATTGTTTGTTATGGCAGTGAGCTTGATGTTGGAGGTGGTGGTGGTTGTGATGATGAAATGATTGTTGGTTATGGCAGTGAGCTAGATGTTGGAGTTGATGGTAAATGTGGTGATGAAATGATTGTTAGTTATGGCATTGAGCTAGATGTTGGAGATGGTGGTAGTTGTGGTGATGAAATAATTGTTTGTTATGGCAGTGAGCTAGATGTTGGAGGTGGTGGTAGTTGTGGTGATGAAATAATTGTTGGTTATGGCAGTGAGCTAGATGTTGGAGGTGGTGGTAGTTATGGTGATGAAATGATTGTTGGTTATGGCAGTGAGCTAGATGTTAGAGGTGGTGGTGGTTGTGGTGATGAAATCATTGTTGGTTATGGCAGTGAGCTAGATGTTGGAGGTGGTGGTAGTTGTGGTGATGAAATGATTGTTGGTTATGGCAGTGAGCTAGATGTTGGAGGTGGTGGTAGTTATGGTGATGAAATTATTGTTGGTTATGGCAGTGAGCTAGATGTTGGAGGTGGTGGTAGTTGTGGTGATGAAATGATTGTTGGTTATTGCAGTGAGCTAGATGTTGGCAGTGGTGGTAGTTGTGGTGTTGAAATGATTGTTGGTTATAGCAGTGAGCTAGATGTTGGAGGTGGTGGTAGTTGTGGTGATGAAATGATTGTTGGTTATGGCAGTGAGCTAGATGTTGAAGGTGGTGGTGGTAGTTGTGATGATGAAATGATTGTTTGTTATGGCAGTGAGCTAGATGTTGGAGGTGGTGGTAGGTGTGGTGATGAAATGATTGTTGGTTATGGCAGTGAGCTAGATGTTGAAGGTGGTGGTAGTTGTGGTGATGAAATGATTGTTGGTTATGGCAGTGAGCTAGATGTTGGAGGTGGTGGTAGTTGTAGTGGTGAAATGATTGCTGGTTATGGTAGTGAGCTAGATGTAAGAGCTGGTGGTAGTTGTGGTGATGAAATGATTGTTGGTTGGTTATGGCAGTGAGCTAGATGTTGGAGGTGGTGGTAGTTGTGGTGATGAAATGATTGTTGGTTGGTTATGGCAGTGAGCTAGATGTTGGAGGTGGTGGTAGTTGTGGCGATGAAATGATTGTTGGTTGGTTATAGCAGTGAGCTAGATGTTGGAGGTGGTGGTAGCTGTTGTGATGAAATGATTGTTGGTTGGTTATGGCAGTGAGCTAGATGTTTGAGGTTGTGGTATTTGTGGTGATGAAATGATTGTTGGTTATGGCAGTGAGCTAGATTTGGAGGTGGTGGTAGCTGTGGTGATGAAATGATTGTTGGTTATGGCAGTGAGCTAGATTTGGAGGTGGTGGTAGCTGTGGTGATGAAATGATTGTTGGTTATGGCAGTGAGCTAGATGTTGGAGGTGGTGCTTGTTGTGGTGATGAAATGATTGTTGATTATGGCAGTGAGCTAGATGTTGGAGGTGGTGGTAGTTGTGGTGATGAAATGATTGCTGGTTATGGCAGTGAGCTAGATGTTGGAGGTGGTAGTAGTTATGGTGATGAAATGATTGTTGGTTATGGCAGTGAGCTAGATGTTGGAGGTGGTGGTAGTTGTGGTGATGAAATGATTGTTGGTTATGGCAGTGAGCTAGATGTTGGAGGTGGTGGTGATTGTAGGGATCAAATGATTGTTTGTTATGGCAGTGAGCTAGATGTTAGAGGTGGTGGTAATTGTAGGGATCAAATGATTGTTTGTTATGGCAGTGAGCTTGATGTTGGAGGTGGTGGTAGTTGTAGTGGTGAAATGATTGCTGGTTATGGTAGTGAGCTAGATGTAAGAGCTGGTGGTAGTTGTGGTGATGAAATGATTGTTGGTTGGTTATGGCAGTGAGCTAGATGTTGGAGGTGGTGGTAGTTGTGGTGATGAAATGATTGTTGGTTGGTTATGGCAGTGAGCTAGATGTTGGAGGTGGTGGTAGTTGTGGTGATGAAATGATTGTTGGTTGGTTATAGCAGTGAGCTAGATGTTGGTGGTGGTGGTAGCTGTTGTGATGAAATGATTGTTGGTTGGTTATGGCAGTGAGCTAGATGTTTGAGGTTGTGGTATTTGTGGTGATGAAATGATTGTTGGTTATGGCAGTGAGCTAGATTTTGAGGTGGTAGTAGCTGTGGTGATGAAATGATTGTTGGTTGGTTATGGCAGTGAGCTAGATGTTGGAGGTGGTGGTAGTTGTGGTGATGAAATGATTGTTGGTTATGGCAGTGAGCTAGATGTTGGAGGTGGTAGTAGTTATGGTGATGAAATGATTGTTGGTTATGGCAGTGAGCTAGATGTTGGAGGTGGTGGTAGTTGTGGTGATGAAATGATTGTTGGTTATGGCAGTGAGCTAGATGTTGGAGGTGGTGGTGATTGTAGGGATCAAATGATTGTTTGTTATGGCAGTGAGCTTGATGTTGGAGGTGGTGGTGGTTGTGATGATGAAATGATTGTTGGTTATGGCAGTGAGCTAGATGTTGGAGTTGATGGTAAATGTGGTGATGAAATGATTGTTAGTTATGGCATTGAGCTAGATGTTGGAGATGGTGGTAGTTGTGGTGATGAAATAATTGTTTGTTATGGCAGTGAGCTAGATGTTGGAGGTGGTGGTAGTTGTGGTGATGAAATAATTGTTGGTTATGGCAGTGAGCTAGATGTTGGAGATGGTGGTAGTTATGGTGATGAAATGATTGTTGGTTATGGCAGTGAGCTAGATGTTAGAGGTGGTGGTGGTTGTGGTGATGAAATCATTGTTGGTTATGGCAGTGAGCTAGATGTTGGAGGTGGTGGTAGTTGTGGTGATGAAATGATTGTTGGTTATGGCAGTGAGCTAGATGTTGGAGGTGGTGGTAGTTATGGTGATGAAATTATTGTTGGTTATGGCAGTGAGCTAGATGTTGGAGGTGGTGGTAGTTGTGGTGATGAAATGATTGTTGGTTATTGCAGTGAGCTAGATGTTGGCAGTGGTGGTAGTTGTGGTGTTGAAATGATTGTTGGTTATAGCAGTGAGCTAGATGTTGGAGGTGGTGGTAGTTGTGGTGATGAAATGATTGTTGGTTATGGCAGTGAGCTAGATGTTGCAGGTGGTGGTGGTAGTTGTGATGATGAAATGATTGTTTGTTATGGCAGTGAGCTAGATGTTGGAGGTGGTGGTAGGTGTGGTGATGAAATGATTGTTGGTTATGGCAGTGAGCTAGATGTTGAAGGTGGTGGTAGTTGTGGTGATGAAATGATTGTTGGTTATGGCAGTGAGCTAGATGTTGGAGGTGGTGGTAGTTGTAGTGGTGAAATGATTGCTGGTTATGGTAGTGAGCTAGATGTAAGAGCTGGTGGTAGTTGTGGTGATGAAATGATTGTTGGTTGGTTATGGCAGTGAGCTAGATGTTGGAGGTGGTGGTAGTTGTGGTGATGAAATGATTGTTGGTTGGTTATGGCAGTGAGCTAGATGTTGGAGGTGGTGGTAGTTGTGGCGATGAAATGATTGTTGGTTGGTTATAGCAGTGAGCTAGATGTTGGAGGTGGTGGTAGCTGTTGTGATGAAATGATTGTTGGTTGGTTATGGCAGTGAGCTAGATGTTTGAGGTTGTGGTATTTGTGGTGATGAAATGATTGTTGGTTATGGCAGTGAGCTAGATTTGGAGGTGGTGGTAGCTGTGGTGATGAAATGATTGTTGGTTATGGCAGTGAGCTAGATTTGGAGGTGGTGGTAGCTGTGGTGATGAAATGATTGTTGGTTATGGCAGTGAGCTAGATGTTGGAGGTGGTGCTTGTTGTGGTGATGAAATGATTGTTGATTATGGCAGTGAGCTAGATGTTGGAGGTGGTGGTAGTTGTGGTGATGAAATGATTGCTGGTTATGGCAGTGAGCTAGATGTTGGAGGTGGTAGTAGTTATGGTGATGAAATGATTGTTGGTTATGGCAGTGAGCTAGATGTTGGAGGTGGTGGTAGTTGTGGTGATGAAATGATTGTTGGTTATGGCAGTGAGCTAGATGTTGGAGGTGGTGGTGATTGTAGGGATCAAATGATTGTTTGTTATGGCAGTGAGCTAGATGTTAGAGGTGGTGGTAATTGTAGGGATCAAATGATTGTTTGTTATGGCAGTGAGCTTGATGTTGGAGGTGGTGGTGGTTGTGATGATGATATGATTGTTGGTTATGGCAGTGAGCTAGATGTTGGAGGTGATGGTAATTGTGGTGATGAAATGATTGTTTGTTATGGCATTGAGCTAGATGTTGGAGATGGTGGTAGTTGTGGTGATGAAATAATTGTTGGTTATGGCAGTGAGCTAGATGTTGGAGGTGGTGGTAGTTGTGGTGATGAAATAATTGTTGGTTATGGCAGTGAGCTAGATGTTGGAGGTGGTGGTAGTTATGGTGATGAAATGATTGTTGGTTATGGCAGTGAGCTAGATGTTAGAGGTGGTGGTGGTTGTGGTGATGAAATGATTGTTGGTTATGGCAGTGAGCTAGATGTTGGAGGTGGTGGTAGTTATGGTGATGAAATGATTGTTGGTTATGGCAGTGAGCTAGATGTTGGAGGTGGTGGTAGTTATGGTGATGAAATGATTGTTGGTTATGGCAGTGAGCTAGATGTTGGAGGTGGTGGTAGTTGTGGTGATGAAATGATTGTTGGTTATTGCAGTGAGCTAATTGTGGGAGGTGGTGGTAGTTATGGTGATGAAATGATTGTTGGTTATGGCAGTGAGCTAGATGTTGGAGGTGGTGGTAGTTGTGATGATGAAATTATTGTTGGTTATGGCAGTGAGCTAGATGTTGAAGGTGGTGGTAGTTGTGGTGATGAAATGATTGTTTGTTATGGCAGTGAGCTAGATGTTGGAGATGGTGGTAGTTGTGGTGATGAAATGATTGTTGCTTATGGCAGTGAGCTGGATGTTGGAGGTGATGGTAGTTATGGTGATGAAATGATTGTTGGTTATGGCAGTGAGCTAGATGTTGGAGGTGGTGGTAGTTGTGGTGATGAAATGATTGTTGGTTATGGCAGTGAGCTAGATGTTGGAGATGGTGGTAGTTGTGGTGATGAAATGTTTGTTGATTATGGCAGTGAGCTGGATGTTGGAAGTGGTGGTGGTTGTGATGATGAAATGATTGTTGGTAATGGCAGTGAGCTAGATGTTAGAGGTGGTGGTAGTTGTGGTGATGAAATGATTGTTGGTTATGGCAGTGAGCTAGATGTTGGAGGTGGTGGTAGTTGTGATGATGAAATGATTGTTGGTTATGGTAGTGAGCTAGATGTTGGCAGTGGTGGTAGTTGTGGTGTTGAAATGATTGTTGGTTATGGCAGTGAGCTAGATGTTGGAGGTGGTGGTAGTTGTGGTGATGAAATGATTGTTGGTTGGTTATGGCAGTGAGCTAGATGTTGGAGGTGGTGGTAGTTGTGGTGATGAAATGATTGTTGGTTGGTTATAGCAGTGAGCTAGATGTTGGAGGTGGTGGTAGCTGTTGTGATGAAATGATTGTTGGTTGGTTATGGCAGTGAGCTAGATGTTTGAGGTTGTGGTATTTGTGGTGATGAAATGATTGTTGGTTATGGCAGTGAGCTAGATTTGGAGGTGGTGGTAGCTGTGGTGATGAAATGATTGTTGGTTATGGCAGTGAGCTAGATTTGGAGGTGGTGGTAGCTGTGGTGATGAAATGATTGTTGGTTATGGCAGTGAGCTAGATGTTGGAGGTGGTGCTTGTTGTGGTGATGAAATGATTGTTGGTTATGGCAGTGAGCTAGATGTTGGAGGTGGTGGTAGTTGTGGTGATGAAATGATTGCTGGTTATGGCAGTGAGCTAGATGTTGGAGGTGGTAGTAGTTATGGTGATGAAATGATTGTTGGTTATGGCAGTGAGCTAGATGTTGGAGGTGGTGGTAGTTGTGGTGATGAAATGATTGTTGGTTATGGCAGTGAGCTAGATGTTGGAGGTGGTGGTGATTGTAGGGATCAAATGATTGTTTGTTATGGCAGTGAGCTAGATGTTAGAGGTGGTGGTAATTGTAGGGATCAAATGATTGTTTGTTATGGCAGTGAGCTTGATGTTGGAGGTGGTGGTGGTTGTGATGATGATATGATTGTTGGTTATGGCAGTGAGCTAGATGTTGGAGGTGATGGTAATTGTGGTGATGAAATGATTGTTTGTTATGGCATTGAGCTAGATGTTGGAGATGGTGGTAGTTGTGGTGATGAAATAATTGTTGGTTATGGCAGTGAGCTAGATGTTGGAGGTGGTGGTAGTTGTGGTGATGAAATAATTGTTGGTTATGGCAGTGAGCTAGATGTTGGAGGTGGTGGTAGTTATGGTGATGAAATGATTGTTGGTTATGGCAGTGAGCTAGATGTTAGAGGTGGTGGTGGTTGTGGTGATGAAATGATTGTTGGTTATGGCAGTGAGCTAGATGTTGGAGGTGGTGGTAGTTATGGTGATGAAATGATTGTTGGTTATGGCAGTGAGCTAGATGTTGGAGGTGGTGGTAGTTATGGTGATGAAATGATTGTTGGTTATGGCAGTGAGCTAGATGTTGGAGGTGGTGGTAGTTGTGGTGATGAAATGATTGTTGGTTATTGCAGTGAGCTAATTGTGGGAGGTGGTGGTAGTTATGGTGATGAAATGATTGTTGGTTATGGCAGTGAGCTAGATGTTGGAGGTGGTGGTAGTTGTGATGATGAAATTATTGTTGGTTATGGCAGTGAGCTAGATGTTGAAGGTGGTGGTAGTTGTGGTGATGAAATGATTGTTTGTTATGGCAGTGAGCTAGATGTTGGAGATGGTGGTAGTTGTGGTGATGAAATGATTGTTGCTTATGGCAGTGAGCTGGATGTTGGAGGTGATGGTAGTTATGGTGATGAAATGATTGTTGGTTATGGCAGTGAGCTAGATGTTGGAGGTGGTGGTAGTTGTGGTGATGAAATGATTGTTGGTTATGGCAGTGAGCTAGATGTTGGAGATGGTGGTAGTTGTGGTGATGAAATGTTTGTTGATTATGGCAGTGAGCTGGATGTTGGAAGTGGTGGTGGTTGTGATGATGAAATGATTGTTGGTAATGGCAGTGAGCTAGATGTTAGAGGTGGTGGTAGTTGTGGTGATGAAATGATTGTTGATTATGGCAGTGAGCTGGATGTTGGAAGTGGTGGTGGTTGTGGTGATGAAATGATTGTTTGTTATGGCAGTGAGCCAGATGTTGGAGGTGGTGGTAGTTATGATGATGAAATGATTGTTGGTTATGGCAGTGAGCTAGATGTTGTAGGTGGTGGTAGTTATGGTGATGAAATGATTGTTGGTTATGGCAGTGAGCTAGATGTTTGAGGTGATGGAAGTTGTGATGATGAAATGATTGTTGGTTATGGCAGTGAGCTAGATGTTAGAGGTGGTGGTAGTTGTGGTGATGAAATGATTGTTGGTTATGGCAGTGAGCTAGATGTTGGAGGTGGTGGTAGTTGTGATGATGAAATGATTGTTGGTTATGGCAGTGAGCTAGATGTTGGAGGTGGTGGTAGTTGTGGTGATGAAATGATTGTTGGTTATGGCAGTGAGCTAGATGTTGGAGGTGGTGGTAGTTGTGATGATGAAATGATTGTTGGTTATGGCAGTGAGCTAGATGTTGGAGGTGGTGGTAGTTGTGGTGATGAAATGATTGTTGGTTATGGCAGGGAGCTAGATGTTGGAGGTGGTGGTAGTTGTGGTGATGAAATGATTGTTGGTTATGGCAGTGAGCTAGATGTTGGCGGTGGTGGTAGTTGTGATGATGAAATGATTGTTGGTTATGGCAGTGAGGTAGATGTTTGAGGTGATGGAAGTTGTGGTGATGATGGATGGGTTAAGTGTGATAATGATGAAAATGTGGATGGTAGTGGAGTTGATAATGGGAATGACAATGACATTAGTTAATGCCTCTTTTGATATATTGATATATTTTGGGTTGATATTCCAATATATTAACCTACAAGGGATGTTAAATTTATTTACACTCTGGTGTTATATATAATTTTGTATTGTTATGTAGAGAACATCAGGTCATGTTATGTGATGAAGTGATAGATATTGGTCTTGTATGCTATTGTGTTGTCTTGTTTTATAGGAGGTTTTGTGATAGATATTAGTCTTATATGCTATTGTCTTGTTCTGCAGGAGATATCAACCTTACAAACCCTCCTGGGTGAGCTGCTAGACAAAGGGGAGATAAATGAATCTTGTCACCTGGCAACAGAATTTCAAATCTATTCACAGGACTTAGCTGTGCTCCTGGTATGTTAGGGATTGCAACTAAATTTTCACTACTTTCTTTCATTAAGACGCACCTGGTATTATGTTCTAATGTAAAATGTTGTCTTGCTTCCTTTGTTAATAATCCAAGATAAATATTAATGTTTAGCCTGTTTATTTTATAACTAAGATATGTCTGTCACCTGACTATTCATCTCTTCATCATGGCAAAGCTCAGGTTAAAGTCGTGTCTGCAAGTACTAAGTTTATATCTCAATAACCAGTAGAGACACTGAAATGAAACTTCACATATGCCTATCTAGTATTCATACTGTCAAGTTGGATTGTTCTATGCTGGATTTGTAGGAAATATGGTCTTGGTTTGTTTTAGAAATCTTTTGGTGCATATACATACAGGTTAAAGATAAGTGTGCAAGTACTATGAAGCTTCCATCTTACTATCAGTCATTTGAATAGATGAGCTCACTGTTTTGTGATGGCGCAGTTTTTCTACCAATTATGTTCAAAGTTAACTAATATATTTTTATTGACTTGACAGTAGACAAGGGGAAATCAAGATCAGACAGTTTTTGAAGGGAAATGTTCTTAAATACTTTAACTGTAATATTTCCTTGCTCTTTGTTTTAACATGGTTTATTTAATAAATGTTGTCTTATAATTTTACTTATTACCTTAATATGGTATTCATTAAACAGAATATTTTTATTATTAATCCATATCATTGAACAAATGGTTGACCCATTGCTAACATGATAATACTTGGTGGCCATCTCTTCCTATAGGTTTTAGTTTATCTTGTCTTGTTCCAAGTCTTGTAATCATCTGTGTTATTTAATGTGACTGGGTATGTCAGGTGAACTAACACTGTAGAGGAAACACCAATATTCCTTCAAGCACTGTCTGTGGCTAACTGGAAGATGGGACAATATAACTATAAAGAAACAAGAACTCTAGATGAATTCTTACCTTAACTAACAAGCCAACTTTACTTGTTGTACAGACATGTATACGACTCAGTATGGGTAGCTTGCGTTTGGAGGACCTGACACCAGATATGTTACACCTGCTAAGGACCATGCCAGGAGACAAACATCGACAATCCATCGCCTCACCTGTTGCTCTACTAAGAAACTCCAGTAGTAAGTGTTTTTTGTAGCATACCTTACTCATTTACTCTATTCATTATATTACCTCCATTACTGTCATAAACGTATGTGCTTCCAATATGGTGTAGAATACATTTAATAAGGTTACTTTGCTTTGGTACCATACTGACTTCTTGTTATTTTTTCCAGTACTTGTTGTAGCAGATAAACAAAATTTCCAGGCTTCTTCATTACTGTCTACACTGAAATATCCAGATTTTATAGTAACTTTGCAAAAAATGATTTTGAAAATTGTGAAGTGTGTATATCTCAGACAGCATTTTCCCTGTCTTATTGGATTGAGTAATAGTGAAATGTATTTCTAATAAAAGTTTAAATCTGCCATTGACTTCATTCAACTCAGATATATCTATATCACCAATATAAGTCATCATTTCAAAGCTTTTCCAGCACAATATTCACCAATAATCCAGGTGGATTTTAAAGGCATACTTGTGTCACTAGTTCCACTCAAGCAAAAAAAACAAACATCATAAATGGTATGTTTTCCAAATAAATTCAATCATTTGGCTCCTTTTTTTCCTTGTGACTGTAATGTACAATTGACAGCTCTACAGTATATTGGATTGATAATTAAATTTTTAATTTACATAACTTACATTTCTTAATCACTTAACTAGTAAGCAGTAAACATGATGAACCCCTGCGGTAAAATATGTCAGAAGCAGTTTTTACCTGAGCCTAATTAAAGGTAGAATGATGAACGGATTTAGAAAGTAAGTAAATTAAAGAGATATAGTCCTAAAATTTGGGCTTGTGGATCAGGAGGTCACGATTCAAGCCCAGGCCGGGTCAAACCAAAGATTTTAAAGCTGGTAATATTGGCTTCCCTCCTAACGCTCGGGGCTATGGGGACAGCATTATGCCTGACTCGTCGGTGTCAGTATAATGGACCGTCCGGATTCAGTCCCTGGGCACCTCATAAGTGCCTTTGT
This sequence comes from Sinonovacula constricta, assembly GCA_007844125.1. Classification (NCBI taxonomy): domain Eukaryota; kingdom Metazoa; phylum Mollusca; class Bivalvia; order Cardiida; family Solecurtidae; genus Sinonovacula; species Sinonovacula constricta. The sequence continues at coordinate 10,359,940 of CM017559.1, forward strand.
GCTTTAATAAAAAAAAATGTCATGCACAGTATTGGCAAAAATGCTGGCAAATTCCATTCCATCCCTAAAAATTGTTTGATTTTATTAATTATGTCTAAATAGGTGCTAGCCTCAGTGTGATAGTTATACCAAATTATGAGTTTAAATGTTGTTTATCTAGAACATAAATGTGCATTTCATAACTGCCAATTAAAAATGAAATTAGAAAGTCAAAGATGTTTGGATCTTCATCCATTGTCTTGATAAGCTCTTGGTTTTTATTGAGTAAAAAACAATTCTGTACTGGACAAACTGCAATTAAAACAAATGCACATCAGCAGGCTCATTCTTGCTTCTGCATTCTTAGCAAAAAACATTCCTCTGTTATTTACTGATTATCATAAGTAATTTTCATTGAGTCAGACATATGAGGCCGACACGGATATATCAACAATGGCACACTAATCCAAACTAACTATTAAGACCAACTCACTATTACTAATACTTTCAGAATGGAAGGGGGTCTTAATAGAGGGATTTATTGTATTTATAAACAGAGACTGAGCAGCAAATAATGTAGATCCTGATCTGACAGCTCCCAGGGATCTTCACTATTTGCCTAAGCCTTATACTTATGCAAACAGCAGACTAAGGGCTTATAGGCTTTTGTACATAGCAAGTGGTCCTGCTGTAAACACACCTGAACAACTTGAGGTGTCTTGTTGGTTTAAGGCTGTACATTATAATAAAAATGTGCAATGCATGTTAATGCCAAGTGAATATTTTGTTAAATCTTAAACGATTAATGGAGATACTGTAGATGTTTGGTTTTCTGTTGTTGTTGTTGTTTTGTTCATTGCAACCATCGCTCATGTTATTTGGTGAAATCAAGCTAGTTTATTGAAGATAATGCTTACTACATGCACCCAGAAACACCATTACAGAAAACATTTCCCTCATTAAAAATATGTCATTGAGGCTCTCAAATAAAGTGTTAAATGTCAGGCTCAAGTAATTTATTGTGTGATTAACCCGTATTTGTTTATTGTGATCCACTTAAAGACCTAAGTCAGTGTCCTCCTGCTGGAGTGGTAATAATCACTGGCTTGACACTCCTCTGCTACTTGACCGAGTGGGGAGGTGTTGGTGTAAGATCTCTAAAATGATAATCATGTCATCCAGAAACAATACAAGCTGTAAATTGCACTTAGGGTCATATATAACTTATGCGTGTGTCAGTGTAATGAAAACATCTGAACAAATCCAAGCCCTGTTTCTTATGTTTTCTGCAGCCATCAGCATGGTGAGCATGATCCAGCCACAGATCGACTCGGTTTCAGGGGAGAATGAAGACAGAATCTCGGCCATTGAGCGTCTTCTTGGACACTGCAATCATGGCAAGTCCACATGCATCCGTGTCCTTACAGCCTTCAAGATTGCTGCAGTGAGTTGCCATATCTTTGATTTTTTTAGTTGTGTTAATGTCTTGAAGCATTTATAGGACTGCCTGTCATGAACATCATCAGCTAAGTACCAATCCTTCTACATGAGTTTTAATCCATGTCAGCGTTCGTGGTCTAGTGGTTAAGACGTTGGACTCCGGATCGGAGGGTCACGGGTTCAAACCCGGAAACTGACCACGTGATGTCCTTGAGCAAGACTATTTACTGCAAATTGCTCCAGGTATTCAGTACCTGAGTACTGGTTATACCCAGGAAGTGGACAGTCGAGAGGGATTAATATAAGTTAAAAGAACTTGTTTCCCAATCGACTATAAATAAATAGGTTTAAACTAAATAAATAGGTTTAACAATCGTTAGAGCGTCGGCTCCAGGTATGGGAGGCCCCGGGTTCGATCCCGGGCCGCGACATACCAAAGTCGTTAAAAATGGTAGTGGTATATGTCCCTTGCTAAAGCTCAAGCAAATATAAGGGTAGTTCCACGACTGGTTGGCCTGGTGTCAGGATAATGTGACTGGGTATGGTATCATGCCAGGTGTTCACGGCATGCTATACACAGTGTGTATAGCACTATATATGCTTCAAGTGGACACCATCTCCAGATAACTGAAATACTGTTGGTGGGACGATAAACCCAATAAACAAACAAATAGGTTTAAACTAATCCATGTCACAAAACTACTCTCAGTGTATGTTGATCATTCACTCCATGGTTTTGATGTCTGTCAGTCTTTGCATCATAATCATGCCACAAAGGCACCAGCTTAGCAGCTTTGCTGATGATTGATAGTATGAACTTCAGCCTGTCTTGACTGTCATCCATTGATGACCAACATTGATACTCAAGGAATGGTGGCAATTTTAAAAAGAAAAATGTGCTTGGAAGAGCTTGAATAGTGTTTATACAACAACAGGTAACCTTTATTTACACAATCGGATCTTCTAGACTTGGCAAAATGTGAGATGCCATTTGCAAGCAAAGATTTTGTAATTGTTAGCATAAATAAAGTACATTTGTGTTTATTGTGATGTCTATTAAATGCAAAAATAAACGATTCTATTTTGCAATATTATTTCTGGCCCACAGTTTTAATTCAGTAACATAATCCAACCATAATCTTAATCTATTCTTGACCAATATAATTAAAACATCATATTATTGATTTTTCTTGTTTGATTCTTACATCTTCACTTCTTATTTTGACTTGAATAATGGCTGATTTTCTCAAGTAAAGTCATAAATGAGGAGCATCCCTGGTTTGGTTTAAAGGTCTGATCGAGTGTCACTTAACTTAGGTCATGCAATTATCTGGATATGCCATTGTACTTGCTTATTGAAAATCTTTAAATGGTCATTTATTTGGGTACATTTGGCACATTGTTATGTGGTCGCTCAGTGCAGACAACAGATAATTGTTTATTAGTTGCTAATTAAAGGCATTGAAACTGGCCTTCTTTAATGGTCTTCTCCTCGCAAAGATAACACCATACTGTGAGATGACACTTGATTAGTTTATTGTATACAGAGATGTTATAGGGGAAGATGTTGTTAAACAATAAGTCACACTTGAAGCACATGGGCTTTCTGGGCAGCCATTGGCCAGTAAGGTTCTAAACCCCTCCCCTTCCTTCCCCCAATCCAGTACCCTCCCACTGTGAACCCAGCATGAAGTCAGATAAGGCCACATTCCAATTTTCAATGTACAGATTTTGCACAGGTGGCTTTGAAGAGGTCTTATACAGCAGCTGGTTGCTGATCAGGCTTCACAACTGTAAATATTATTTCTTGATGATTGAAAGAATGAAATTGAGATAATATACCAAGTCCCAATAAACAATGGACAGTGGACCACTATTTAAAATCACTTTGTTTCTAAATGATGACTGTAAAATTGATTATTTCTGTTTGAAACTTGTAGCACATGACTAAGACTTATGTTAATGTTTGTTATGTAGAATAGTACAGGTTTTGTTTTATATTAAATGCACATACAACATTTATTTTTTGCTGTTGGCAGGTGCTTGGTGTGGGCTATGATGACATTGTGACTGGGGACGACTTCATTGTACTCAAATCTCTTCTGAAAACATCATGTTCAGCCAGGTACCGGTTGGCTGCTGACTTTCTTGGAACCAGTGAACTCACACCTGATGAGGTAACTTTCTTATGCATGGGTTTTTCTTTTTCACTTTTAGTGTAAACCATTGGATAAATCTTGCCAGAAATTATTCTTTGTTACAGATGGCTGGCTTCCTGTCTGATATGCCATTACAGGTGCAATATTGGAGAGAGTACAAAGAACCAGAAATTGTTCTTTGTTACAGGTGGCTGGCTTCCTGTCTGATGCCATTATCCAGGCTTACAGGGTCAATCTGGGAGAGAGTACAGGAAACCAGGAAATGTTTTTTGAGACAAGTGGCAACTTTCCGGACTTCCACCAGATTGTCCGTCTGTGTCAGGAACCATCATTGCTGGGAAATTGTCTTTTGCAAGCTGTGGCATCCATGGCAGGTGATGCAGACCAGACTTCAGATAAAGGTATGGCAGAGTTTTGTTAATTTCTCCCTAGTAAGGGTAATAGTAGCTATATAGGAGTCACATTGTCTATTCATCCATCCATCTGTCCTGCAATGAGGTAAATCAGTAATAAATGGTAAGGAAGTCAAGGTATTTATCACTTTCAGTGATACTTCTAGTTTTAGGTTAGGAATCAGATGCAAGGATAATTATTTTTTAAACCTGCTTCAGCCACAGAAGTACATCACATGCCACCTTGTAGCACACTTTAAAAACAGATGCTTTCGACAGCAAAATGTGGCATTAACATATCCATCTTTCAAGGCTGGAAATCAGGCACTTAATGGTAGTATCCGACAGTTTGAACCAGACATTTTTTTTCTCAAGTAACTAAGTAAGTCATTGTTATCTGAAAAGGTCCTGCAAAATGCTGTTCATTGATGCCCTAGATCTGAAGCATTAATCTACACTTCTCACTGCAAACAGGTATTTTGCTAACTGATCGTTACTGCAAAGTAAGCTATTTTTAAAATAAGAAAGCCTCATGGCAACTTACTTTGAGATCATGTTACATTATCATTCAAGTAGTTCACACTGAAATTGGTGTCTATTTTTAGCAGATAACACCATCATGCTTATTTATAGATTTGTAAAGAATGAAAATTTAGAGTGATTTATTTCACAGTTTGTACTGTCTTACAATATAAGTAGTGTTTAAATTTGTCTTTACTTAGACTGAAGTATGCAGTTATGCCGAAATTCTGCAAAAATTAACCAAAAACCTTGGGAGTAAATGGTACATGTATTTAATGTAGGTCTGATACCACTTTAATAAATGAGGCATTATTTAAAAAATCAGCCATTAGAAATTTGTTCATCATTAATAGTTGGTATTCGTAATGAAGATGGTGTTTTTACATAATGTTGAATATACAGACAACACTGTAGTATTTAGAAGTAGTGTCTAATGGTACTTTTATAAGGTTTTTACGAGACAGCATGATTAAGTTGCTGTTGTCTTGTTTACCAGTGCTGACACTTCAAACAGAGTTGCTCATCTTGGCCCACGAGAGTTTCACAGCAGCCTGTGACATGGAGGGAATTTCCCACATCCTCAGAGCAGCCCGCATCCTTACATCCAACCTGGAAGCTGCATCTGAGTTCCAGCTTATGGTATGTTGTAATTTAGTTGGGTGTTTGAGTTACATCAAATCTCAAGATTGACAAACTACAAAACAGTAGGAAACCAACGGAGTTCTGGTTTTTACAAAAATGGTAATATACAAAAATTATATCACCAATCACATCTGTCACAAGATACAACCTACAGTCAATATGTTTGCACCCTAGCCTTAATATATCTGCAATTTCATGGGTAACATAACCATTGTTGATGCGACAATGTAATAATGCAAAAGACTATTACTGTTCTTTTCTAAAAGAATAAAGACAATGTGAATTGTGTTTATTCTATTATATGTCCTTTCTTAAAGGGGATAGGAAGTCTCACACCTGTCTTTGTTAAGTTTTGAAATACAGGAATTACTTATAAAATGTTTACTTTTGATGATGTAAATGGCAAAATGACAGATATTTCAGGCACACTTTAGAGAAATGCTTGTATATTTGATTATTCCTTTGTTTAATTTTTTGTAGGTCATGTTATAAGTTCCAACATACAACAATGTTAATTTTTGATGAAAAAGTGTCCAATAAGGAACAAACAGCACAGTGCATCAAGCACAGAGGATGGAGATAAAGATTTTTTTCTAGAGTGCTTCATAGGTTTATTAAGTCAGCAAATAAATCTTTCTTTTTTTTAGATACAGTTTGAACAAATTCATCATCTTTTATGTATCATACATACAGGTACCACAATTGTTCCTTCATATAAATCCATTTTTTTACAAATTGTCCTTCAATAATGAAAATATGCTGAAAACCAAAATAAACTTAAATTGTTTCCTTTTTTTTTTCTTCCAAGTAATTGAGTAATCAAAAACTTACACTTTGTGTTTTGCTATTGTAGACACGTCTGCTGACAGGAATTGGGAGGTACAATGAGATGATTTATATCTTTGATTGTCTCCAGCAAAAACATCAGTTTGAACTGTTACTAGGAAAAGGCATGGAAAAGGTTGGTATTCATTTTGATTATTTTGTCATGTGGCAAAGATGTTAGAAATGTAATATAGGGGAGGCAACTCTTGTATTCTTTCATTGTTTTACCATAAGTGAGAAAACTACTGTTTTATGACTCTCTTCAGTGCGTTTTCATCTAATGTTGAGATGTGTGTGTTTAAACAATTAACAAAATTAGTGATGTTGTAACATAAAGATAGCAGTAGCTTTACTTACTGAAATCATGGTGTGAAATTGTAAAAAATAACATAAATAAAATAATATTAAACTTATATAACTCAATTATGGTTCATCCTTGTCATTTTATTATTAATGTTTTATTTCTGATCAGTAACTATTGAATGACTCAACAGATTTAATTGACATTTGAAGTGGAAGATCTTAAAATATAGGTCAACTTTTCTTTTCACTCAAAATTGGCAGAGATCCTTTGTGCTGATGTATGAACCTTTAAAATCAGCTGATCTCAACCATTCAAACGTGTCAGATTTTTTGGCTTGTAAACAATAGCAGCAATAATGAAGTGAATGGTGGGAAATTTTCTTACTCAGTTTTGGCAACTAGCTGAGATAACTACAGTCAATCTTGTATTAAGCAGCCACCCAAGGGTCAGTCTAAAACTGGCCGCGTAAGATAAGTTGGCAGCTTAGCACAACATAAAATTGATTGTTTACCTGTTCATATAAGCATGTATCTGTATAAAAAAGTATTACTTAAATAGTAGATCTACTGCAAAGTACTGCTCAAATAGATGTTTAATTCTACAACATTACTGCTTTTGGAACATCAATGAATGACTCAGAATATCAGAAGTGCCTCACTAAATCAAAGAAAATATTGCTTCAGAATTAGTAGTTAGCTCACTTACAGTACAAAACATGCCATTTTAAATGTTTCACATGAAGTGTATACTAAGGGTACCAAAATCTTTGTTAAATCTCCGAAAAGTGTACATATGTTTGGACAATTCAAGTTCCTGATGGTGCACGTTTTTCATTATTACTTAACTAAAACAGCAAGCAGTGTGTTATTAGACAAATGAAATTATGTTTAATATCATTTAAACAAGGTTTGTTTAAACAATAAACAAATCTGCAACAATTTTATGAACACATAGTCAAGTAAATTCAGTTCGTGGTGTTAATCTATGCATAAATTAACTCGCTCATAAATAAAGGTTCTGCTACCTGTTTCACTATGACATATGCGGAATAGATATTGGCTGAGAAACTTTATTTTGTTCCAACTACCAGATGGATGATATCTAGGAATCTGTCTTGATTGGGTGATGGGGACAGTTAGTGTGATAATATTGACAAGTGGGTGGGGAGGATGGGGATTAACAGTCACATATTCATTGTATGATCCCATCTAACCATTCACAGATGCAGACTGACTGGTAATTAGGAGTCAGTTAAAGGAGGATTTGCCAGATCAAGCTAACCGCTGGCAGTAGAAGGAACTGACTGCTGATTAGATGACAATTAAATAACAAATTGCTTCGGAGGACCTAAACTGACTGCTTACAGCATGATGACTGCTCTTAACACATGACCACTAACACAAGTTTGACTGTATGTCTCAAATGTTGTTTTAGCTTAGTTGTTTTTTTAGCCTGTGGCACTGACAATTATAGCAATATAGGAGTCATCTGACTAATATTAGTGGATTAGCCTCCACAAAAGTCTAGGTAGAACCACCAGTGCAGTGTACATCAGCTGGAAGACTATATAAACTTTAACTGGAATCTGTCTGATCAAGATCTCTTCAATTTGCTGCTAAGTCTCAAGCCATATATTAGTTACCTTCTCAGGTATTTTTTCTTCTGTTACCTTCAATTATTATCTGGTTATTTTATGATGTTTTGTATTGCTTAGTAACAAATGTTTTAGATGAGGGATAAATCTGTATTTTGCAGGAGGGCAAGTTAAAGACGGCCATCTTGGATTATTTGAAGAGGTACCAACCAGGTGACACTGACCTTTATACCATGGTGGCCCTGAATTTCATGATGTACCGAGAGATAGCTCAGCAATTGGAGAACAATGCACAGAAGCTACTTAATAAACTGAAGGGGAAGACTTTAGGTAATCAATCACATACTTAACATTTAGGGTATATATATTCCATGATTCTTAATGTGGCTGAAGATGGTGCTGGACAGGATGGAAGTTATGATAAAAGGATGATAATGAGAAAAAGATGAATATTTTGACAAGATGCTGCTTCAGATGATTTTGATGGTGGTGATGTGGATGATAATGAACATGGTGACAATGATGATGAGGATGATGACGATGAAAATGATATCTAGAAGATAATGGTGAGAATGAAGTGAATGGTGCTGGTGATGATTAAATATGCAATGAATAATAACAATGCAGAGGTCATGATAATGAGAGTTATGAGTTTGTTAGTTATGAGGTTAGTGTTGATCATTATATTGGGGATGATAATAATGAAGGGTGATTATGACAGTAATTATAGAAACCACAGTAAGTACTCTTGATAGTTTAAGCAACAGAAACATTTAATGACATTGCAACTATTTTCCAGACAACCGAGAGGAGACTCATGTGACCTTACAGAAAATAAGTCAGTACTTGTCGGAAGCAGCAGAGAGCTATATTAAGGACCATTGTCTTCGACATGCACAGGCATGTGTGAGACAGGCACGCTTAATTGCCCTCCAGACCAAGTACCTGTCTGCCAATCAACAGTTCATTCACCTGACAGACATAGGGGCCAATCTGCTGATTGCAGACCATCCAGTCTTTTCTGAGGTGAGGGGTGTTAAAAATGTCTTCCATTTATTATACACATAAACACATTATATTTACATATTGTGTATACCCTCAGTTGAAAAATGTTTTTGTTATAGTGTTTTCAATAGGTTACAAAATCCACCAATGTCTTTTATGCTCCCGACATTCAAGGAATGGTGAAACGGCCATAAACATCACACCTGTATGCCTATGCATTTTTGTGTCCATGGATATTTTATTTCCTGTCAAAATAATTTTTCATGAATAGATTCAGCATAAGGTTTTTAATTATTTTATGTCAAATATTCAAGTCAAGTTTGATTTTTATTATAATCTACTTAATATAAACCCTTTGCTGCTCCAACGCCTTGTTACTGTAAGCCCCCAGGGCAATGGGTCAGGGACTTAATCCAACATACATTGAACTGTCAAATGCATTAACATTGTTTTTTTTTTAAAAATTAAGTGCAGTTTCCTTGATGATGCCATGTTTTTATGATGACATAAGGTAATCTAGTATACTAAGATTTGTTGGAACACAATCTGTAGTGCTTTTTACTTCTGTTTGTTAGGCTTTTCATTGAACCATCATTTGATCCACATATCAAACAAAATCAAGTTCTTCACACTGTACATATTGTGAAAGTATTAATTGGTATTAGCACATCTTTAAGTGTGAAATAACATTAAAACATCTGTTCATAAAACCTGCTTATAAAATGTGTCCATTTGCTGGTGCTGTCTTATGTAAACAAGCGGCTATGTGCAAAACTGTTACTTTCTCTGGATGGTTAGGTGGGAATAGTTTTTAGGGGGTGAGGCATGGCAGTTGATTGGTCAATTGCAAGTAAAGTTAAGAAATTATTTTTTTTGTTGTATATTTTTTTTTACTTTTTTTTTTAAATTTTATATGTTGATTAAATGCTTATGGTACTGTTGTTTCAATATCTTTTAAATTATTTTATTCATTCAAGTTTATTCAGTATTTTTGATTGATTGATTACAGGCATACATCATTAGTGAGGCTTATCATAAGAAAGATAATTGGGCTGCAGCACTGTGCAACAATGTCATAGTCAAGGGCAACATGAAATACCTGCAAGAGTTTCGATCACACCTTCGTATATCACCACAGCTTGTGCAGGATGCTGTCAATTGGTAAGGAAGTGTTCAAAAATTTATATTTATTACCTTTATATTAATTAATAAGCTAAGTTAATTATATTTTTATTATAATTTATTCTAATAAATTCATACATAGATAAAAAAAGGCATATTGATAAGGACTTGGCAGAAAAAAACATAGATCAAGAACAGCCAACTCCCACACTATCTGTGTAAACCGGATATATACTTGATAAACAGGCTCAGGTTTGAAACTTTAGCACCTTAAGTTCACTTTGTTTTGTTTTCTTACATTCATCATTGTGACTTTAGCACAGTATACCCCTGCATTCAGTGATAACATCCATTGTAAAGAGAACTTTTCCCACACTATAAGATTAAACTTTAAACATATAACATTTTAGTTATTTTTTGCTAAATATAGTTGTTGAATCTGATAAAAAATCTTGATAAAGATACTGAATGATGTTATTAAAAAACAAAATAACAGGATAGTTTTGTTACTTTATCCATGTGTTTGTGGCCAATCAGTTTCAAGCTCCTGGTGGCTGATTCTTAAAATAGCTAAGTTGTGTATGCAGAGATAGGAGTAACCCTCACTGAAATAATGTTAGTGATGTTATCAGGCAACTCCCACATTAATCCAGGACATTAACAATCATCCTTTAGCAAAACTTTAAGTAAATTAAATGCTATTTGCATATGTTTTGTCCGGTTCAAGTGTTGGATAACATCTTTAAAAGCTGGTATTTTCTATAGGTGACTTTTGGATAGTTACCCATTTTACTTGCTTTTTCAGGTATCAGCAGAGTAAAGTAGAGAAAACAACCCAGGCCCAGTCTAATATCAAGAAACTTTTACTGTATTGTAAAGATGTGAGAGTGCAGTACAGGATTGCTAAACAAATGGGACTCAGAGATGTACTCTCAAACATGGAGAAAGGAGAAGCCAAAAACTTCATTTTAGATTTTCCAACATACGTGTCATGAACCAGTGTTTAAGACTATTTACTACAGGTGCTAATGGTTTCTAAAATTGAAACGGGTTAACTTCTCAGAATAACTGGTTAACCATAATTAACATAACTAGATATAGACTATTTTTTGTGGTCACTGAGAACTGTATATAAAATACATCCTTAAGCATATGCTCTGTTTGTAATGTAAAATTAAACTTTTAAAGCATTATTACCCCTTTCATTAATAAACTTTGATTTATACTTGCGATATTCATTTTCATAAACACATTCACATCAATTGCATACATAAAAGCCCAGAAATAAATCGTACAATAGATACTTCCACAGACAAAACACATCAAGTTTGATTTGTTAAAATTAATTACCTCAGAAACACCAGGCATTTTTCTGCTGATGTTTTATGCCAAGGCGACCTAATGATGCAGATTTAGAAATACGTCTAAAGTCGATTTGAAGTAAATGTAGTTAAGATTGTACAATTCCATATATAAGTAATATGTACATCTTAATATAATAACTATTCAGTGCAGAATGAGCTCGTAATATCTAATTATGTACCACCTGGCAGTTTGTGTTTACCAAATAGAGTCCAATTAACCTTTTGTCAACAGTGTGTAAAAACAATAATAGCACAATCAACTAGGACAAAGATAATGTCAATTGAGCCTAACTGGCATGGATCGTCCGTCTTGCGCATTGTCACTTGATACGAAACTCAACTTCGGTAGATGTCAGACTGCTAGAAGTAGACAACAGTTGTTAGGATCACCATGGTGACTGATAAGTGTAGGTCATGAAATAGGTCATCTGGATTTGAGCAAATTGTATGACACAGTTTAGTCAAAGAAAATATGACCTGTACATTGCCAGGTTAACCTAACTGGAAGATCATATCCAGTTAACCGTCTCGGAAAAGGTTAACAGATAATTCTGTTAACCATTAGTATTTCTACTATTTACATATGTAAATATACTGTGACTTATACACTGTCTCGGAACTTCCTGCTTAATCAGTCTGTTTTGTTTTTGTTTGAAGAAAACACTGAAAATATACGACAAAACTTCTTGATCAAAGTTAAGTTCACCATTTTATATTTATTTATTATAATTAACCATGGTTTTAATAAGGCTTTGATTGTAATTCAATTTATTGTCGTTAACATTTAGTAAATAACCATTTTTATGTTTTCATAATTTGACTATTACCCAGTCCTAACCTTTTCCAAGACAGTTAAGCTATTTTCTACTTATATCAATGCAGCAGGCATTAAAGATTTCTAAACTAACTGATGCTTTAAATTAACCAGAATCTGATTTTTGATTCATCAAGGTTAAAACAACATGCACATCACTGAACTGATTGATATGTATGCAATGTATTTGTTTTATGATTAAGTTTATGTACATATTGTTAATAAATAAAATAAGTATAATCGGTTATTTATAGTGCAATATCTTTTTTGTGTAAAATTAATAAAAAATATTTTAATGACACAAGTTGTTTTTTTATTTAGACCTCATTAGTTTTCATTTATACAACAGGATGTCATATGAAGTCATTGAAAAAGATTTGAATCATTTATGGCACAATTATCTATTGGGGTGCCTATGGCCAAGTGTAACCAACATACAACTCTGAGGATTCCTCTGGCCGTCACTGCATTGGCTCTTGTCCCAGTTTGGGAGACAAAACTTTCATATGGGAAGGTCTTCCAGCTAACCAGCTGTTCTAGTGAACACAGAGACATTTGTTTGGGATCTTATAACATACTGAATTACTGATAAACCCTGAAATCATGTAATGAGTCTGCAGTACTGGAGTATAAACTATGCATGTGTATAAGTCAGTCATAAACACTATGCTGATTGGCTAAGAAATTTAACAATAACTACAATAAATGTGTGGTTGTATGTGCCATGTACCTATGTGACTAACTGGTTTTAAAATATAATATGAATTGTAAAGAAATAGCAACCAATCCAACATATAATTATTCTTTTATTTTAGAAAAAAATAGTTAAAAACATGAATCTTAACAATAGCAAAAATATTTTTAAAAGCAATGGTTATAATATTTGAAGAAAAAAAAACAATAACAAATTTGTAACACACATTGGAATTGTAATCGGTACAAAAATAGGTTTATACATAATAAATAAAATATGTAAGAATTTAACAAAGAAAGATCCTGAACATGTAAAATTGAGATAAAATGGTCTTGTAAGTCAAAATGTAAGAAAAGGATTTGTGCCAAAAACTTTGTGGCATTTATTTATGATATAAATCTACATAATTATATCTTATCACTGATGTTAGATTGCCATATTGCTAGACCAAGAACTGGGGCATAAATCTTTGTGCTGGAGTTACAGATCCTTCTCAGTCAGGACAAAGTATGTTGTCATGGTAACCCCAATAAAATAAAGTGCTATTGAATTTGGAGTTTTAGTTTAAAAAGGCCTTAAGGCCAAAATGTCCAAAAACTTGAAGGGTTTAAAGAGATTTAATGTCCATACACAAGGGATTCCCCAAATGAAAAAAATGACTGAACATTTTATCAGTTTAGTCTAACAATACTGATCAGATAACCAGCTATTAGTTCAGAAAAGGCCAAGTGGAAAAAAAACTAATGGTGGTTTTGACTAAAGAAAAGAAAATCATTCCACGGCCCTTAGTTACTGTTGCTAGGCATCACAAGGTTTCTGACTAACTACTTGTGAACAGTCTACTTGTTACTGTTGCTATTATGGCCATCAAGTAAAAAGGCTCAGCTTTTTGACTGGCTGAATTTTCAAGTTTTAAATGTTTCTAAGGTTTTGTACAATTACATAACTGGCAAACAGGTAAAACAATATGATTAAAAATTAATCATCAAATACAATGTTTTTGGACAATACAATACTGACAGAAGTTAGCATAACTTCATTACATCAATATTAACTTATACATTTAGTTATACGTTTAAAACAGTACATAATGAAGTTTTCCAAAATGGCAATAAATTGAGAAAAGGGATAAAAAATGATTCTCTGGAATTAAGCTGAATATACAAGAAACAAGAATAATTAAACAAAAGCTGAACAATAACATTTGGAGAGTGTAGGATCAAATTCCTCCCAGACCAAATCCCTTATATTCATTTTATCATAGGGAAACAAAATCTCTTCAAAAGGATTTACAAGCTGGACAAAATCCCTTCCCGATTTTTTTAAGCCATGTTGTGAGCTTAACTGTTAAAAATTTACAAAAAGATAGCAATCAATGGTTTGATCAGAGCCAGTAGCTATGATGTCAATGCACCTGGAATTATTTTACACATCTTCTTCTTTGGACAGTAACAACAGGCCCTGAAAAAAAAAAAACATGCATACAGACACATGAAAATCTTATCAAGCAAATACTTCTTTATTAAGTGGGATTTTATGCTTAACTGAGCATTTATTACTGTGAAAAAACATAACAAACAAACTGTAATGTTTTTCTCATTATCACATAAATAAAGCATTTGATGAACTTTTTGATGACCTTGTGGTTACTTGCACAATTAATCTATAAACATTTCTCTATCTGATGTTTCTGTACCGACAGTCACTTCCTTGCTATTATAGACTATGGGATTTCTCAGGAACACAAAAATTACAATCTTTATGCATATTGTGCAGTGATCCAACAGATGAAGGCAATAGTTATTAGTTTGTAATTGATGATCTGACCCGAGTGTTCACTGAATACTTAAAGTATTAATGGATGAAATGGACTCTGCCAGGTTTTGTATCATTTCATCTAACTAGTTTATTATTAACAGTACTTTATGAACAAGAATGATGGGTTCAATATATTATATGACCAAAAAATCAGCAGTATTTGTAAGGTATAGCTTTGAAATAAAATTAACAGAACAGGAATTTTGGTATGGAAAGTGAATTCATAGCGGGAGACAATCTCATAGCACCAAATATTTGCAACTCAATAACTAACTTGCAGGTTATCTAAAATGATCTATGTGTGTAACTTAATGAATACATACCAAGTTATGTGATAAATATATGTCTGAAAGAATCTTGTACACAGCAACCCATTGTCAGTACAGAAAAGCCTGAACAACTTGACCTGTCTTGCTTTGTTTTGGGTTGTCCGTATCAGCATGTGCAAAGAATGGTTGGGCACTTTTGGTGATATACATAAAAATAATTATTCATGATAGATATATTGTTAATGGTATTACTGCAAGGTTTTTTATGCATATATAAATTAGTGTAGTATTGTTGCTCAACTTGCAGAAACCCTATCAATAAAGATTTTGTTTAGGCTAATAGCATTCCTGCTCTGCATGCACTTACTGTATCCTTAGATATATATATATATTTTTTTTCCTAATCTTAAATAGCTTATGTATATAAACTTTTGTTGCCTGGGTAGAACCACCGGCAACTGCACATTAGCTGGATGAACTCCCCACCTGGGACTCCAATTCACATGATGAGGGACTAAGGAGTTACAAGTCAGTAACTCTAACTGCTCAGCCACAGGCTTCCCCGACAATTCTTTTAATACTTTCATGAAAAGCATATGATAAGTAAAGGTAAACTATTAACAGGCCAACAAATATTAACAAAGCCAAAGCAAATTGTGAAGATCCAGATCAATCAGCTTCTGTTGGAGCTGCCTGATCTCTGCACTTATTCAGACTATGGTCTAGTTACTGTACAGTGTATCTATTAAGAACAATTGTAAATATTGAAGAATTGTAGCAACAGAACAAGAGTTTAATAAACACATAAAATTCCCTTACCAGGCTGGCTGATGTTGCATGATGTATGGAGAGGTTTCATGGCCTACAAGGGAGAATAAGATTTACAGCTGAAACAACAAGATTAAAACTACTCTACTAAGTTTAGCAAATTTGCCTATTTTGGCAAAAAGTGTTAACTTCCCACTTTTTGGATTCTGTTAACAGTATACAACTACAAAAACTGATATAAACTTTAACAATGATGTCTAATGAATGAATGTGATCGCTAGAGGTTCACGCAGTAGTGTTTTCAGTCAATAGTCTGGAAATTAACAGGCATATAAGAGAAGGGTTGATAGTGATCATAATTCTAGTAATTATCCCATACTGTATTTGTTTCTCCAGTTAATATTAATAACTTCATCCATAGGTGTGTGGGTGGCAAGGCCATCCCCCTTAACACTGTACATACAGTTGAATTATATTGGTATATGTTGGAAGTAAATGTAGACAAAAAGAATTGAGAAAAGTATATAAAAGGAAGAGATGAAATTATAAACAAAATATATGTTGTTATATGCATATTATGTATTAAGAACAAATGACATGACAAGGAATATTTTATGCTTCAAAATATGAAAAACATATGTTTTAAAGGCTGATTTTGAGCTCAAAGTTACATTACCTCTGGCCCAAAAAATAAAAAAATTCTGGCCCAAAAAATAAAAATTAAGACAGATAAAATAAAATTAAATATCAGCATTTGAATTTTTTTTACAAAACACAGACACAAAAACATACCTTGATGACATGATTCCATACATGAGCGGCAAATCCCTGGATATAAAACAAAAACAAGTTTAATTCATATAAGATAAAGCTTTTATTATATCTCGTAATATAAAAAAAAACAACTTAAAACATAACAGGGGTCAATTTATTTTAAGAATACACAGATAATAACTATTCTCAGTGGTACTATTTGTTATAACAACACCCACATAAGTGTTAACTTGTTAAACTCTGTTAAATAATTAACTTGCAAAGTAAGCATTCACCCTGACAAGCACAATTGATGGGACAAAGATATACATGGATTAAGATCAGTCAACTCCATGTAGATTCAAGTGTGCAAACATTGTACTAATAGAATCTATAATAAGATTGGATGAGAGATCCAAGACCAAGAGTAATTTAAGTGAAACAAGCCCGGGCTAATGGAAATAGAGGTCATCAGAGCGTTGGCTTGATTTAATCCAATGCTTTGATAGATTTCTTTTCATAAATCCCCATAAGCCAAAAACCTCTTTAGTTAAGGACTATTTTACGCGTAATCACATAAAATAACTCTACCACATTTATCTTATGTGAATAAATAAGTAAATATATATTTATAATATTCAAGAAATGTTGCTATCAGAATTTTTTTTCTGCATCATTGACATTTTTTTCTGATTTTAGTATACACACAGATACATGTAGTTCAAAAATTAAGTAGTAATACAATATCTAAGTGCTTTAAAAATGTGCCATAGTCCATCAAAGATAAGATTTTCCAATGTAGATATTTTAACATTTTGGAATTGTTCTATCTAGTAACTGAGAAAACATATTCCTTAAAAAGAAATTACAAATATCGGTATACAAGCAAGACCACACCACTTTTGCATTTTTATAATGTACAAATCTTACTAGTACAAGATGTTTCATATCTGTTACCACTTTGTTGCTTTATAAATCCTTGAAAGTAAGATATCTCCTTCATGAAAAGTTAAAGCACTAGAGGAGATTATCTGTTACCCGTATATGGCACCAAAGTTTTCTTGACAATTACTTATCAAACACTATCAATGTAAAATGTACAACATTACTATAGATGATGTTGATTTTGTTGCAAAACTATGACACAATGTTCAGTGAAGTTCACAGTCATGTACATGTGAAATAACTAAACTGTTTTTGACTCCTGAAGTATTTTCACATTTAATTTCCAATGGATTCATCAGTTTCTCAAGGTAAGTTATTATTTTTTGCTTCGACCTGATCTCTGAAGCTGGGGAAAAAGGGACCACAATCATATAAACACTGTGCTTCAAACTAAGCTAGCTTAAAAAATGACTAAGGAAAAGGAATATAGAAGTACATAATGTTAATGGTCAACTTTTTCACACAACATTGTACAATTAACAAACTTTAATCTGTCTTCTTTTTCATTGTATGTGTGTTATAAGCAAGAGTTTGTTATCTTATCAGATATCATGAAACAGAATGTACTTCAAAGTTTTATTTCACTGGTTGATTGAATCATCACAAGAGAATATGATGTGGAATTCTGATGTCTGTTCAGTATTTTTTATATAATATTAGTCCTAACGAAAGAAATTTAAAAACTCTGGACCCTCAGTCCAGCAAACTGACAATATCTACTAGACAGGGCCAAATTTTACTGAACCAGTATGATTTGGCATTTTTACACAAAAGCATGGTAAGTTTATCAAGGTATTAGGAGTGGTTGGGTTCAGTAAATTGTTGTTTTGATTAGTTTAGTATGAATGTTTTCATAATAATTTAGAATTTTGAAAATGATGTGGCTGAAAATTCTGGTGGGCCATCGGTCCATTTTACTAATAAAATTTAATGGACTGACAGAGATTTTTGGGACTCAGGCCAAGGTCCACGAAGTTTTGTTGAAGACTGTAATAAACAGATTTAATTCTTAAGTAAAGGATAACATGTATTAATGAATATGATCAAGAAACAATTTACACTAAAGAAAAGAGGGTTTTTTGCCTAATGTTTCGGGTGGCGGTGTTTGTTTATTGGGTTTATTGTCCCACCAGCAGTATATAGGTCATCTAAAGACGGTGTCCACTTGAAGCATGATACCACACCCAGTCACATTATTCTGACACCGTGCCAGCCAGTCATGAAACTACCCTTACTACTTGAGTGTTAGCAAGGAAGCTATACCATTTTTTATTACTCTGGTATGTCATGGCCCAGGACTTAACCCAGTGCCTCCCGTACCTGGAGCTGATGCTCTACAGATTGCTCTACCAGATCCAGTAGGGGTAAAAATGTTCTGTGGAAAGGTATATTTGCAGTCTTGTCATGCACCTATGGCACTACCGAAATATAATTGGTCTGTGGTCTTCTTCTAGTACAATAATAACTATATATTAAAATGCACAAATGAACCAAAGGGCAAATACTCACACTTAAATGAACATTGAGCACAAGAAAAGTAGTCCACTTTTTGTGTTGGATTTGCTTTGTCAAACATTTCTACAAAGCACCTCTTTGGCAGGTCGCTCTCACATTGCACAGAACCATAGACAACAATACAGCTTCCTGGTTTCTGAAGAAAGATAAAGCAGTCAGCTATATATAGATTGTGGAATGTTTGCCTACCACCTTAGAGTCAACATGTTTTATGAATGAAACAGTTTAAATGAAAGCTAAAAGGCTAAAAGCTTATATGGATAAAAAGATTTTATGTAGTTAAAGACTGTTTTTTGGTTAATTATGCTATACATCACAAGAAAGAAGATTTCAATTAATCAACTTATCCATTGCTCTTATTTATGATCACCTATTACCTATTGTTTTAGAAATGATTCCCAAAATGCATTTAAAATTTAATATCACAATATTATTAATAAGGGTTTTGTTGTGTATATTAGGAGACAGGTGGGAGCAGTCTGATCAAGATCTGCACTATTAGCTGCTGAGTTTCAAGCAAATTTTACAGATTGACACCAAATTTTACAGCATAAGGTTTTCAACCATTTATTGTGGAAAATATGAGTGGCCAGGAAGATTTTTTTTCTACACCATGTGGTTGATTGTTGCATTTATCTTCCCACCAACAATCTTTCAATTTTTTGGAGATGTGTTCCTTTGAGAAAGATAAAGTGCCTCCTACAATGTTAATGTGTTGCAGTTAACATTTAAAATGATACCACACCCCATCACATTAGTGCAATACCAGTCCAACCAGTCATGAAACTACCAGTATTTTTGCTTAAGCATAAGGTAGGGATCTTTTACCACCAACAATTTTCACAATTTCGGTATGTCACAGGCTGGGTTCAAACCTTGTGTGTTCAGAATCTAGCTGATGTATACAGATTCCGCTTCGAGGTTTGGTCACAAGATGTGTGAGAACCTCAGACTACCCACCATTCCATACTGCAATCCCAGCATGCCTCCCTCTGTGAGCAGGTGAACGTCTGGCAGTAGGTTGCCATGGCTAAGGTAGGATTTGATTACGGTGTCCATCTCACACTCGGTACATTTGGCAAATGGCCTTTAACAGGTAACAAATTTAATAGATTCATGGTCACAAATTTTATTTGACCATATGACAGAGACAAATAAACAATGAGAGAGAAAGACAAAGACAAAAAAAAAGATCTTAGAGGTAGAGACCCACAGAAACAGAAAGCAGACCAGACTGGGAAGAAGAGGTGCAGAAACATTGAGAGGGATGAAAGTTTAAGAAAGACATAAACATATCTTGCCAAATAATGTGACATCATGACAATGTAATAAAGACTTCACTATTGCAAGACATCACTCATAGCGCTATGGCCATTTCTATAGCAAAGACCAAAAGCATGTGTATTTACATTAAGTCTTATAAAAGGAAGCACTGAAATTGAACTATCTCAAACACTACTTTCAGAAGCTGCAGTATTTACATGAATGGCATCCTTTTAAACCCAGACAATAAAGCAAATCATACAGTCAATCAAGTGCATAAACAAAAGATTTCAATTTAAGCTTTGAGGTCTGCTACATAAAAAAAGTGACTAGGGCTTGTCAAGGCCATGCCAGTGACACCTGACAAAATGTTAAGTGGCAAAGGATGGGCATGTGACATTAATTTGCCACCCATACTAATGGAAAATTTGCCATATTCAGTCTATTTTATTGCTATAGGCATACCGGATTTTGCCTTCTTCCTATACCCTGAATAAATTGACCTGGGAAATCTGGGTTGAAGATACTGACTCCCCACCCCCCTATTTTTTGTCAGATATTGGTCATTGGTATTGACCTGGAAAATCTGGGTTGATGATACTGATTCCATTTTCAAAACAAAGTTTGAATGCCTACCATTGTGTTCTTGGTAACCTATCAAAATATCCAATCAAAAAAGAGATATCCAGGATTAACTGATGTGATTAATGCCTAATTACATTAGTAATCTTTTAAATTTTACAGCAATGCAGCATCCCCACAACTCATCAGTGTAGTAAATTAAAAAAGTTATCTTCACAAGTTTATCCCCACTATGTAATAAGGGACCCAAAATAAATCCATTCAGAAAATGAATGTCTTGTACAAATATGTAAAAATATGTGATAAATTGATATTGCAATGGCATTTAATTGTTTAATAATATTGGGGTATCATTATTGAAATAATTATAAACTTCAAACAGCAGATGCTGAAAGTTTTGTAATTTTTTTGTTTGGACAATCAACAAGAGATGGAGAATGTTTGTGTTTGAATGGAAACCTAAAATACATACAGAAATTATATTGAGTTGAAAACTTATTAAACTGGAAAAAAATTCTGGTGATTATACAGGCAAATTTGCCGATAGTAAACGTGGCATATTGCATAGCTGCAACTATGCAATGGCTAAGTGTTGACATTTCATCCTTATAAAATGGCTATTTTCTGCCTCATTTCTCAAGAATTGTAACTATTACACAACTTAAAATGACAAATTACTATATTTTACCAATATGTCTAGAATGTTACAGAGACATGTAGAAAGTGTATTTTGTATGATATTACCTGCAAAAGTTATGTTCTTGTTAATATGAAGACAGCCGATCATGTGATTTGTTTAAAAATAGTTTTAGTTTAACATTAAAAATATGAAGTTAGGCAGAATGAAAATTATAAGTAAATTTATTGAAGAAAATAGTCTGTCTTATCTAGTAAGCTTTTTTCACCGCCAGTAATCAAACTGAAAACAACGTTAAAGTTATTTAAATGTATCATGAAGTTAATGTGGTTATTTAAATGTATCATGAAGTTAATGTGGATATTTAAATGTATCATGAAGTTAATGAATATATTTAAATGTATCATGAAGTTAATGTGGATATTTAAATGTATCATGAAGTTAATGAATATATTTAAATGTATCATGAAGTTAATGAATATATTTAAATGTATCATGAAGTTAATGAATATATTTAAATGTATCATGAAGTTAATGAATATATTTAAATGTATCATGAAGTTAATGAATATATTTAAATGTATCATGAAGTTCATGTGGATATTTAAATGTATCATGAAGTTAATGTGGATATTTAAATGTATCATGAAGTTAATGTAGATATTTAAATGTATCATGAAGTTAATGTAGATATTTAAATGTATCATGAAGTTAATTTAGATATTTAAATGTAGCATAAAGTTAATGTGAATATTTAAATGTATCATGAAGTTAATGTGGATATTTAAATGTATCATGAAGTTAATGTGGCTATTTACCGGTAAATGTATCATGAAGTTAACGTGGATATTTAAATGTATCATGAAGTTAATGTGGATATTTAAATGTATCATGAAGTTCATTTGGATATTTAAATGTATCATGAAGTTAATGTGGATATTTAAATGTATCATGAAGTTCATGTGGATATTTAAATGAATCATGAAGTTAATGTGGCTATTTACCGGTAAATGTATCATGAAGTTAATGTAGCTATTTAAATGTATCATGAAGTTAATGTGGCTATTTAAATGTATCATGAAGTTCATGTGGATATTTAAATGTATCATGAAGTTAAATGTGGATATTTAAATGTATCATGAAGTTAATGTGGATATTTAAATGTATTATGAAGTTAATGTGGATATTTAAATGTATTATGAAGTTAATGTGGATATTTAAATGTATCATGAAGTTAATGTGGATATTTAAATGTATCATGAAGTTCATGTGGATATTTAAATGTATCATGAAGTTAATGTGGCTTTTTAAATGTATTATGAAGTTAACGTGGATATTTAAATGTATCATGAAGTTAATGTGGATATTTAAATGTATCATGAAGTTCATGTGGATATTTAAATGTATCATGAAGTTCATGTGGATATTTAAATGTATCATGAAGTTAATGTGAATATTTAAATGTATCATGAAGTTAATGTGGATATTTAAATGTATCATGAAGTTAATGTGGATATTTAAATGTATCATGAAGTTCATGTGGATATTTAAATGTATCATGAAGTTCATGTGGATCAAGCTTTTGTACATGTATCTATTAGGTCATAACATACAATTTACAAACTTCTCATCACTGGCTTGTCATATTCTGAAGATTAGGAAAACTATCATGAATGCACTTTCTAGCCACTTTTTTTAGTGATAAATGTCACATATTCAGGTTGATGTATAAACCCTACTGATCAGTTGTGTAGTCAGTCACTCACCTAGCACCAACAATACATCATTTCTAGCTAAGAAACTACTTAGAAGAGGCACATGTGGCATAGTGGCAGAGTCACAGATTTGTATCTCCTTTGACTGCTTAGCATCCCACTGTGTGGGTTTGAGCCCCATTAAAGGAGGACTTAATGGGAGAAAGTCTTCCAGCTGACCTGTGATGTGCCAGTGTTTTTACCCCGACATTTGTCTGTGGTCTTCATACACCAAAACAACTGGAAGTCACTATTTTGATCATAATTGACATATTTCAAAAACAATACAAAAACAAAAACTTAGTGAAAAATTTACAAAGTAGGGCATTCATTACTGACCAATTAGAATTATAAATAGTCTAATCTTCTTTAAGTACAAAACAAAAGACTGACTAGAAGATCCAAGTAATAACTTGTATTTAATGTATTGACTGTAAGGGGTTAAAATTGTACTTATATGTATGATTTTAAATATTTCGCAATTTTAGGATCATGTTTTTTTCCCAAGAAAGTACAGGTAGTAAAGAATAATAATGAAAAAATCTCAGAAAAATATAAAACAAGTCTCATGGCCACATAAGTAAAACATATAAAGTACGACTGTCTAGCAACTGGTACTAAATGTCTTCCATATACATTGAAACATTTTATTCTACACAATGATTGGCAAATGAAAGGATTTAAACCATGAAATTTAAAAGTATTACATGTTGTTGTAATTTATCTAAAAAGATGCAGTCTTTATTTTTACCGTATTCACTCGTGTAATCGCCGCACTTTTTTACCCGATTTTATCGTTAAGGAGTTGAGGGTGCGGCCATTCTATAGGTGTAAGGCATTGGGACATTTTTTCTAGAACGATTCTGCCGATTTTTGGGACGCCATGCGTCTAGATGAGCTCTCTAAGTAGGAGGTTGACGGACGATATGAACGAGATAGCGCCGTTCTATGCTTTTGTCTAACCAATGTGACCATATTCCATAATTTATTAATGACTTCCTAGTTTGATCTCTTGTATCATATTTCTGAATGTTTGCATCATCAAACAATTTCACCCAGCTGTCATGTGCACACTACCATGCAGATCAAAGGATTTCATAGTATAGCCGATAAAACAACACAGCTTTGATACGAGGCGACAATCTCCTTGACGAGGTGAAAAATGAACAGGAGCGTCGACCAGTCATGCTGTCTCAACAAAAGAGTTAATTGGTAAACTGTGACTGTATTTTTGACACGTTGCGAATGTATCTAGTGTCAGTCGCACTGCTATCATGTAGCTCGTGGCGGCATGAAATTAATTTCTTTGATCTACGTCACCAAGTCTGGTATGACAGTACACGATATATCGGGGAACAGTGCATGGAGAAATGTAATCGACAGCTGCTTATAAAAACACATCGTTCACTCCCTCACTATCAAACTGCTCCGATCGATATCACCTTGACAACAGCTTATCTCAGAGTCAGTCACTTGACCTGTGTAATGAGGCAAGACTACACAGAAACGCCAAGTAAATTACAGCTTGGTGTATTTAGCAGACTGAAGTTGAAAGTTTGTTTAAGTGTTTACTGACGGATAATAAGCTATAATAAGGGAAATGTATGTGAGACAGTTAATTGTTGACCGACAGAATTCAAAGTTCGGGTCATTGCATATCTGCTAACGAGTTTATGTGATATGTTTTCGCCCCACTGTATCAACTGTGCGGCCTTCATATTTTTTTCTTCAAATTTTGCGGTCATTTTGGGGTGCGGCCATTACATTGAATTAGGATTTTTTCTTTAAATTTTGCGGTCATTTTGGGGGTGCGGCCATTACACGGGTGCGACCATTACACGAGTGAATACGGTATTTTAACTTTGAAGCTGTTTAAGTATGAGGGGTGAGTTAAAGCGCCAGTCTACAAATTTCAAACAGTCCTCCTATACAGAATGACATCTGTATTTAAATGAAGTAAAGTAATGATACAAACCCAAATAGAAAAAATCTGACATCATCTCCCCATGAATGAACAGGATTGTGTTTCTTAAGCATTGATGTCTCCACAGCTACCTTGATTGTGTCTATACTGAAACAGAATTGTGAAGTCAAAGCCTTGTATTCACAATGACAGGCAACTAATTCCAATCACACAAAGCAAAAAGGCTTACAATTTTAACCCATATCTTTGAAAAAAACAATGAAATTGTTAAATATAGCAAGACTCAGTAGCACACCCAGTACAATCCTGGTTTGTCATACAAGAGGTCTCTGGTTGGAACCCTAAAATTACATGACAAAACAACTTGCCAGTTGCAGTTATCATTGTACATGTACGTCCGATCTGAGCCATGCTGCAGACGGCCATTTCTAAACTATGAAAAAACATATTACCAATTACTTTTGAGATCACATATCATCATACAAGTTACTTGTTTTTTTTACAGGGATGTCTATTTTTACTTTTAGCAGATTTACCAATCATGCTTATTTATACATTTGGAAATGTATTTAGGAAATAGGATAGTGATAAAAGTAATACAAGTATAGTATAAGATTTTCCCAGATACTAAAGGCTTTTTTGTAGAGTTTTGGTTCACAAATAGCTTTTATTCAATAATGACTCATGATGGTAGAGAAAGACTACAAGAACTTTACTGAGTAAAACAACAGGTGCACTGCAAGCTAGCTGGAAAATTCCCATATCAATCATCAGGTAAGGCTTTAATCTCTGAAGGATCTGAGAATGCTAATTTTCAAGTTAGTTCAACTGAGTTCTGCCAAAATAAGACCATGCTAAACAGACATATCATGCACATACATTCTTGTTTATAATTATGTGCCTCTCACTAACCATTCAGTCATAATGGGAACTCAGCATTTAAAAAAAACCCTGACAAATCTCAGGAAACAAACCCCTATAAAGCAAAGGTCATATTACAGACCTCCCCACAAGAAACATTTTAATCTGAGCAACTAGTTATTTAGAATACATTTTGCAGTTTGACTTACGTATCTGATGGAGAAAATATAACATCAGGAATCTTCATGTTACTTTTTTCTGTCAAGATTATACTGGCTTTAACTGGAAGGACATCAAGCTTGGGAATGTGGTTGGACAGGTATCTGTAATAAAAACAACACCATTCACAAGAGGAAGAATAACATTTTTTCAACAAGAACTCTAGTTGTTTAGAAGTATTTATAAAGGAACTCTGGTACTGTCTGATCGAAACATCTTTGGACAGGCAATAAAACCCCAAAACAGATATAACAATAATGCACATGCATTAATTGGCATTCTCAACATCTCTGACCTAAATCCTCTTTCTTTAAAAGTCTGTGCATTAATTGGATGCTTAAATGTACATGTACATATAGTTTGTTCAGATTGCTTGATTATTCTTCTCAATACTGGTGATTAGCAAATAAACAACAAATTTACAAAACCCATAGTTTCTCAATCCCCGATAGGAATCTTATATCTTTCACCTGCTTTGTGTGATGCATAGTTCAACCAAAACATATGGTTGTCATAATAACCCATATTGTATTGGTGTTTTGTGTGTATCAAAATAAGCAAAAAACTCAAACCCCAAATGTATACTCTTATCAATGTATACTTGTCATAAGCTTCAGCAACCAGCTGGGCACAAGTATCCAGTTCTCCCTTTAAGTCTTCTTTCCGTCTGGCAAGAGTGGTCTGTAAACCCTGCGTCTGCAGTTCCACCTCTAATGAAGGCATATAGAAATATAAACATTTTTGTTTTTCTTACCAAAGTTTTAATCTTTGTGTATTCTACTTTTAAAAACAAAAGGCAATTAATGGGCAGCTTGATACATCATAGCAGCATCCTTTACAAGACATTAGAACTTGTTTGACTTAATGCAAGGTCAGGTCAATTTAAACATTTTTTTCAATAATTTTGTAAATTTCTGTTTCTAACAAAGTCAAACAAAACATAGATGCCCCTGCCTTTGGTTTAAAATATTTACAAAAAGGACCCAAACTCTGCTGATATTAAGTGAATAATGACCAAAATCTTGTTCTTTTTTCTATCATATTAATAAGCTAGATATAAATTTCATACAGTGAACACTTTAAAAGCTACTGATCTAAAACTATGAATTAATATAAGAATATAAGAAGAAAGGGTCATGACAATTAGTGGATAGTAACCAAAATCAAACTTACCCTGTATGTTGATATATACTTATAAATCAAACATGAATTAAATCCATTAAGTACTTCAAAAGTTACTGATCAAAAATAAAAAACACGTTTTTAACTTTGAAGACGCTGCCATAGTCTATAAATGAACAAGCATATCTAGGGTATAGAAGTTTTAACATGTACCTTGTTGAGAGAGACCATGAGATGAAAGATCCAGCACAGCTTTGTCTGTTGATGTTTCTAGCTCTGTCACTTTAGTCTGGTATGACTTTCGAAGTTTCTGTAATAAGAAAAATGATTCACCTAAACATACAAAAATAACAAGTTTGCAAGTCATAACTTGTAAGATACTAAGAAAAATTATAAATAACCTATAATTTTATGTATTTTTAAATGTATTTCTGTCATTTTTCTATTCACTGCTCCAGCAGTTCATAAACAGTGTTACTGCCTTACGAGGAAAACTGCCGACCTAACAATTTAAGGCTATTCATGTCTGTCTAAAGAGTGACAAAAGTAGTTCTACAAATTTCCATGACTTTATGTGAAATAAAAGGTACAGTCACACAATTGAAATCTATGGCAGATTGTAGTCTTCCAATGTTTACATTAATATGTCCAGCCTGTTTAAACTAAGCTCAAATTTGATTGTACAATGCACAGATGAATAAAGTAATCCCTCACCAGAGCACGCAAGAGTACATTTACCGGAAACAGACTTTCTTGTCACATAGCCAGCATAAGGCAATAGTGACCAACCTTCTGCTTATGTCCACTACATTGACAATGGAGTAGAATAATTTGAAAATTGATGGTTCATCTTATTAGATATGGTCTTATCTCCATGTGGCCATTGTAATTATCTCAAGATAGGACTACTTTTATAAAACAATAAATAACAGTGCTTTATTTATTTTATTTTTTTAAGTTTTAACTTGTAACCTACAGAACTAACTTAAAATTTACACTATATGTATTTCAAAGATAAATTTCCACAAAGAACAACATCTCTTCTTTTATTGTTGTATGGAACAGATCAGCCACTTCTGAACTTCCCCTCATAAGCTGCCTTTAGCCAGTGGAACTACATGCATACATGTTCTTAGGACTTGTAGCAGAGCAAAGCTTGTAAAACCACTGAGCTGAAGAGTCAAATCCCTAACACTGTTGTTATATTAACAGAAGCTGTGCATATTGGAGGCTAAGTGATGCTTATAACACTGTATCATTGGCAATGACTTATTATATCATCACTTGAAAGCAATCCTGGGGCCTTCTGTACTTGGTAGCCATTTTTTTAGTTTGACTTTGTTATTGAAGTGCAATGCCAAGACACAATTATTGTCATTATCAGGCTGTCCAGTAATTATTGATGGAGGAAGAGCCCAGAAATATGCTTAGGTAGAGCTACCTCAGGTCAGCTGGAAGACCTCCCAACATGAGGGTTTTCAAACTGACCAAGACTCGAACCCACACAGTAAAGATCTAAAATTAAAAAAAACTATGTCATGACTAAGATGGGTTTATTATTATAGCAAATCAATATTATCTCTTAAAACTATCTTGCTGGCAAACATTATATCTATCTGCATTAATTTTGAGTCTATCTTCTAGAAGAGAGATGAAAGAATGAAAAAAATAAAAATAAAACATACTTGAAAATATGACTCATGAGCTATTAGGCCTTCCTTGAGATGTTCTGAAAAATTAATTAAAAACATTTTAAATGACAATTATATATAAAACAGTGTTAAATGAAATTTTATTGTTGTGTATCATTATATCTAGGCTCTAGCATGGTAAAGCTTAAGTAAACTTAATAAAGTTATTAAATGCAAAAGAGTATGTAAAGTTGTATTAATTTGGCTACAAAATTTAAATAATAATAGTAAAAAGGCATTTCTTTGCATAAAGTTTTCTGAAGTGAAAATATATGCAGTTGCTAAAACTCCTACCTATTCCTTACTTCCATTTATTTTAACAGTGGTCTTGTAACATTTAATCATTTCCCAACATCTTTCAGTAATAGAATGTACTGGGTTACTAGGCTACTAGAGCAAAACAAAACGCATTTCAGTAATAGAACATACTGGGTTACTAGATTACTAGAGCAAAACAACCCCCCCCCCCCTTTCAGTTATAGAATCCATTGGGTTACTAGCCTACTAGAGCAAAACAGAACACCTTTCAGTAATAGAATATACTGGGTTACTAGGCTACTAGAGCAAAACAGAACTCTTTTCAGTAATAGACTCCACTAGGTTACTAGGCTATTAGAGCAAAACAGAACACCTTCCATTAATGTAATCCACTAGGTTACTAGGCTACTAGAGCAAAAAAACAAACATATTTCAGTAATAAAACAAACTGGGTTACTAGCCTACTAGAGCAAAACAAAACACCTTCCAGTAATATAATCCACTTTGTTACTAGGCTACTAGAACAAAACAGAACACCTTTCAATAATAGAATCCAATAGGTTACTAGGCTACTAGAGCAAAACAGAACACATTTCAGTAATAGAACATACAGGGTTACTAGGCTACTAGAGCAAAACAGAACACCTGTCAGTAATAGAATATACTGGGTTACTAGGCTTCTAGAGCAAAACAGAACACCTTTCAGTAATAGAACATACAGAGTTACTAGCCTACAAGAGCAAAACAGAACACCTTTCAGTAATAGAACATACAGAGTTACTAGGCTTCTACAGCAAAACAGAACACCTTTCAGTGATAGAATCCACTGGGTTACTAGGCTACTAGAGCAAAACAGAACACCTTTCAGTGATAGAATCCAATAGGTTACTAGGCTACTAGAGCAAAACAGAACACCTTTCAGTAATAGAACATACAGAGTTACTAGGCTTCTACAGCAAAACAGAACACCTTTCAGTGATAGAATCCACTGGGTTACTAGAGCAAAACAGAACACCTTTCAGTAATAGAATCCACTGGGTTACTAGGCTACTAGAGCAAAACAGAACACCTTTCAGTAATAGAATCCACTGGGTTACTAGGCTACTAGAGCAAAACAGAACACCTTTTGGTAATAGAATCCACTGGGTTACTAGGCTACTAGAGCAAAACAGAACACCTTTTGGTAATAGAATCCACTGGGTTACTAGGCTACTAGAGCAAAACAGAACACCTTTTGGTAATAGAATCCACTGGGTTACTAGGCTACTAGAGCAAAACAGAACACCTTTCAGTAATAGAATCTACTGGGTTACTAGGCTACTAGAGCAAAACAGAACACCTTTTGGTAATAGAATCTACTATATATATGAACATTAACAGGGATTAACCTGTTACAGAATTCATAACTAGTCAACCTACATGTGAGAAAGTTTACTGGTTTACAAGTTCATTGTTACCATCACTAGACTTAACCATTTCCAGTTTTTTCAGAACATTTTCTGCTTACTTACTCTTCAATACATGCTCCACAGGGTTTACTGGTTTTGTGTCACTTTCTTGTCTTTCATCTGATGCTGTTAGGAAAAGAGAACCTTAAAAAGGTCAGCAGTGGCTTTCTGTACCTTAAGTAAAAACTTTACCTTACTGCGCCAACACTTGTAATGCCAAAATAACGAAAAAGGATATGTGACAGTATTAATTATAACCTGATACCATTTAATTATCTAATAACTTTCTATAATTTTCAGCAGCATCAAGTGATACATTCAAATATTTTGAACTGTTGACAGAACTGTCAATGAACTTTTGTCCAATTGTAAAGTTTTCTTATTGATGACATTATTTAATTATTGAGTTAAAAGATGAAAAACATCGTACTTGAACGTTATTTTAATCAATAATGCAATCAATTGGATTTTAAAATTATCACACTTGATCAGTAAATAAAACATTAATTCTATGCCTGTTTGTGGAACATGCAGAACTCTTGTCCCTAGGTGCTGGCCTTTAAGCAACAGCAACTGAGTTCCAAGACACCCCTTCACCTTGGGCCAACAGTTCTGTTTCACAAAAAGGCTTGAAACAACTGTATACTAATGTACATACCATTTTTTATCAGAACTTCAAAGTATTCTGATTCTGCTTTTTCCTTTTCTTTTTTTATGGTACCTATAATATAGAAATAAGACTGATTAATTGATATGTTAATCTCATCATCCATTTATAGTCCATGTTATATTTGTTTTCCTATCCATAGCATCAGCTATTGAGAGGTTTAGTCAGGCTAGATGCTCATTCCCAGTTAGATGTCATATTTTCTTTGTGCAGCAACATTGAATTGGACCTGACTCAGACCACCCACTGCAGAGGGGTGATTGAGGTCAAATAATACAAGCGTCGAACTTGTATGCAACATGCTGTCATAATATTACATTGATCTGCATATTTTGACAAAATAGCAATGTTTTACAATCTTAAAATGTTTGATATTGATAAAAGACACTAAATGGCTGAATATCTGTGAATATATGTGCTTTTTTCTCCAAACATTTTAGTTCCTTGAAGCATATATTGGACATTCTTTGATGTTTTGCATCAATTCTTTTATTGTTTAATTTATTTTATAAAGTTATTAATATGTACAGTTTTTCAATGGTGATGATATATTGTATACACCAAAAAATACAACCTTAGACTGGCATCCAGTATAAAAGCACAGTATGCACAAAAATTGTTGTAGAATTTAAATTTTTAATGGTAAGATTTATTTATTACTGACTTATGTATTCAAGAAATATATGACGCATATAATAATCTGTCCGCTTCTTCTGCACCAAACCACCTTCGGCAACCACCCAATTTAAAATCGGGACTAGGCCCATTACTTTGAAGAGTAAAACTATTAAATTGTGTTTGAAAGGAATGTGCATATGCAACACAGTTTTATCACTGTGTACAGATCAGTTCTCACTATCTTTTTTGTTTAGCATGTAAAATGCTACTTCCTGACATTTCCTCAGATTGAATATTACATGTGGCAGACTCCTAGACAAATGCTCAGCCATCATTTTTATGGCAAGAACAAAAGAACATGTTCTGCAAGTCTATATTCCAGACACCTGGCAACTTATGGTATTATCAAGAATATGGCCACTCTCATCATCAACAGCACCACTGTAACCACATTGTAAGCTTGTATTGTTTGAAATGACTTGTCCTAGGTTATATTATTGGAAAATGATCAAACTATTCTGACTCATACTATCGTGATGTGGATGGATCTCACAGAATAAACATAAATTTATGCATAAAATTTACAGAAGCTTACACTATGGTTAAATATTGTTCTCAAGCAGAACTTTAAAATCATAAACAAATACAATAGACAGAAAATGTGGACATGCCAAATATTTCAAATGAAAACAATGCTTTCTGAACTCAAATGTTCTTATTTTGTATAAATGTAAATACCTCATTTAAATACCTTTGTTTTCAAGCTGGAACCTATATTGTTGTTTAACAACAGTGAATGGTTGCATGCTGTGTTAATGATATGGTACGTATCTGAACTATGGTTTTATATGGCAGTGCTTTTTTACTTCAAATAAGATCAATAAAAGACAGGCAGTATTTTTAGATTTAAATACCTCAAAAATCAATTTAACAAAAACAAAAATGAAGATAAAAAGTACTGCTGACTGTGCTGATTAATGAATTTTGGATCTTACCTATTACATGTTTGTTCACATCTGATATTTAGGTTATTGTGAAAAACAACATTTTTAAAAATTTGCCTAGTTTTTTTTTAAATCAACAGATCAAAGTATATTCCATTCACACATGGTATTTTTAGTTACACATTTTTACACACACATTTACCACATTTGTTTAAAAGATCATCATAGCATGCCATCATACATCCAAACACGACATGGTTTTGCAATGTGGATCTATGCAGGGATAAGTGAATATTGCACATACTGAGCATGCTGTCAAACTGATGATCCTTAATGAGGTGGGATTGGTCTAAGGACTGGTTACAGCACGGACATGTGTGCTGACGATTTACCCACTCGCTGATGCACTTCTCACAATACCGGTGTCCACACTGTGTCACCGTGGTTTTGTCCAGTGTACACATGCAGATTGTACACTGAAGGTAGTCAGTCAAAGACAGCAGCTGAAGATATATAACAATATTTAATCTAAAAAATAATAAATAATTATACTAAAACATATATGGGTACTACATGCATTTATAAAATCCTTGCCTACCCAGCTCTCCCTGCATCTGTTCATTTCTGCCTGTCTGTCAGTCAGTCTGTCTGTGTTTCTGTGTTTGTCATGTCATGTCGTTGTATGTCTATCTGTCTGTACGGTATGTCTCTTTGTATGTCTTTCTGACTGTCGTTCTGTCTGTATATCTCTATCTGTCTTTCTGTCTGTATGTCCCTGTCTGTCTTTCGGTCTGTATATCTCTATCTGTCTTTCTGTCTATACAATTGTCTTTCTGTCTGTATGTCTTACTGTCTGCCTTTCTATCTGCAAGTCTCTATGTATGTCTTTCTATATTTATGTCTCAGAGTCTCTATACTTCATTCTATCTGTAGGACTCTATATATGTCTCTCCATCTGTATGTCTCAGAGTCTCTATATGTCATTCTCTCTGTAGGACTCTATATATGTCTCTCTATCTGTATGTCTCAGTCTATATGTAAATCTATCTGTAGGTCTCTATATATGTCTCTCTATCTGTATGTCTTAGAGTCTCTATATGTCATTCTATCTGTAGGTCTCTATGTATGTCTCTCTATCTGTATGTCTCAGAGTCACTATATGTCATTCTATCTGTAGGTCTCTATGTATGTCTCTCTATCTGTATGTCTCAGAGTCTCTATATGTAATTCTATCTGTAGGTCTCTACGTATGTCTCTATATCTGTATGTCTCAGAGTCTCTATATGTCATTCTATCTGTAGGTCTCTATGTATGTCTCTCTATTGGTATGTGTCAGAGTCTCTATATATCATTCTATCTGTAGGTCTCTATGTATGTCTCTCTATCTGTATGTCTCAGTCTCTATATGTCATTTTATCTGTAGGGCTCTATATATGTCTCTCTATCTGTATGTCTCAGAGTCTCTATATGTCAATCTATCTGTAGGTCTCTATATATGTCTCTCTATCTGTATGTCTCAGAGTCTCTATAATGTGGATTATGTATTGTGCCCCTAAAGCAAGGCCAAGCCATAGTGCTGTAGAGTTTTGTGTGCTTGGTATGGTTGCTTACCTCTCAAATTCAAGATTTGCAAAGATAGTTTAGAATTTAAACTTCAACTTCATTATTCAACAAAATATTGAGGGAGACAATTTAACTTTAACTATAGACATAGCAAACTTACCCACCCACCCTTGTCTCTTTGATCAAGTTATATACTATGTTGAATGAAGATACAGTTGTTCCAGGCCCGGATTTACCGGGGGTGGTGGGTTATGGGGTGGGGGGTGTACAACATCTGCTGTGTGTATTGCATTCACTGGATGTGCACTGCCCCACAAGCAAGCTTTATCGGCACTCCTCTGCAGTGATTCAGATGTTATAAGCCAAGGTGTACCAATTGTATTTCACCTTGCATCCCAATCAAGGTACACAGTAGACATAATCCTTTTCATTCAGTTTAGCATAGGCGGACAAAGTCTAAAATTTAACACACACAAACACAAAGACAAAATCACTCCCAATTACTTACTGTAAAATATATCTTAGAGTTGGAGTTTTATCAGAAAAAAGTCTGATGTTATCATCAATGTATTTTCTAGATTTAACTGTGCTTATCAAAAAAACATTATTTCAAAATGTGGAAAATTTACAATAGGGGATTTATCTGGGAGGATGTTAGTCTTGAACAAGAGGAATTGTGTAACCGAAGGATTTTGTCCCTTCTCTATTTTTAGCAATAACCCAGGGTTAGAATAACATATTAAGTTGCAAAATGGAGAAAAGGCAAGACATATTGCTAAGTTGGGAGTAATTTTACACTTTAGTAATCTGTAGCTGTAGGAAACCCCATGTGTAGCAATGGTACTTAAAGGTGGTATCCGACAGTTTGGACCAAAGTTTTTTCATTGAACATCATATTAAACCATTGTAACCTGAACAGATCTCGCAAAATGCTATTTATTGATGAGCTTCACCTGTCTGACAAGTGAACCATAATGCCATATTCGTCATTTCAAACATGTATTTTCTATCTGAACAGTTAGCTTTTTTTAAACTAACAAAACCATGTGACCACTTATGTTTTAGCCCATTCACGTCATCTGCTGTGAGGTTGATGTCTATTGTTAGCAGGAATACCACTTGTTCTTATTTATAGATTAGCAAAGAATGAACACGTAAGTGTTGATTAATGATTTTTACAGTCCTAAAATTGAGATGCTGTTGAAAATCATTGAAGCTTTGACTGAAGAATGATTTTTTTTTTTCTGCAGAAATCATGTAAAAATACCCCCTAACAGAGATAAGATATTGTTACATATATAAGATATAGGCAAACTATCAGATACTTACTTTAACTATTTGTGCAGTTTTCATTGGCTCAAAAATGTTGTTTCAAACATTTAAACACAGCTGTAACATGCTTTGACCATTGTAATGAGTTGTCATTGTTTTTCTTAAATCCAAAATGAACAGTGTACTGGAACATGACGGAAGTTTGATGATGTGTGCACAATCTGTTATATTTTGATCCAAGTTTTAATAAATGATTTGCTTGTTTGATGTGTCGAAACTTTAAACTTCTTTGTTTGTTCTATGATAATTAGGTACTGGCAGTTGCCGGGCCCAACATCAAATGAAGACTTTGTGGAAAATCAGTACTGTTTTGTTTGTCCCACCATTTAGTGGTGGTTGCACTCGAAATTTTAGATTTTTTTATAAGACAGGTTTCAGTTGCAACTTCCATAAACACTACATTAAATTATGCACAACAAGTTCTTGAACACTCAACAGAAATCTAAATTCAGGCAATATTGATGCATATCTGTTAAGCATAATATGGGCTGACATTGTAATGGATGTTCACTGAAAAAGCGCCAGCAAAGATAGCAAGATTGCTTTTTTCAATTGTTATTTTCTTCCCAATAAATGCAAACCACGATGCATGGGAAAATGGAGGTACAAATGTAAACTAACAGCATTTTATGTTCCAATTTGAAGGGAAGTATGTGGTTGCCTATTTTGGCATATTTTTGAAAGAATTTGAACCAGTTTTCAACAACAAAGTTATATTGCTGCAGATTTATTTCTTTGCATTTACAGACATTCAGAGTCAGTTTTAAAAAAACGTTAAATACTATTTACCTGTTTCCCAGATACACTTCAGAATGTATGTCCAACATGTTTTAGAAACATTTCCCCCCCCCCCCCCCCCCCCAACCCCGTAATGTATGTCACAATCAGTCTTCGCCCCCAACCCCACCATTCCCAGCTGAGAGGTTCTGGATCTGGGCCTGTTGTTCTATAATATATGATGCTACATCATAACATGAAGATCAGTGTGACATGTAGATCAGTGTGACATATAGAACAGTGTGTCATGTAAATCAGTGTGTCATGTAGATCTGTGTGACATGTAGATCAGTGTGTCATGTAGATCAGTGTAACATGTAGATCAGTGTGTCATGTAAAGCAGTGTGACATGGAGATCAGTCATGAGTGTGATGTGTAGATCAGTGTGACATATAGAACAGTGTGTCATGTAAATCAGTGTGTCATGTAGATCTGTGTGACATGTAGATCAGTGTGTCATGTAGATCAGTGTAACATGTAGATCAGTGTGTCATGTAAAGCAGTGTGACATGGAGATCAGTGTGACGTGTAGATCAGTGTGACATATAGAACAGTGTGTCATGTAAATCAGTGTGTCATGTAGATCTGTGTGACATGTAGATCAGTGTGTCATGTAGATCAGTGTAACATGTAGATCAGTGTGTCATGTAAAGCAGTGTGACATGGAGATCAGTGTGACATGTAGATCAGTGTGTCATGTAGATCAGTGTGACATGTAGATCAGTGTGACATGTAAATCAGTGTGACATGGAGATCAGTGTGACATGTAGATCAGTGTGACATGTAGATCAGTGTGTCATGTAAATCAGTGTGTCATGTAAATCAGTCACATTCAGTGTGTCATGTGGATCAGAGACATGTGAGATCAGTGAGACATGTAGATCAGTGTGTTATGTAAATCAGTGTGACATGGAGATCAGTGTGACTTGTGGATCAGAGACATGTGAGATCAGTGAGACATGTAGATCAGTGTGTCAAATGCTTTGTCGTGTTAGTTATCATAATCTGAAAAAAAAAACATTTGACAAAAAGTTCTACATGTCATGAAGTTGCTTAGTCTAAAAATGTAGACTAAGAACGCCAACGAATTCGTTTTTTAATACTTTACTCCACAACACAGAATGTAGCTCCAAAACAAACTACCGATATTGCCTGTAAAACTGGCATATAGATCTAAAATATGTGACATTGTAGAAAAAAGAACAAAATGTCAATTAGTTAACAAGAAATTGAACTATACTTACAGGAACGTGAAGTGGCAAATCGTTGTCTTCCATGTTGATACTGTTATGGTGTGTTACTAAAAATAGATGTTACTCCTTCCGAAAACAAACTAGATCTATTATTAGCACACATTGTAGGCCTAGAAATTATCGGCTACTTCCCTTGTTGTCTGGTTCCCAGCCGTACTTTGCAAGTCAAACTCCCCGCAGTGATTACTTCCCTTGACAGTACATAATATCACTGCCACCAGCAAGTTTTTCGCCCAATACTAGGTTGAATATGGGTCCAATTTCACAAATTTGCCATGTCCCCACGTTAGTATAATTTTTTTCTTCTACGTAATTTTTATATTTTTGGAGATTCTCAAAAAACTATTGTTATTTATTTCTCCAAAATGATTTATGCAATCAATTTAAACTAGGTTTTGATAATAAACCTCGATTTATCTGGCACCATTCTAGTTGTACAGATGTCTCCAAATCATGCAACAGATACGTTACAGAATTTTAAACATCTGCATTGTTCAACAAAATTTCATTAGAAATAAACCATGAAGTGCAACAGAAGCCAAAAGTGGGTACAGTTAGACTTCAATTATGATTTAATTGCACAGAATTAAGCTTTTAAAACATTATCATGTTTTTTCGTGATTTTTTAAATTAGTACTTAAAATTTCAACAGATACGTTACACTGTTTTTTTCTTCTTCTTCTTCCGATTAAGGAACTGGGCTCTTAATTAGAGCATAAATCCTTTTTGGTTGTGTGTGCATTGTAATACCATTGTAATAATATTCTAACTATTACATTTGCTTAAAATTCACAGTTGATGTAAAGCAAATACCGTTGCCGGTTTTTTACCTCTGACAAATAGAGATTTCATTAAAAATCTGTCTGTACGAAGAAGAAAACAGTTTAGATAGACAGATACGTGATGAACAGAAACGTTACCAGTTTCAGGATTTAAATTTCCCGCCTGCTTACGTCTACGAATTGTGTGCTCACATAACGCATAGATGACGTCATATGCAAGCACTAATCATTCAAACGACATGGCGTCGTAAACAATTCTGCCAACGGAAATGGTTACAAATTTTTGGTAAGTTGACTGTCAAAGTCATATGTGATTGTAGCTTAAAATGTTATTTTGACGTCCTTTTTGTCGTTAGTGTTTCCATAGCAATTGTAATTCACAAATGACAATACAAACAGCAAATAATGGGTATATATTTTCATATGCAGATCATGTCTTGTAAACACAGCTCACGTATCTGTTACGGAAAAGTAACGTATTTGTTCATTTGAATATTTACATATAACCTTAAATGTACAAATTAAAAATATACTTATAACACATTCTAATTATTATTTATATATTTTTTAATTTCCAAAACAAAACACATCTCTCTATCAGTAGTACTTGCTCTTTTTGAAATGATGTGGTAACGTATCTGTTTAAGAACAATGGGTATGTGAGAAATGAAAACATAATACTTGTATTATTAGACACAGTTATCAAAAATATACACACAAGGAATAGAAGTAAACAAACATTATTAAAAATTCGAATACCTGCATCAGATATCAACACACATTAATTAAAAAAAGCAGAAAAGTTTGTTAGTTATGGTCACGTATCTGTTGTTTCTTAAATGTTTTCGAGCTTTAGAAAGTAAACAAAATTATAAGCTCATGGACATGTCAGCAATTAAAAAAAATATACTAAATACTTGGTTTATCTTGTTTGTATGTCAAACGACATTCATTATGCATTCTAGATAGTAAAAATGCATCACAAGTTTATTGGTAACGTATCTGTTTTATACAGAACATTCACGAAAAAAACATCCCAAATCTATATTCTTTTAATGAAAGAAATGAAGTAATTTAATGTTAGCGACCGCAATTGTTGATATATGCATACAAATTAAAAAATAAAACTTATTTAAAGACATCAATATATATTCACAACCACTACAATAAACATACGTCATAGTAACGTAATATCTGTTAACATTTCAACGATTGGTTAAGCCAATATATATATATATATATATTTAAACATCAATGTCAAAACAGTGACAAATAATGATTGTCTTTTGTTTTTTTCAGGTAAAATGGCAAAATCGAGGGCCGAAATTCAGAAGGCCTACAGAGAAAGGAAAAAACAGAATGACCCCACCTACAAGGATAAAGAACGAAAGAGGGCAGCATCATACCGTGTTCCCGCGGCAGAATTGTCCAGCACAAAACGTGCTAAAAGAAACGAGAAGAACCGAGAGTATTGTCAGACTTATAGATTGAAAAAGAAGGGACTGTTGACATCAGATGAAAATATAAATAGATCTATGGAGGAGGAAACTCAGTCCGATGAAATATCATCATCATCCTCTTTAGTGAAAGCAAACTCATCTAGAACCATACCATCTTGTCATGACCAGCAAATGCCATCATCAAGTACTCAAACACGACGAAATCCTGATAAACTTTTGGTACAATGGCCTTTTGGAAATAAAGATCAACTACTAAACGAAGATCAAAAGCTTTAAAACAAGCTCACTACAAAATCAAAACACTACAAGATAAGGTCAGAACAAAAGAAAAAGTAGTTAAGCGTTTACAGAAGCGTTTCTTTTGACAGGCTAAAAGAAGAAAACAGCCCCAGAGACACCGGAAAAGGACAAAATTATGGATCCAAACGATATGACACCACGCACAAAAACAACACATGACATCAGATCTGTAGGGTTAAGCCCAAAATCTCTCCCAAAGTCGATAGTCAAGGATTTGGAATTTGGAAATCGTCTTGTAAA
Organism: Sinonovacula constricta; assembly: GCA_007844125.1. Lineage (NCBI taxonomy): Eukaryota > Metazoa > Mollusca > Bivalvia > Cardiida > Solecurtidae > Sinonovacula > Sinonovacula constricta. The sequence continues at coordinate 10,400,559 of CM017559.1, forward strand.
AGAAATAAATGATTCACTAAAGAAGAACAAAACACAACAGGAAAAGAAGATAGTTAAAAGCGTGGTATCAGGAACTACCATCAAAAAGTACGGTCACAGTCGAAGATGTGGGAAATTGTTTGGTGCACGTCGAGTCAAAGGATTAAATGCACAGAAACGTAAAATTATTGAAATTAAAAAGCGTTCACGTAGGGAGCATCTTAGACTACATCTTAAAACCAAAGTACTAGATTTTTTTGGAGAGAGATGATGTCAGTAGAATGATGCCAGGGAAACAAGATGTCACGGCCAGCATCAATGGATCAAAACAACAAACAAGAATTCTATGTGATTACCTTCATATTTTTGTAAACTACGACCAAGACACATCAAACTGACTTCACTATTATCCAGAAACACAGGCTTATGCACCAGGCATCAGAATATGGCTCTTAAGCTGAAGACATTGATTGCCAGTGGAGTTAAAATATCACCTAACCCAGAGGTCGTATCTAGGACTGTTTCACATGAAAATTTTGAACAGATGTTGGTAAACATTAAGGATGGAAACGTTCAGTTCGAAGAATGGCGTCGTGTTGATTTTGAAGGAAAGAAGAAGATGAGAATAGTCCAGGCAACAGAAGACAGACAGAATTTTATCCGCAAAGTAACGACAGAATACGAACAGTTCTTAGGACATGTCGAAAGGGTAAAACAGTAGTACAAAGCACTTTTACAATTGAAGGAGACGTTGCCAGCTGATCACATTATCGTCCAGATGGATTTTGCGGAAAATTTCACTTGCCAGTCGTTAGATGAAATACAGTCAGCGTATTGGAACGCAACTAGCGTCACTCTACATCCAGTTGTAGCCTATCATAGGGATGAGAACAGAGATCTTGAACACAGAAACTTTGTGTTTGTATCAAACGTCAACCATCACAATGTAACTGCTGTTCTTGCCATATTACGCAAACTTACCGTAGCTGTAAAGGAGACATTCACTGACGCAACTATGATCCACTATTGGACAGATAGTCCTTCATCACAATACCGCAACATGTATATCTTCAATCTACTTCTACATCACGAGAACCTTTTCGGAATTAAGGCCCGATGGAATTTTTTCGAGTCCGGTCATAGGAAGGGTCCCTGTGATGGGATTGGAGGTTCTTGCAAGCGCATGACCAGTGAGGCGGTACGTCAAGGGAAGGCTACTATTCAGGACGGCTTTGATTTCTTCAAGTGGGCAAGTCAGAATGAAAAGTCCATTAGATATATATTCTACGACCAGCATGAATATGACTCAGCAGGGGTATTCCTATCAACAATTCCGACAAAGACAGTTATCGGTACTATGAAACTCAAAGCAGTTTGTCCGGTAGGAGCTGATTTATTACTGACCAGAAGTGTGTCATGCTATTGCGATGGCTGTTTAACAGGCAATCAGTTCTGCAATGACTGGGACAGGCATACCCTCCGCTGGATAATACCTGCAACTTCAACTATAACTGACCATGATGAAAACAGCGAGCACGTTGAAGAAGTTACAAATGATAACCAAGCTCTAGATGACCAGGATTCCGTTTCATTTGCTTCGCCGTCTGTTGATTCGTTCGTAGTGGCTAAGGTAGACAGTGATTGGTATGTTGGTAAAGTTCTCAAAGTGGACGACGAGGATGAGGATGAGTACATCTCCTTCATGACTAAGAGGGACATGAAAGGGAAAATTCATCTTAAGTGGCCTGCACACGACGACAGTTTTGGGGTTTATTTTAAGGATATCTTGTTCCAAGTAAATGAGCCAAAATCAGTAGGAAGATCTAGAAAGTTTTTTGAATTCCACGAGGATGATATTCCAAAAATCCAAGCATTGTGAAGTTAATGAACAGATACGTTACTATTTTAGTTCCCAGAACTGTTAAATTGTGTTGCATTATTTTATTTTATTTTTTGTTGATATATGTTGTATCAGGAAGGTACAAATTCATTTAAAATTAATTTAATTCAGGCTTTCACATTTTTTATCATTTGATTTTTTTTCAACAGATACGTGACTTTTGTAACAACACAATCAAATAGTTTTTAAAAAATATGAAAGGGCAAAATAAAACATAAAATAATGACAAACTTACTAGTATGTACATCGCAATGTTTGTGATTTCAGTAGTTTTAAGTGCAATTGTCTCATTTTTTATTCAGTAGAAGGAAAGAAAAGCATGTGTTTGTTTTATTTTCGATTGTTACCTTCAAGATCTAATGTTTGAAATGGAAACAATATAACAAGCAATGCTTAAAATTGTAAGAAAGCATTGAAAACTGTGTTCCGGATCATGCCTGATTAAACTTCAAAATCTGATTTTGGATATACCTGAAGGTTATTATAATAATAATATAATATTATCATATTTCCCGATTTCGGCCTGCATTAGCTTCTGCCCACAAAGATGGCTGTCTTATCAGTGACGATGACTTCACATAGAAACTATCTATAGACCGTGTAGAAATAATCACGGGTATCTCCGGCAGTCATGCTCAGCCGCCCGTCGGTATGACTAAACAGCAATGTTCGTGGGTCGTTCTGGATGTTTCCCTTGCAATTAGGTCACTTCTGAAGAAATAAAGCAGAGACGATGTCTAAATCCGGGCCTGTAAGATTTTAATTAAAAATACTCAATTATTACATCTACATTTTAATTAAATGTCTAATTGCAAAATGACAACTACATAGTTTCCCTCGTAGATGGACAACGCGTAGATCAAACCGGAAAAAAAAATGCATGCAACTGGTCCCGCGTAATGTCACATCATAGCAAAAATGTTTACTTCCGGCTGATGTGGCTGTTGACAATTTTGGCGTAAAACCACATGATTTTACAAAATTAGACATACGGCGTCCTTACAAGCACCGAAAACGATGATAAAGATGAAAATAGTGTTTTTAACGTTGTGTATGTTGCTGTCATTGACAAAGGTTTTAAGTGAAGGCACGGATAAAGTAGAAAGTAATAAACAGGATGGAAGTGTGGTGAATACGCCATTGACTGGGGCTGCAGGATCTAAAGAGACACAGGAGAACACCATCCCCGCATCTACACCATTTCCTGAGAACTGTACCGGTGCTAACTGCACAAATGTGCCAAAAGCAAAATCCTTTTACACACACATTATGGAAAATAAAGAAATGTTGATGCGAACATTCTATGTCCTTCTTGCTGTGACATCAATCGTTTTGGTGTATTTTGCAGTAAAAGCATGGAGGTAATTAGTTTTGTATTTTTAACTGAATGTCATTTAATGTGACTTGGACACATGTTTACATATATATAGTAACAGACAGTAAGGGGCTAGTAATTTTCCAGTGTGTTTCTGTGTTTTATCTATCGTCGAATGACCTATTTTTTGTTTTTCTTTTGTTTTCCATAATCAAGGCACAATTCTTTTGGTACCTCAGTTAATTGCAATTCAACATTTATCTCTTTCTATCAAGTAGGCAAATATGGGTCTGAATAATGAAAAATAGTTGTCAAATGTAACTTGCCCATGGTTCCCATGCTAACGGGAAAACAGGGAAAACTCGGGTACTTTAAAAATTCTATTCCCAGTCATGAAAATGCTTTGATTTTTACGATATCTGTTCAAAATCAAGAAAAGTATGAACTAATTTGGGTACAAAACCAGTAATTTGTTACCATCACGTGTAAATAAAATGTGACTGTTTTGAAAGCATTTATTTGATTATGTATCACGATGTCTGCTGCATTTTTGTGAAGCCTTTTTAGTCCAAAATTGGCGTCAGTTCACTGAGATTTATTGTAAATTTGCTGTCAATAATGGATGTAAACTACAGCAATCTAGCCAGTGTTCAATATGCAACTCATTTGCCAAGCCCGACTTTAGAACCTTTAGAACGTTACCCTTAAACCACCTGAAAAAAAGTTTAAATAATGTATGGATTCCCTTGGCAGGAAAAAACCCGAATTAAACAACAAAAAACCTTGAAAAGGTATTAATTTTACCAGCAAAAATTTGTGGGAACCCTGTGTGGCCACCAATACACTTAATTTAAACATGAAGTCTTAATTAAGCATAAACGATCCTAATTAAATTTTTATTAATGTGTACCGAAATTAAGTGTTGATGTCAAAATCAAACTCAAAACAATAAGTCCATGCTACAAATAACTACACATTGGTGCCAATCAAAAGTGCCCAGACATTTGTTCCATTGTTCCTAGGTGGCGTTAGTTGTTATAGTATTACTAGAGTATTATGCTTAAAAGGTTGAAACTTGTTCTTCCTATACAGACATAATAATGAATAGTACTCATTGAGTACCCTGTGGATTGTGGTACTTTCAGTATTCATTTGAAGCTGTCCAGGAATGGGTTATTTATATCAGAGTGGTAGTTTTTGCCAACTTTGGCAGTTTATCTTAATGAATATTGTAGGACGTTGATTCTTAGTGGATAGTAACAAATCATGCAACATTTATGTTGTTTGGAATGATTCAGTATACATGTTGCTGATGTTGCTTTCAAATTATTTGCTACTTTTTACATAAAGAAAATATTGAATTATAGGTGCAGTAAATCAGTAAATAAGTCAATCTATTTTAACCTAAAATTCTTTGCAAAAATGCAAAATACAAGAATTAATATTTTAAAATTATGTTCATACAGTATTTCAGCTTGATAACAAATTTTAATGCAAAATAATAAGAATCATAAGAAATATGTTTTCTTTTCAAAGACTGTATTGTTATTATTTTGTGAGAATCAAAACTATTTTTTGGGGGCGAAATCATCATCCTCCAATAATTTCATTCCAACTTGAAGTGGATATAGTGCTGCATAGCATGCCATGACACGGCGCATAGCTTATAGTTGAGATTTCCTGACTCTTTACATATTAATTTTGAATGATTTGCCTTAGAGTGATGTACTGATATTTGACATTTTTATGAAACATGGATCCCTTAACCCTGAATAATGCAAACTCCAACACTGGCATCTAGGTTTTTCTAAAATGTTAAACTTTGTTTACATAGAATGAGACGACGAAGAAACAAGTCAAGAAAGTATGGCCTGATCACCACACGAGGGTCAGATCTGGAGATGGAACCGCTTGATGGAAATGAAGAAGATGACGATATGACTGTGTTTGAGATTAATGGACGACAAAGATAACTGAAGGTAAGAATGTTTTTTTAAAGCTAGTGGTACATCTCACTTTTAGTAGTATATTGTGTAGGCTCCTTTTAATTGATTTTCCTTACCTTTGCATATTTAACTATACATTTATTGGCTGTTTACTAAAAACTTTCCATGTTCGTTTTTTTTTCTCAGCAAAAATGTTCGAGCAGCCAATCCTTACAGCAAACCAATGAGGGAACAATCATTATTGGATGGCATTGGGATCAGCAGGGACAAAGACCAAAACAAACAAAGAACTAAAAGATAAGCAAATGCTTCCAACAACTCATTTCTTACTGTGTACATACTAGAAAACTGCAAGTTTGATATCCTGTTTCGGTATTCATTTTGCAGCAATGTCGGGTGTGGGCTTTAGGAGGTTTACTGATCACTCCTAGCAGGTTACATGTCTGCCCGAGAGAAATCAGTGATATTTGTCATTAGGTTATTTGTTGTTCCTTGTCTCTCTCTGTATATGTCTTAGACTTGGAATAATGCCATGATGCAAAATAGATGTGTTGTGATAAGTGGAGAGAGCAGGTTACTATCAAATTTCCAATCATTTTATGTAAATATTTTTGTTTACTATTCACAAACATTTCTAGTTAAACTTGCTGTTCATAAATAATACCATACCATATGTTTTCTTACATTTTTTTTTCTAGTAATTAACATTGATATGCTTAACCTGTCGATTTTTTGTAGTAAACTTTGAACCTTAGTATTAGTTTTATTCTCAAAATTTTTAAGTTAACAATATGGACTGTCACATTATAGGCAATGTAGAAGTTTGGAATCATTTACCATTTATGAGATTTATTTGTTAGCTCAAGTAGGCATGTTATTTTCAGATGCTAAATATGCACTTAAAAGATTGATTTTATTTAAATGACTGTACGACAGTAGATAGTTTATGAGCTGATAATAATCAGCTCAGCATTAAACAAATGTTTTCAAAGTTAATTTTATCATCTTTTAGTAGAGTTGTCAGGATGTAATATTCAAAGGTCAACTAGATGTCGTTCTTTTGCATGAGAAATTGACTAAGGAGTCTTAAATATTGTGCTTTTTTCTTCTTCTTTTTTTTTTTAAATTTTGATATACATATATAATAATAAATGAAAATGTATGTTAGCATGTTTTTTGTCTGAGGTATTATCTTGTCAATGTGTGCTTGTTGATAAAAACATAGAGGACATTCCAAAGCTGAGGTTGTCAAAATATAATAGAATTGTGTTTGCATAAATTGTAAATGCTATTGATAAGAAACATGTGGATTCTAATCTCACACAAGTTTGTAAACATACCTTCATTTTCATATGTGTACTTCTTTTGTTTGGTACAGCATGCATGATGTTTTAAGTATTTGCTGTACACTTATCAAGCTGGACAAATCCAAAGATAAGCAGAGTAAATCCAATATAGGCAGTACATGTCTTTTGAAATTATCAACCAATTCCTAGGTTATGTGTGGCCATAAAATGTCAGATATCGACAGTTGAATTAAAAGCCATCAATGAAAGAATTACTTGCCTTAGGCATGTGTTCACTAATCAATCTTAAAGGTGGTATCCAAAATTTTGCATTTTTTATCTAAATACATGTAACAATAGGATAATACCAAAACTTCCTACAATTATCATATGTATCAAAATTTGAAATAGCACTAGACTAAGGAACACAGACAAGTTAATGTAATAGTGACTAAAATACTGGGACCAGCTGAGACCATATCTTAACCCTGTTTCAGGGAATTCTTACATAATTTATGCAACTCAGTGTTCTATAAAACAAACGCTTTGTTATGATGTTTAAGTTCACAGTAGAAAAATTATAATGCTATGCAAAAAGCTTATACACCTAAGTTATTTAACTGCTTTAAAGATATTGTTGATTTATGTCTATTGCCTTAGCCAGTCCTGCTTTAGAACAGTAGGTGAATATGGCCTAAATGGGTTGTACTTTCTGGCAATGCCTGTATATTTGCATAATGCAACAGCTGTATTAAACACTCATTGCAACTGTGGGTTAGATGTGTCATTCCTTCAATGTCCCATCATTTGATGCAACAGCTGAACAATTGTCCCATTGTATCACTAGGTAGATGAGCAGAAAGTGTAGTGTTCCACATTATTTGACAGCTTTCCTGTTGCCTGTTTCCACCCTGTCAATGGCCTGCAACCCAAAATATGGCCCATGCAGGCATACATGTACTTTTTTGTGACTACAATAGATGGTATACTAATAAAAAAAAAGTTTAGGAGCTTATTAAGACATCATTGAGGGATAAAGCTTAATGCAAGTCCAAACATCTCCAATTTTTCAACTTGTAATAAAATTTGCAGTATTTGCACTCAAGCAAGATTAATGTAACTCTTGAAATATTATTAAATACTTCATACAGACAAGTGAGTTAAAGAGATTGTGTTTGTTTGTTTTTAACAATAGATTTTCACCAATGGCTTGTAGTTTTCAGATTATCTTCTTTCTTTTAAATTGATAATAACAAACCATAACTTGTATCATATATTTTTTCACCGCATCGTTTACACATGTTCCATACTTTTATAAAAAGTTCTACCATACTATGAATCTTATCCTATTCTGATCCTGTTCATGTTGTTTTTACAAATTATATATAAATAAGTGGTGATAGTTAAGAGGGTATTTTGTAAAACAATCTCCCTATTACCCTGTATTGCTGATTCTCATGTGAATCATCTTGTTGTTAACATCTAATGGAGTATTCATTTAAAGGCTTAAGTAGATAGTTTCAAAGACACAAAAATATTTACTTAGATCACATGTACTATGTTACTTTAATATATTGAATGTATACATGTTTATATACAGTATATTGACTGTTGTTCCAGTATGATGTTTTATTGAGGTGCTGGTTTATTCTTCATTGTTTTTGGTGCATATTATAAAACATGTACATTAAGACATAAAATCCAAAGAGTGTATGACTGTTTAGAGTAAAGCTGTCTTTCAATACATTCATGTTATTATTTACACGCTTAAATATGTTGTGCTTTGTTTACAAAAACTTACAATTATTTAAAAACAAATCTTCCCTTTCTGTATGTCAACATATAGTTATTTATTGAATGTGTACTTTGAAACCACTTTCACTTAATGATAAATTCCATTAATTTTGTTTTGTACTAAATGATGTTAGTTTTGTAACAAAAATATTTGCCAGAAGAATTGTTTCTTGTAGCTAAACTGTATTGTAGTCAAATATTTTTCACAAAGTTAAACTGAAATTTGAAATCCAGTTAGTGTTGTTGTCACTACAAGTATTAGTATTTTATTTTTCTTAGTTTTACTGTATATGATGGTTTCTTGTTAATAAGTTAGTATTTAATTGCATTGAACACATTGAAAAATGTACACCTAAGACAGTGTTAGCTTTCTTTGGTATTATCTGCATCACTATTATTCCCTTGCTTTCTCATACATGTGTAATACTCATAATTATATATTTATATTTATTATATATATTTATTAGATTCTTTTATTAATTATTATCTTTTTTGTTTGTTTATGAATTGTCTGCAAATCATGATTAAATAATTGTAGTTTATGCTTTCATTAGTTTTTTTTTTTTGTTTTTTTTTTTTTAAACTCAAAGGCTTAAGAAGCATTTTATTAATACAGATTCAAGACTCAATTTTAATCAAAATATAAAAAAAGGTTCCTAATGTGTAGTAACAGACCAATCAGATGGTAAAACTATCAAACTATTCTGTTACAGGCATTGGCTAAATTACAACCATCTGGTTGATCAATTTGTAAGACTGGATATCTTTGTTACAATTTGATTGGTAAATAGGCACTGCCCTATATCATTTGATTAGTTAGTTTTATTTTATTTAATTGGATAATATCTGATGTGTCATTTATTATCGGACATCTTATTGGTCCATGTTTTTGATATCTGATTGGTCACTTATTTTCTGAAAATGTTTGTTTAATAATTTTAAAAATAGTATTTGTATATGAGGTGGGTCATTTTCTGAAAGGTTTTATTGTGTCAAGCTTGGAAAAATGTACATTTTATAACATATTTTCAAACTAGATGCATGTCTGAAGGGACTATTTACTAGGTCAATATTAACTATTATGAACTACTAGTAATATTTTATACAATTATGTGATGGTGACAGCCACCCCATCAATATTTTAAAAGTACAAAAAATAAATTATTTAGCTGTGTGGCTTTATATTAAGGTGTAGAGATGGTTGGTTTATTGCTAGCTTAAGTATTGATGCATAAAAAATAAACATTTCATTTAAATAAATATTTCACTTAAGACAAATTTACTTAACACTATAGAATCATTGATAAATATAAACACATTGACTGAAAATTTGTCAGTTAATATGAACCCTGGTTGTAGTGTTGTATGTGTATACCAAATGTGCAATTAAGTGGGATTATAGATGCTCAGCATTAAAACTATCTTTACTATTTTTGTTAAAACATTAGGACGAGCGCCTGAAGTAGAGTGGTTAGTATACCGGTAACTAACTGATAATGTTTCGGCATCTCAAAGCTGTGGTACTTCATGGGTTGGGACAGTTTTTCAGTACAGAAGATAACTTCAAAACTGGGTTTTAACATGCCCATATATATGGGCATTTATATTCAAAACAGAACAATCAACAAAAATATTCAACTTTGGGATTTTAAAGATGCACATAGCATATCTTAACCAGTACCTGTATTCTTCCTGGAGCTTTCTAATCAGAATCTACACTTTTATGACTAGGGACCATTTTATGTCAGTGAAAAAATGTGACTAGTATGGGTTATTAACAAATGTTATCCATAAAGTGATAATTATTTGGACAGATTGTTGCTAATCACGTGCCTAATGTACTGAATGATGCTTTGGTATTTAAATATTCATGGGTTTTCATTTTTTCATAATTGTTTTGATAATTGATACATTTATTGTTGACTGTTTGTGTTTCTGTGTTGTGGAATTATCATCGTTATGCAAAACTGGGAAAATATTCCTATATATATGTTATTTGTTTTATTCGTGTTTCCTTTAAAGCCAATTTGTTTTGAGTAAAATTCCAGATAAAAAGACCACAGACTAATACCTTGTTCAGCTTTCATGAACCTTCAGTTGTCATTTATTACATCTTAACTTAAATGGTTTGTGTACTGTCTAGTTTAAGTTCAACATTTTATTGGAGCAAACATATTCATGCTTATTGCCATAACTGGCGGCACAGATAAAACAACAATGATAATATAATTTAGACAATAAAATATGGTTATTAAATCAATTTGAAGTAGTGAAAACGTTTAGAGGAAAGTAGAAAAGAAAATGAGAAAGACATGATTCTAAAGATAATCGATATTTGGGGGTAAATGTTTTGGTAGGTATGGTTAATCGACCACAATTATCCTCAAATTTGAGCAGACAAAAAAAGGAAAGAAGAAAACAAGTTTAGCGTGCCCCATTCAGGGACCGATAAATTCTTCAATTTTTTTGTTGCCCACTGGGCAAGTAGAATTTGTTTCTGGTTGCCTGGAAAATTGCGTGAAACTGTCAATCATAACTAACACAGTTTGTCGTGCAACAACATTTATTTAACAATACATCCCTTTATTACAAACAAAATTCATATACCTGCTTTATAATAAATAACATCAATGCATTTTATTCCATAATACAACATTATAAATGAATGCTAGTTTATTCTTATTCTAAAATGTGCACAGTAAATAAATAACACATAAAGTAGTCAAGATCTGAGGTAAGTACGGGTAACTATCCAAGCTTACACTGTACAGGTCACACTATATTTATAAGGACACATGTCTATTAGTACTCAAACTGTCCATTGTTTTTTGAGTTATGAATCAACAGTCACACAGTAATCAATGTTTCTGTGGTTTCTGTTGTCCTGACAGATGTCTTGTCCCTGGACCGCTACTCATCCACAGGTGTATGGCTTCTGTAGGATTATACTGGCTGAGATCTGGACCATCACTTTTGACCCTCATCAAGGCTTCCAATGTCTCCTGTTTGAGATTCGTCCTCAGACACGTCTTGATAATATTCATAGCTGAAAAATAAATACAAAACATGATTTTCTGAATACAATGTTAAGAGACTGGTATTGAATTATTTAAAATGAATTTGCCACGTATTATTCTAAACTAATTTTATTTTTCAGATGTTACCATTTTTTAATCATAAATTTTTAACATATTTGCTTTCACTGTAAATGATTTACCTGAGAACTGTCTCTCGCATTCAGCTGTTGAGGTGAAAGGGTAACCATGATGTTCACCAGGGGGAGAATGTTCTTGGTTTCATCCGGCTGTGCCTGGAGGAGTTCACTATATACCACTGAAAGCTGGTCAGTTCTTGGTTTCTTCAGGCGGTTTTTAAGGACAGTCCATATCCTCATGATGTTGGATTTCTCATTCTCAGTAAGTAGGGTGGCAAAATGTTCCAGGAGGTCTCTGATCTCAGTTCTTCCAAACTTCAAGAGGTCTTTTTCTTCTCTTGGCCAATATTTGAAGTTAAACACACTGAAACTTAAGTGGCTTTTCCTTGAAGTCTTTGAACCTGTCTTCTAGGTACTGGATGGTTGACTGTAGAAGGTTCTGTATATCATTGTCAGATGCATACTCATCTGGTGTCTGACCTTTCAGCAGAACAGGGATGGAACTTGCAATCTTTAGCTGCAGATCGTCTCGATTTAGACTGGCATAAAACTTCATGGAGTTCTCACCAGGCTCTTCCATCAGCAGCTCAAGTTCTCCAGTCAGGTTGTCCATGATCTTTTCGACTTCGATGATAAGCAGCTTTTTTTTCTGGAACTTCTCTGAAGTTGTGGTGATGGTTCTTAGGTAGTCAATCATGAAGAACAGGTACTTGACAAAACGGACAGACTGCATTTCCCGAAGAAGGTACTTCGCCTTGCTCCCTTCATCTGTTCTGTCAGTAGTAGCAGCATGCTCTAGATGGGCATTTGACAAGTAAGTGTGAAACAATCATTCATGTGCAAAGTCATGTTTGCATAAGTCATACGTTAAACGTATTAAAAGCAAATTCCCAATAAATAAATAAATTAAAAGCAAACTGGCACATACACAAGCATACAAGAAAAAAAAGGGGGAGAAAAAAAGATGTTGATTACAATGTTGTTAATCTTGCTTGTAAAGATGACAATCAGATGGCAATGATAATGATGATGATTATGAAGATGATGATGATGTTGAAGAGGATGGTGATGATGAAACATAGCAGAGAGCACAAAAAAACTTATAGGGAATTACAACAAAAAAGAAAAGGAGAATGAAAATATAGACACCAGGTAAATACATTGTCAGCTATTTACTCAAAGCACAGGAGTAAAATCAACTGACACACACACACACAGACATCGATGAGGCTGGTTAGATGATGGTGATGATGATGTTAATGATAACGTGACAGAGAGCATTACATGGCAACAGATGGTTGATGCAAAGACAGGACTGACGGATTTACCATGAAGCATGCTACACACTGTTTGGATGAGAGCTGTATACAAGTGTTTTAGTTAACGATACAGCTTATAGTCAAAAAGGTATGTGTAAAGTATAAACGATTTTTTTATGCTTTGCGTTAATACATCGTGAGCTTGGTACAAAGAATAGAATGAAATGAACATGACGTTAACGCTAGTAAATAATGATTTTGATTATGTTGAAAGAAATGTGTCAAATGTAAAATTGATAACACTTATAGTTTTAAATTTCAATTGTGATTTCTTTTCTTGTCTAGTGGTTGTTCAAACTGAACTAAATGTGTAATTAGTCCCCTACCAGTGTTTACACCGGAGGGGACTATAGGTTTACCCTCCGTCCGTCAGTCTGTCTGTCCGCTTAAAATCTGGATCCTTTGATAACTTAAAAACTATTAAAGCTAGGCGGATGAAACTTAGTATGTTAATAGGTAGCAATGTGTACAATATGCACGTGCAACATTTGGGTCGCTACCTTGAAGGTCAAGGTGTCAGCATGACCTTGAAGCAAAATTATGTTCGGCCCCTAACTTTGTTATTTGAAGTTTGATTTTACAACTATTTCACAAAAATGATCACCATATTAAGACGACGTGTCGCAAACATAATTTGGGTCAATACGTTAAAGGTCAAGGTCACAGCATGACCTTGCAGCAAAATTCTGTCCAGCCCATAACTTTGTTATTTGAAGTCAGATTTTACAACTATTTCACAGAAATTATATATTGAGATGACGTGTCGATCACAACATTTTGGTCGATACCTTGAAGGTCAACGTCACAGCATGGCCTTGCAGCAAAATCGTGAAGTTTTGGATAGCGCATTCAGGTGCACTTACCTTAAATGATAGTACCTTAAATGAAGGCCAAAAATAAATGTCATGATAAGTTAACAATTATTTAGGCCAGGTGAATTAAAAAAAAAATACGTGAACTTCAACTACTGTTTGGGTGGGAGGAGACTAAAGATTTGCCCTGTCTGTCTGTCCATTTGTCCAACAAAAATCTGGATCCTGTGATTACTAAAATTACCTCATATTAATTATAAATGGCAATAAACAGGAGCGTATGATAATTAAAGAATTTTTTGAGGGACCGGTAGGGGACTACTGTATTGCCTGCAATACTATCAAATGCTTGTTTTCATAGGGCCTTTCATATTTCATTTCGCAAGCCAAACTTTCATCAAAAGTTTGTTTTGTTTTTTGACAACAGTACTTAAATTGTTGGCAGTTTTAATAAAATTATGTAATTTATGTAAACACAATTGGCAATTTAAATTGTTTCTCAAATTACAATGTCTGCATGGACAAGTTAAACCCAAAGAGATATAAACAAGCAGCCATTGTGTGCCAGTAATTTAATACTTAAATTACTTGTACAAATCGACATTAGACGACATTCTAAAAATGTGAAATATATCCATGTTCGTTGTTGAGATGTTTAAGAAAAATCGGGTAATTCCTCTGTGCATTTCTCTGTCCCCAATAGAAGCACGTTTTGCCTTAGGCGCCTGTCTGACGTAATTGACACTCGGCTTATAGACCATTATTAGCATGGTTAATTTATTTACGAACCAAGAGAGACTGATTGACAATTTTCAAATGCATTTTTAAATGTAATCGGCATTATGTTTTAAATCCAATAAGTCTTCTCTCGGTGCGCCGGTGGTTCTGCCAAGACATATAACCCGTAACACAACATTTCTTTAATTGGCATAAAATTTTACAAAACTTATTGGAAAAAAATCCAATTAGCAATAAGCAGTGGTTTTAACACAGAAAATGGTATGTATGTAGTTCATTTACAAGTGTTCGCGCGCACAATTGTATAGGCCTATTTACATGTATATCGTTTTTAACGAATGTGAAATTTAAATGAAGAATATATATTCACTAAAGATGAGGTGGACAGATGAACAAAACAAAACAAAAATTAACAACATGAGAAACTTCTTTATTCAGGATCGAATTTAGGCTGAACGTATGCACGATAAAACATGCTACGTCAACACTAAAATAGCCAGTCCTCCACAAACATATGAATTGTGTATAAAGTTTATAAACAGCATTCGTATAGCCGGCGGCATTCGTATAGCCGGCGTACATGTAGCGAAAGAGAATCGTTTGCGTACATGTGTGAGCTTATGTCACCTTAAGTCACCGTCAGTGTAGCGTATGCAAGCGCATGAGTAAGGTATGCATAACGTATGTAAGCTTATGAGTAACGTGTGAGTAGCGCGTGCGCAGCGCCCCCTTTCGACTGTGGACTGTCCCAGTTCTTCATTTCCAAATTAGACTCCGAGGTGTAAAGATGCCTGCAAACATGTCTTCGCCCGTTTAGCTCACAGTTATTGTAAATCTGGGCAACTGATGCTGAACCTGTGGCACCAATATCTGCCCATATAAAAATTATAATTGGCGTCTACCAATGTCAAAAGGGTAATAAAGTGGAATCCCTTATAGCTATTGCTATATGGAACAAGCCATTGCAGGACACTTGCATGCAATATGCTACCCATTTAGTATGGAATGGTATTTCTGCAAAAAATGTATTATGCTTTGTGAATATACTACATGTATTATGCTTTGTGACAATGACATCATGCTTTATGGCAATGGCATCACGCTTTGTGAAACTTATTATGCTTTGTTGCAGTTACATCGTGCATGATTGCAATTCTTTTATGCCTTATGACAATACCATTCTACTTTGTTGCATGTGGCAATGGTATTGTTTTGGTTTTTTTGCATGGACATATTGCATAGTTGTATTTCTCTGGAATCATTCTGTGTCTGGTTTTTAAAGTCAATCCAGTTAATAATACGAACGCTGCTCATATTTAAAATGCGATGACGAAAGTAAGCAAGCAGTAAGGAAGTCGTCAAGCACAATGCAGTGGCCAAGCACACTATTAAATTTATTATGTTTAAGAATAAATAATGTTTAAGAATAAATAAAACAAATTGCTGTTGTTGTGCATTTTTTTCTACTTACATTTCTGATGTTTTTCTGCCGAACAGGTTTCACAGGGGAAGTTAACCGTGTAAACTGGAAACATGTATTTCTTCTGAAAGGTATGGCACCTCTTGTCTTAATGCGGCGTAACATAATTTGACCTGCAACTTTCTTCATTGTATTGTGCTAAGGAACTGGCCTTACTGCTTGCTGACATTCGTCATCGCATTATGAGCGCGAGTAGCATTAATTATAGGTTCGATGAACTGGACAGAAAACTTCAACTAATATCAAGTATATAAAAATAAATAGATCTACCGACCATGCAGAAAGAACATTGCCACTTGCCACAAAGGAGAATCGTATTGCCACATGACATAATGGTATTGCAATCAGGCATAAAGCAACTGCCACAAGGCATAATGGTATTGCAATCAGGCATGAAGCAACTGCCACAAGGCATAATGGTATTGCAATCAGGCATGAAGCAACTGCCACATGACATAATAGTATTGCAATCAGGCATGAAGCAACTGCCACATGACATAATGGCATTGCAATCAGGCATGAAGCAACTGCCACAAGGCATAATGGTATTGCAATCAGGCATGAAGCAACTGCCACAAGGCAATATGGTATTGCAATCAGGCATGAAGCAACTGCCACAAGGCATAATGGTATTGCAATCAGGCATGAAGCAACTGCCACATGACATAATAGTATTGCAATCAGGCATGAACCAACTGCCACATGACATAATGGTATTGCAATCAGGCATGAAGCAACTGCCAATAGCATAATGGCATTGTCACAAAGCATGATGTCATTTGTCACAAAGCATAAAAACATGATGACAAAGCCTAATGAACATTATTACAAAGCATAATGCAGTTTTTTGCAGAAATACCATTCCATAGTCTAGGGCACCACATGTATACATGTGGGAAGTCCCGCTCTTTGAGGAATTTGACAGATATTTCACGCCATTCCTCTGGAGTAGAAGGGCAGTTCATCACCTCAGGCAAATACTCGTCGATAATTGTTTGGCAGACCTCTCTAACAACGGCCGTCCATACTGCATGTTTACTTTAGTGCTTCTAGAGGCAAGATGACGCAAAGTCAATGCAAGATTCAGACCTGCTCCAGGGAAGAACTGTACCTAGTATGTTGTTTGGTGATACTTGGACCCACCCAGTAGCAGCTCATCATACATCTTAGGGGGTATACACAAGAAGTTTTTGAATGACATTTGGTGCTCATTTCTCTGTTCATCCATAAGCTGGTAATACAGGCCAAACTGACGTCGTCGTCCTATGGTCTCACCCAGATTTGGCGTCTTATTCTCTCCCTCCTCCTTCTTCCTTGTCTTCTATTTCGTTTAACATAATAAATTGTTAAGTTTATAAAGCCATAATGGTGTTGGAAAAGCGCTACCTCTATATCGTATCTCTGTAGATCTACAGCTGAGGAAAATGAGGAAATTGGACCCTTTATAAATTTACAGCTCAACTGACCACCTTTATGCCATCGAATGAGATGCGTACTTGACATACAAGTAAGGTACCTTTAGCGTCACTTTAGCGTATCAAGCTTGTGTCTAGCGTATCAAGCTTTTGTCTAGAGAATCAAGCTTATGTATTGTGTGTGGTGAGCATATGCGTAACGTATATGTTATGTTAAAAAAATAAATAGGCCGCTACGAATAAAAACGTACACTGACGTATGTCAGCGTCTGTGGAACGTTAACGACTTATGTCAAACATAAGTCTAACGTATATCTGCGTATGCGAGCGTATGAACAATTTTTAGCGTACGCTCACGTACGACATACGTTAATGCCATACGTTATAGTGTGACTGCACCATTAAGTCAGATTGCACGTACTTCTTAGGTCTTCTTCCATCAATAATTAGCTGGACGTTGCCAATATGACAAAAATTATGGTAGTGCCTTGTTTCAACAAAACATTAATCATGTAAAATAAACGTGAAGTCATTCAAATGAAGCAACCGGTTTTCGCGATTAAAATGTACATTTAAAACTATGAAAGTTTATTTAGTTCCCCATTTGTCTTTCCTTCTCCATCCTTAACTGACTCCGTGCTTTACAGAGATCAATTATATGTATGCGTTAAGTTTCTTATCGTGTTAAAAATGCTCATTTGTTATGATTTCGATGTGGTTCAACCGAGGCTTATCAGTTTATTTGCATTAAAAATGGTATCCGACAGTTTGGACCAATTTTTAAATAACTTTCCTAATAAGTTATTTATAAAGTGAAAAGGTTCCGCAAAATGATGTTCGTTGATGCCCTAGATCTGCGTGAACAGTGCAGCTTAAATCCCCTCTAGTCATTGCACACAGATATTTCCTGTCTGAGCCACGCTGCAGAGATAGCTATTTACACACACACACACACACACACACACACACACACACACACACACACACACACACACACACACACACGCACGCACACACACACACACACACACACACAAGAAAAACACCTAACAAATAACTTGTGAGATCCTGTAATATCCTCACCCGACGTAGATATTTATTTTTAGCAGACAACACCGTCGTGCTTATTAATAGATCTGGAAAAAAACAACATTAACAGAGTGCGTGCTTTGTTTTTGTTTATTTCTCGATTTGTACTGTCTTACAATATAGGTAGTATACATACTTGTATTTACTTCTACTATAAAGTATGGGTTTATGCAGAAATTATGCCCACATTCCTAAAAGCAGTAGTAATATAATGGAATGGGGATGGGATTTGCCGGCATTTTCGCCGATACTGTGCAGCGACATTTCTATCATTATAGCACAGGGGCACTTATAAGGTGCCCAGGGAGTGAACCCGGCCGGTCCATAATACTGACACCGACGAGTCAGGCGAAATGCTGCCCCTTAGCACCGAGGGTAAGGAGGGAAGCCACTACTACCAACTTAAAAGTCTTTGGTTTGACCCGACCGGGATTCTAACCCGCGACCTCCCAATCCGCAAGCCGACGCTCTACTAATTGAGCTATTGCGGCCGGTCGTAATATAATGTTAAATATATTTGATACATCGATGGGATACCACCCTTATGGGCAACCAAATGAGGGGTCAATTGACAGCAGTATTCAGCGCTTTATACTTGATTACATCGTTTTGTATCAATAACAGTTTTTTTCGAGATAGTATGGATTTAATTACCCCTATTTTCATTTGATGTTTCCAGAATAAGAAGTAGATTTCTAACTTCTGTATATACGTCCGTAGTGATGGCCTATTTTAAAGTACGCATAACAATTAGAAGAAATAATTGACTCTTTCGAAGTTAGCTATAAAAGCAACTTTTATGAAATAACGAAATCGTGCATTATGTGCAGATGAAAGATTTACATATATTTGGTTAAACTAACGAATCTTGATTTCACCGAAATATAATTTAAAGCCCTAGTGTCGCTTCTTTCGATTCGTGATTGAATCTCCTTTTTCAAACAACATTAAATGTAAGTCTACAACTGGTATTTAATTGAAAATTAAGGTTATAAATACTGTATCTAATATGATCAAGTGTTTTCTTCATTTGTAGAAACATAATTTAAAACTTCAATGATAATTTCAATGATAAGTAAAATCTGATGGTGGGTGGCCTCCGACAATTTGCCTCTATCAAATACACGTGACAATCTCGTTCATAGAACTTGTAGGCTACTGTTGTCTAAGCAAAGACATGTTAAGCACTACTTTTATTGTCAACTCAAATCGTGGAATAAATGGCTCGTTATGTTCAGTCTTAACAATAATATTAAATAAGCACGATGTGGATTTTTACTAAAAAAATAGCGCTGCACAGATAGAAAATACATGTATGTAATGGCAGGTGGGGTGTTATACTTCACTTTTCTCGTAAATTTATGACATCAAAAACAGCGAGATCTTTTAAGGTAACAATAATATATTTGATTGTTTGAGAAACAAAACTTTGGTCTAACCTGTCAAATACCAACCACTGGAAATAAAGAACATTTATAAAAAAAAACATCAACAACAGTATCACGTGTTGATCTATGTATCGAAATTATTTTTTTTTTAAAGTTTTACACCAAATAACTTTTTCGTATTTTGTTTTCTCACAATAAACCCACTGAATTGATTTTGTTTTCAAAACAAACTAAATTAGAATTTTATAATTAAAGTAAATATTTTCTGTATCTAAATAATTATATAACTCAATTATCTTTTATTTCATGTAAGGTATAAATAAGCGTGCCTGTACTGATAAGAGCACTTCAAAACGTGACATAGGATAAAGATAAAGATAAGCGGCGATATTTAAAGCGTTAGCAAAGTGACAAAAACCTGAGATACATTCTACAAAGTGTCATCGTGACCAAATGCCTCCGTGGCCTAATGGATAAGGCATCTGCCTCCTAAGCAGGGGATTGCGGGTTCGAGTCCCGCCGGAGGTTGCCGTTATTTTTTAAATGTATTTTGTGAAATAAAAGAAACATTTGAACAATAATATGTAAAATTCAAAATTTGCCAAAATATGACCATGTATGACAACCGTACTATTATTCAACGTAAACTGAGGTTGGCATTTCTTATTTAAAACAAACGACAGTATCAGTTTTTTTGTGCTCCAACGCAGTTGTGGTTATTTAGACGACGTTTAGCTTATTATTTGTGGAAGAAGACTGCAGTCTGTATAGAACCACCGGCACCACCAGCTGGAAGATCTCTCACATGAAATTTCTAGCCCCGACCAGGACTCGAACCAACAGGGTAAGGAGCCGAGAAGTTACACAGTGAAGGCAGCAATATATTTGCTTCACGTGGACACCTTAAATATCAAAATAACCGAAATACTGTTGGTGAACGATAAACCCTACATACACACATGACAATATGACACACATGACCTTCGCAATAGTAAACAATACTACATGCATCGACTCATCCATAGTAAAAAAAGAATAAAACACAAGCAAAAAGAGAAAAACAGAAAACAACGTTTCAGCTAATATTTTATTAAAATTTAAGGAAATGTGCCCACTGACTATAAATATGCATATATTACATGTATATATATTGCTCACTTTCTGTTGCCGCTTGTAATTGTTGTTACTTTCCACATCTGAAATAAATTGAAAGACTTAAACTTGAACGTGTAATGAAGACTATTTACTCTTATCATGCTGAATTTATTACAATGCATATTGCTAGATACTCAGCAGCGAACAGTGTAAATTATAATGTGTAAATTATAATTAGACATCTAACAAACGGTAGTTGACCGGTCTGCCGCAGACATAATACTCAATACCACTTGAAAGCAAACTCGGGTGTAATCTTTGTACTACACACGAACTCGGATCGCTAAACACGTTGGTCACTATCACATCAATTACGTACACCACATATAATTTATAAATTATTAATAATACTATGCATATGCTATACAAGACAATTTAAACAATCTAAGTTATCCATGACGTGTGGTATAATAGTATTGCATAAGGGGTGAATCCATAACTTTACCTTGGGGCAAGTTTATTTTTATTTGGTTTATTTTCAAAATCGGTCAAATGTTGTTGATGGAGAAATATTTCTCATTAAAACATTGACTTTAAGGCGCAACATGACACTAGTTGTATTTTCCAGTCCGGCTGCCACATCTGCTCTAACCAAGCCATTGCTATCCTGAAAGGACACAAATACTTTTGAGCCACCTAACATCTCCAACGTTTACAGAAAATCCAATAAGAATCATAGTATTGAGCCATCGACGAAAACACCTGGAAAACCTGCTTGACTTCAAAACCTGATAAGCTCAACTACAGTTGTAATTTAATCAATTGGACATGGTTGAAGCCGTAAGTATCATTAGCTGAGATCAATCACCAGACTTCCATGTCTATAATAGCAACGCTCGGAACACCTCGGCCATTTCTAACAAATCACACCGGAACACCTCGGCCATTTCTACCAAATCACATCGGAACACCTCGGCCATTTCTAACAAATCACATCTGAACACCTCGGCCATTTCTAACAAATCACATCGGAACACCTCAGTCATTTCTACCAAATCACATCGGAACACCACGGCCATTTCTACCCAATCACATCGGAACACCTCAGCCATTTCTAACAAATCACTCAGAACACCACGGCCATTGTTACTAAATAAACTTGTCAGGACACCGTCAAATAGTTACGAAGTGAATAGGTAATCAAGGAGGGATAGAAGAGTATACTTACTAGTCTTATAATCACTGCATAGTGAAAAGCCCGAAGAACCAAGATCTGATTATGTTGTGTTGTCTATTGTCAGGATAAACTAACGAAGAACACAGTATCACTCATAATACAACATTAATTCTAAAATAAGCTATAGTGAAGTTACTAGTAAGAGATGTAAACCAAGACTCTCGCTATAAGAGAGGCTCTACCTTTATGTAGCTGATAAGCTCTTCTGGTAATATACTAGCTCTAGACTAGCAATACACAACAGATTACACGTAGGCATAGACACCTATGAGACTCAATGCTTCAAGTAAGGATTAATTTTAAGAATAAGTTAAAGGAGAAAGTACCCATATTACGGAGTACCAACAGGATGCAGAAGGTAATTGTGGACGGTGTAGAAGCATCTAGCTTTATGGTGTCATTCAACAAACAGCTTTAGTCTATTACTTTTTCTCACCGTATAAATGATCTGCTGGCAAGCAAACGACTGTGCCATTTACAGAGCCCACACATCAATAGGATCAAACAAATTAGCTTTATGGGAAAATAGATAGGATGCCTTTCCTTCCCGACAAATGTGACGCAATACGTATATAACTAGATCTAGATATCTCATCAACAGCCTGTACACATTAAAGGGACGCACAATAAAATAAGGTACTGTATCTTTTTGTCGAGATCTAGACCCAATGTTATAAAACTTTGAACATGAGTCTGATATGGTTCTTATGCATGTGAATGATCAGTTTTTGGTTCAGTATAAAATTTAATCAATGAGGTTGGTCTCATAATCAAGCTCAACATTTTACAATTTTGGACCTTGCTCCGACATGTTATTAAACAAGGATGACTTGGTTATGATGAAAGCAACCAGTATGCTAGCGATTCGGCAAATAAATCGCTGTAAGATCATGAGGCCAAAACAACCGCACACCAAGCTAAATCATCACATATATGTTAGTCTGAACTACCTCCATACAAAGGCCAACTGTGTAAAGTAAAAACGACAAAAGCATATAGTCGAGACATTACACACAAAAAGAAAAAAACCAGCAGTTACCGCCTTGGAACGGCCAGTCGCCAAAAGGACAGACTGGGTGTTTAAACCTGATTTGTGGAGCGCTCCTACCTCTCACTTCTTGAAGGTTTTTCTCTTAAGCAAACAGTGTAAAAGCATCCCATCACAGTAAGACAATTAATAGGAAGCACATGCATCTGGGGTTAAAGCTGATAAAAGGAACTTCACATACAAACAAAACAACTATTATTATAATAAACTATCAACATATGTACAAAGTCAGGTCAAGCATAGCGCACGGGCGTGGGGTGTTTGTGCCTTTTCAGAGTTTGATATATGTTGCAATGCTCATAGGACTTTGTCATCTAATCTTATTAAAAAAATAAAGTGTAGCCACTTCTTACCAAGTGGACCTGGGGGACTTGCCTTTAAGGGAAAAAGTAAGCTAAACAAGGTTGTTAGTGTATTCGGTCTCTTTTTCGTAAATATAGTTTTTACATTCATAAAGCCATTGTGTAGATACGTGCCCATATTACTTTAAAGCAAGTTTTACGTCACTGTAGAGCATCGTGCTAGTGTCTGGAATCCTCAAACAGCTCTACCAAGATGCTAAAGATGGCCCTGGGGCTTAGGGCGAGTTATATGCTACTTATCACTACAAAAACCCAAGGGTTGTGGCGGACCTGCTTAAACCATTTTAGTCACGAGCTCATTGAGTCACGGGAGACAAAGTTACATATTACAATAATGTACAATATTGTCAAGGACAATCTTCCATAATCATACAGGTACCTTCATATTTTACACATGTGTCGATGCAATAAGAAGAAAGCATGATGTGACCTTAATTGTAAGCTCAACTTCAGTTTATTTAAATACTGATTTCCCCTTGAATGTGCTGTGTATCTATGTATATCATGCTTAGAAAGATTTAAGAATTTAGCAAAGGTTAGAAATAAATACATACGTTCCAACCTCTCCTAGTGGTACGTCAAACATGCCGGAGCCATGGCAAGTAAGGCCCAAGGAGCACGGACATTGGAACAGCGTGGAGTCCGGTTTACCGGAACCCTGATGTACAAAGCATGCTGGAACAAAATTACAACATGTATTGATATATGGTTTAACATTCACATAATACGTGGGTGTATCATTATTACAAAACAAGATGCCGCAACAATAAACACACACAGTCTGAAACATAAACGCAATCAAATTATTCATTGTTACAAAGTACGTCGATTACGGAATAAAAGAGAAATTGATTTTGAACGTAAACAGCATTCCGTCCATAGGCAACAATCTATGTTTTGCTCAAGCTCAAGTCCAAAACTGTATCTTCCGGCACTGCTTTTCCAGGCCACATATTTATAGAAAAATCAGTTCCAGTCAACAGTCCAGTCTTAACTTAATCAAGTGTATTTCTAGACTACCCCGGCCTTATTCCATCACATTGAGGACGAATAATTTTAGCACTTTGTGAATAGAGTTCTGTAACTGTGTTCTTGCTTCTTATTGATTTGTTTTGCAATTCCGCCACAATACCACATCGCTTGACAAAAATGGTAATATTATAAGAATACCCAAGCTAAAGTATTGAAAGAATTGAAATGATAATGAAGTAGCGGTTAGCCATCTTAACACTACAAGACATTAAGAAGTGCATACACGAGCCGTCGGTGCCCATCGGTTGGCAGGTAGCCTGCATGAAGAGTCGTTTGTCTTCCCTGCGACCAATCGGTCTAATAGAGTTCACACAGCACTCATCGTCTGCACAGTCGGCACCGGAGTTACAGGGGGAGCCCGTGGCCCGACCAACTTGAACAGGTTCAGCCGTACACAGGCCTGGATGATTAAAACACGATCAGAAGTAGCTAAGAACTAATTGCATAGCATTGTATGAAAGGGCATGAGTAGTTCAATTATGGCTAGAATAAGGTATAGAATTATAACGGTCACGTTACATTGTGTAAATGATGCATACTCTTTATAAAGCCAAATGAAGGTGTTATCTTATAAACCTTCAAGAAATAAATGGGATGTGCATAAGTACATGTGTACAACAATGGTGCCTCCGACACATTACGAGACACTCTTTACTGCTTTAAACTATAGGTTTAACCTTTGTTTAACCCCTAATGTGGTATTACGTTTGTGACAAGAAATTCTATATCCAGGAAAACAGCACGTCACACTTTTTATACCAAAATCCCTAATGTCGTACACCAAAGATACCAGCACAAGTCGCCAATACTCGTACAAAAATATATTTTATGTACAAAAGTGGCTCGTAGACGTTAATACGTAGCTTCATGAAAAAAATCTTGTTAAATAAAAAAAGAGGATGAAAACTTATTATGCGAATGCACGAGTTGGCACGTGGTCTGTCAGTGGCTTTACACGCATTCAACAACACGAATAACAAAAACATTCAGATTCATCACTGATTTAAATTGGCAATATTTCAACGCCATTCTTTAAAAAGGGTTTCTTTAAAATGATCTAAAATTAAACAGCTCATGGAGCCACCGAAAGAAATCATAAAAAGTGATATGCCACCAAAATGGGCCATTAATGCGAAAATGACTTATATTGAAAGCCATCTTGCGTTTATCTAAATATATACCTAATTCTCCCAAGGGCATATCATACGTGCCGGTCCCTTTGCATATGAAACCCGTCATACACGGACAAGAATAGTACAGACCGTCCGTAGAGGGGTGGCGGCTGTTAACATGGCAGTCTGCAATGCAAAATGTATTGCTATTGTATAGATGTGATCAAACCAACGGATTAGAGAAATGAATTCACATTTTGCATTTGCCTGTCATTTTTTATAAGTTATGAAACTACATTGTATATTATTGTTTATACGCTCGTTCCTTAAAGAGAAATTGTTTGTAAAACACACTACGTGGAACTCCTCAGCGATTTTGAAATAGAACAATGCAAAACACGAGCTCGCATGTTTTGTTCTCCACAATTCCCTATAGCTTAGAAATCGTTCGAAAGATGTTTCAATTCCATAACGAGCAAATCGAGACGGCCTTTTGGAATATATTAATTGGCGAATGGTGGTTGGTTAGAAGTTTGGTTCTGTACGTACATCTGTTGATGGTATCCGTGCCTCGTTTCTGGCAGGTGCCGCTCAACTGTCTCTTGAGACTGGGGAACAGTGTATCCGGGACGTAGCGCCGACCGCCCATCATGGCCAAGGTCACACAACACTCATCAGCCAGGCATTGCGCACTGGTATCACAATGGCCTGAAGCACAGACAGCCTATGAAAGAAACGTAACAATAGACCAAATAAACGAATCATTCATATACTGAGTAAAGTCACATAAACTCCCATAAAATACAAACTTCAATGAAACAGTATAATCGTTACCGAACAAAACGGTAAGTACAATGTATATGACAAAGCATTTTTGGGGGGCTTTTATCACATTTCTGTTTTCAATGGCTTTATGTTATTGGCAGATTATGTTGTGTTCGCTATTGTCAGGATAAAGTAACTAGGAAGACCTAGTAATAGGCTAGCTATAGACTAGCAATACACAACATCTCCCTTCTTTAAATGGAAATATGTATTTAATCAATATTTCAATGTCACAAATTCATAGTTCTGAAAGCTTTGTTATATACAGTAGGATGTTGACCTGTACTGTAACTGTTATCTGTAAAATTCCATGAGGTGTCTTATCTTCTCAATAATTGGGTTGTGCACTCTAAGTTAATCTCATGTTCCCCTAAGAGAAAACAATAAATCCACAGATTTTGTGCTTGATTAATCACTATATAGTCCTAGTACACTGTCAGAATCACATTGTCAGCTTATCAACATGTGTTGTTCTTCAGTATGAAGTTTATTAAATGCTAAGAAAATAAAGTACAGTCTAGTGTCATCAGTTTTGGGAATTTCTTGACTGCTAAAAATAAATTTGTGATGAGTTCTAATTACACATAAACGTATTGCTAGTTGTATTGTAGTTTCCCAAAGTAATAGGATACATAGGTTACATTACAGAAATCTACAGAAATGTAAATACTTTCTCACACATTTATACACCTGTGAATCCAGATAATTATGATAAACACCCGTTAAATCCAATCTTCTACTTGCGAATGTGTATATACTCCATAGTAACACTAAATGACTTTAAATTTATTAACCTTTTCATCTAGATTTTAACACTGATTCACTGTTATTTACCTATTTTCTATTTTATTTATTTATTTACTATTTTTTTACTACATAGAAATGTATACTTTATTTCTGGATTCACCTACACAATCATTACACTAATCTTTCATCTGTCTGGCGATTTAACTTTACTTCCCGACCTTGTGACATATGGGTGTTTTGTTCGTGTAAGTTCTTTTGTTGCTGTTGATTCTGCTGCTGGTGATGACAGTTGTTTCGTAGTCTGTTGTTTGAACTGACATTTCTCTTTGTTCAGCTAAAGGTTATTTTCTCTTGCACGTCGAAGAACAAGTTTCAATCTTTAGTCATGCTCTTCTTGAGTTTTCACTGTCATCAGTATGCCATTCATTATGACCTCTACTGCTTCTATGCCTTCTAGCAACAGTGACATTGCCGCTTGCATAACTTCTGATGCTGAGACTATTCCAAACGCTAGTCTTCTGTATCTATATCTTCCAAGTGGCGTGTTAAATGTCAGTAGCATTGAGCTCTCTTCTCCAAGTTCAATTTGCCAAAATGACGAAGTTGCAATCAATTTAGAGAAATACTTCGCACCTGGTATTCTTGAAATCACTTCTCCCACCGTTCTAAGCGGTCAATGCTGCCTTTTTATCGCTAAGTTCAATTTTTTGCGGTCAATGCATATCCTTATTTTGTCCTTTCCTTTATTGACAATGACCATACTGCTCACCCAATCCGTCGGCTCTGTCTGGCGCTCAATGATGCCTTCGGCCTCAATTCTATCCAGTTCTTTTTTCACTACTGGCAGAAGCTTGACTGGCATTTTTTTGGCGGATGTACAACCGGTTTCACACATTGATCTATGTGAATTGTGTGTTTCCGTGGTAGAGAGCCAATACCTTCAAACACATCAATGTACTCTCCTTGAATGTTCTGTGGTTCACTGTTCCCATCTAAAAATATTTTCTTGACAAGGCCTAATGCTGAACATGTGTTTGCACCGAGCACCGTTGGTACTTTCTCGTTTACAACCTTAAACTTTATCTTGTACATCTGGCTTTGATTCTCACATTTCAGTTCCACAGTTTCCATTGGCTTTATAAAATGTCCACTAAATGATCGTTATGTACTTTGAGACACATTTAGTTGCTTTTTAATCTTAAGTTTCTTCAGCGTCTTGCAGCTGATGACATTACTCTTAGCCCCTGTATCAACAAGTAATTCTAACTTCTTGTTGTTTATCTGGCCTGTCACAATCCAGTCACTTTTTACTGAATTTACTAAATTACTAATACTGAATTCCTAAATAATCATTGTCCTCATATGCACGTGATCCTTCTGATTTTGTATCTACTACATGCAGTTTTGATTTTTCTTAAATTTGCCAGTGTTCATCCTTTGCTCACAGCATTTCTTTGCAAAGTGATTTTTCTTTCCATAATTGTTGCAACTCTTTCCGTATGCTGGACATCGCATTGGGTCGTGTTTACGTCCATAATTCCCACATCTCTTTTTCTCGTCTCTAACTTCTTGTCTTCTTTTATGTTTACCGGTAATTGTATGCAGCGACATGTCTTCTGCCGTTTTGGTAAGGGTCTCCATCTACCTATCATATGTCTCTGCCGTTCTGCAAATACATAAAGCCATTTCTAAGCTCAAATCATTCTCGAGCAGAAGTGTCGCTCTGACAATGTCACTTTTCACCCCGCATACAATTCTATCGCGTATAAAAATGAGTCTTTTAAATCCCCAAATTCGCATGAACTTGCAGATTTACGAAGTTCTGTGGTGTATGTGTCTATACTTTCACTTGTTACTTGTGAACGCATATTAAACACATTCTTGGGTTGAAATATAATTCAAATTTGTCCAGGATCTTGTCAGATTTCTTGTCATCCCCAGGATTGTCTCCTTCTGACTATGAAAAAGTATTATACACTTCCAATGCATCAGCGCCTATCACTTGCAACAAGGTTGAATATTTAACTTGTTCTTCCTTGCCACTGTGATCTGTTGCTGTCATGTATAGTTCAAACTGTTGTTTGAATTTCCGGAAATTTTCTTTCAAATTTCCAGTAAGTGACAATTCCTCCGGTGGATGTAAGTTTCTAGCTATTGATGCAATGTAATGTATTCAATCCAACACTAATTACTGGTAACACTTAAATTCTGTTACAATTCCCTTCTGACACCATGTTGTGTTTGCTATTGTCAGGATAAAGTAACTAAGAACACAGTATCACTTATACAACATTTATTCTATAATAAGATATAGTGAAGTTACTAGTAGGAGATGTAAACCAAGACTTCCTCCTATAAGAGAGGTTCTATGTAGCTGATAAGCGGTTCTGGTAATAGACCAGCTTAAGACTAGCAATACACAACAGATTATTATTAACAGACGACTATGTTATCAACAAGTATGTTTTATTGTACCAATTTTCAACTATGGACTGATTAAAACTGTGCAGGAGACGGTAAAACAATATGTTCGTGGTATTAAGTATGGCTTTAGACGTTTAGAAGCATAATATGTAAGCTTCTGCATACCATCAGTTAGTGCATTATCGGTATAGAACCTGCAGAAAACGGATTCTCTTAGACCTAAATAACATAATATAAAGTGTACGAAACAATCCTACATCATACTGACACACAATCTGCATTTTAATACAGAAAATTGTTTCGATTTGGCGTATTCTTCAAGCACACTATATTTATTTGGGCTTTAAGGCACATCGACACTTAACAGGCCATACGTTCAAGCACACTATATTATATATTTATAACAACGCTCTGTTTGCAAAGCCATAAGTGATGTGTACAACTGTACATACCTGCGTGTAATGTAAGAGCACAATTGCAATGGCAACCAGTGACAACATTTTGTTTAAAACGACGTTAACTGATGAATGGCGACTCAAGGTCGCACTTATGTCATGCTTGTGGCTCTTATCTTGTGTCTCTAGTAGTAGTCAGACAGGATTTGTCTGTTCTAAAACAGCGAACAAGGGGTCAGTACCTCTTAGTTGGAGAGCTAGCCGACTTTTATTTAGTCTTGAGTGCAAAAGGTTTGGGTGTGTAAATCTATTGTATATGGCTTACTAATGAAGGAATGGGGCATCTTAAGTTGCGCAACCCTGGGGTTTGGTCCCTAAGGTTCCAAAAGAGTGACCCAAAACCCCATTTAATTAAAATTTGGAGTGCAGCATCAGTTTTAAGTTGGTTGCATTTAGAATACCCCCCCCCCCCCACACACACACACACACAACAAGGGTCACAACTTAAGACGTGAAAAAGCCTGGCGTTGTTAATTAAGACGCACGCTAATTAAAGGCTAATTAACGATTTAATTAAACTTTCGACAAAAAATTCTTTTTTTGTGTGTGTGTGAAAAATATCACTTAGTGACATCATATTCATAATATTTTCCTATCCAAACGCGGGTTTCTACATTACCCATTACATTAATTGAAATTGTGTAATTTCATATTTTAAAGGATCTTATATCCCCCGGGACCGCTTATTTAATGACCCCAAGGAAAACCATGTCTTAAGTTGTGGATATAGTGTCTGGGTCACTTAATTATGTTTGCAAGAAGAATTTCTGTTGTACTCAAAATTTTAATTAACTCGTTTATTGTTCTTTAATTAGTAGGCCTCTTTATTAGTAACCCCAGACATGTTTGCGTCTTTAATTACATTTTTCTCCATTTGACATACTACTTTAACCAAAAGAGCAATCAAAATAGTTTCACTACCTCTCCTGTACAAGTCCATTTTTAAGGGTTTTCATATCCCTTAGGGTCAAAACACCCCATTTTATCTAGAAACCCCAGGAAAGATGATGTTATGGGGTCACTAAGTGATATTTTGCACACACACAAAAAAGAATTTTTGTTGCACTCGAAAGTTTAAAGCTTAATTGAATCGTTAATAAGCCGTTAATTAGTGTGCGTCTTAATTATTAACGCCAGGCTTTTTCACCTCTCAGTTGCGAACCTTGTTTTTGTTTTGTTTTTTATCTGCATAGTTCAATAATACATAAGTATCTATAATATCTATGTTTCATTCAATGTATAAATACATTTGATATTGTTTACATTTTCATGGAACCCATTTCAATCAGAAAATGTAAGGGTCTGAAAATCTGCTAAAAAGTCCATGTTTCACAAATAATTTACAAAATTGCAATAGATCATTGCATGTAGACTACGCCATCCATTGTTTTTGTGTTGTTGTTGTTGTTTGCTTTTGTTTTGTTATATATATATATCCCTATCGAAAAGAATAGAATAATAATGAAAAGGCAATGTTATTATAATATATTAATTAAAGAAAATATGTTTAATATAAAGGAAACGGTTTCTGGAGTTTGTGCAGATTTTGTATCCGTATGCCATGCCCAATTTTCCATAAGATAGGATTGGTTTCAAATCTGAATATTGTCTTTTGATCTGTAGCAGGAAATCAATCCTGCACCCATATTCAATAAGTTACCTCAATATTTTAAAATAATCGATAAACATGTCGTAACGACTAACAAGAATAATATAATATACAACAATACCTTTGTTATATTTTAATGTACGTAGGAAATCCGGTTAAATAAAACGATTCGCCATATGATCTATAGAGTTGTGTAAGTTACGACTTTCAATGTACGTGGTTTTAATAACATTTAAATCAAAATAATAAAAACTATGTAAAAATGATCGAATATAATAAAAAAAAAATCAGAAGCTACCACAGAAATAAACTATTTCGAAAATATTACTTCGAAAACAAGCATTAAAAAGTCAAGCAAAACTAGAACATTCATATAACTATAAGGCTTTAACATAGTTTAAGTTCCATATTGACATACACAAGATCATGCACAAGATCACATACACGAGATCACATACACAAGATCACATACACAAGATCACATACACAAGATATCTACAAAAGATCTCGGAAACAATATCTCGTACACAAGATCACATACACAAGATCATGCACAAGATCACATACACAAGATCATACACAGGATAACATAACAAGATCATGCACAAGATCACATACACAAGATCATACACAGGATAACATAACAAGATCATGCACAAGATCACATACACAAGATCACATACTCAAGATCTCATACACAAGATCTCATACACAAGATCTCATACACAAGATCTCATACACAAGACCACGTACACAAGACCACGTACACAAAATCATACACGAGTTCTCATACACAAGATCACATACACAAGATCAAATACACAAGATCACATACACAAGATCACATACTCAAGATCACACACAAGATCATACACAAAATCACATACACAAGATTACATACACAAGATCACTTACACAAGATCTCATACACAATACCACATACACAAGATTATTCACAAGATATACACAAGATCACATACTAAAGATCACATACTCAAGATCACACATATGATCATACACACGATCATACACAAGATTACATACACAAGATCACATAAACAAGATCTCATACACAATACCACATACACAAGATCTCATACACAAGATCATGCACACAATATCACATTCACAAGATCTCATACACAATATTTCGTAAACAAGATTACATACACAAGATCACACACACAAAATATCGTACACAAGATAACATACACAAGATCAGATACACAGAATCATACACAAGATTACATATACAAGATCAAATACACAAGATCATACAAGAGATCATAAACACGAGTTAACATACACAAGATATCGTACACAAGATCACACACATGATCATACACACGATTATACACAAGATTACATAAACAAGATCACATACACAAGATCTCATACACAATACCACATACACAAGATCTCATACACAAGATCATGCGCACAAGATCACATACACAAGATCTCATACACAATATCTCGTACACAAGATCATATACGCAATAAATCGTACACAAGATAACATACACAAGATCAGATAGACAGGATCATACACAAGATCACAACACAAGGTCACATACACAAGGTCACATACACAAGATCTCATACACAAGATCATGTGCACAAGATCACATACACAAAATCACATACGCAATATATCGTACACAAGATAACATACACAAGATCATACACAAGATCTTATACACTATACCACATACACAATATCTCATACACAAGATCATGTGCACAAGATCACATACACAAAATCTCATACACAATATCTCGTACACAAGATCACATACACAAAATCACATACACAATATATCGTACACAAGATAACATACATGTACACAAGATCAGATACACAGGATCATACACAAGATATCGTACACAATATCACATACACAAGACTTAAATGCTTTTTATATTGATGATCACTGTCGTCTCTGTTCGTTATTTAAAATTTTAAATTCTCATTCAAATAAAAGTGAAAACCGAAAATAACGGCGGTAAAAACATTTTTTTGCAATTTGGAAACCTAGCATATGATACACAATCGTCGATCGAATCGCGGTCAATTTTTATTTAATGGATTCGTTGCAGCCCTAGACTCACAGGCCATATTTACTATTTCCATTCTTCGGTATTAGTCATTTAATAAACTGTATATAATGTTTCATTTTGTGTTTGGAATCTATAAATACCACAATGTTTTAGGCAAATTTTAAATTATCCAAACTATAATAACCTCTTTTGTCTGATGTATTTATAAGGAGATGAAGGAAAAAGAAAGCAGCGCATGGAAGAAGAAAACAACAATCTTTTGTATAATGCCCGAACTTTATTGTTGAATCGACATTTACATGTGACGGGTCTCTAATGTCCGCAGCTGAAATGTAAAAAACACACAATATCACATAAACTAAAATTATGTATTTTAAGAATAATTTATTTTACAGACAAAAACTAACAAAAAAAAAACGCCAAGACGTTTGTCAATTAAAATACTATAAATATTGTGCCATGTAGACCATTTAGACAACTGAACTTATTGATCTAATTTTAGTTGTTCTTTTTTCTTTTTTATCAGTAACCAATTATGTTCATTATATCGACGCCCAGCTTTTTTGGTGGTGAAGGACCCCCCCCCCCCCCCAAAAAAAAAATGTCTAGGTAGAACCCCCGGCGCGCTGCATGTCAGCTGGAAGACCTTCCCTCATTAAGTCACGTGACTCGAACGCGGCGAGAGGCTAAGCAATCAGAGGAATTACTAGTCGGCGGCAACTCTACAACAGCGTAACGGGCACACTCGCTTACTTATAGACTTAACTGATGAAAAGTTATTAACAGCCTTTACTTAAATTAAAGTATAAGCTTATGTAGAATTATGTAGAAATCCCCGCCCAAATCAAAAAAAAAAAGGGATAAAACGTATTAGAGAAAGACAAACTGTAGGATACCATCTTTTCGTCAAATATGGACGGCTTGTTTGTTATATAAGTTATGTCTTGCTATGTACATGTCAGTTATATACATACGTGCCCGTCTCTCCGAGTGGTATGTCAAACATTCCCAAACCATGACACGTAAGACCGGATGAACACGGACACTGGAACACCATGGAGTCCGGTTTACCAGAACCCATGCGTACAAGACATGCTGAAACATGCACGCCCTATTGGGTAAACATTTTCAGAAATTACGTTGAAACATACACGCATTAGCCAACAAGCAACCCCTAGAGTGGACATATAGCGATGGTTTGAAACTTAATCGCAAAAACGTATACGTACGCAACACGTGAGTCTAACATTGTCCACAAAACACGCTGAAACATACATGAAACACGTGTGTGCCATTGTTATTTAAATAAACCCGTGGTCGTGGTAAGTCATAGACATGACGCATGCGTGTTAAAATATTACCAATCACCCTGAAACATACACAAAACACCTGGTGCATGACATTGCAATGAACGCAATGAATCATACACGCAACATATGCTCGTACAAATATTACAAAACACACTGAAACACGTGATATGTGACATTGCTATAAACACGTAGTTGTGGTTAATCATAGACACGACACATGGGTGTAAAAATATTACACCGTGAAACATGTACGAAACACGTGGTGTGTGACATTGTTATTAACATATTATCACGAAAAACACGGATGCATACGCGCGAAGAGTAGATGTTCGTGACGCAGAAAAGAACCCGCGGTACAACAGACGCACACCACTTGGGTTTAATATTCAAAAAAGCGGACATAGCAACTTTTAAAAGAGAGCATGTTCACATATAATCTGGTTATCAGAGTTGATATGTGAATCATTTTTTCATTTCGGTTTTTCGTTGTTGTTTTGTTTTTGTTTGTTTTTTGTTGTTGTTTTGTTGTTGTTGCTTTTAAAAATGCAATCTATATGTCCAAGTTAATTATAATCAAGTCATGTTTAAATCAAAAGAAACAGTGAGAGAACAAATAAGAGCCATCTTTGTCTATGCAGACGGGTTCACAAAATGTACTCACATGAGCCGTCGGTGCCCAGTGGTTGGCAGGTAGCAGTTTCCATGAACCGCTTATCTCCTCGGCGGCCAACGGGTCTTAGGAAAGACACACAACACTCATTGTCCAGACAGTCGGCCCCGGAGCTACAGGGGGAGCCCGTGGCCCGACCTACTCGAACTGGTTCAGCCGTGCACTGGCCTGAATAGTTCAAACAAAGTCAGAACTAGGTATGGAGAAGCCTGCAAGAGGCATGCAGTGAACATTCTAACTCAACCAAAACGGAAATGGACAATAAGCCTTATAAGAAATAGTATTCCAATTGGAATGCTGTTTGTCGATGCGTCCACGTTTAAAATATGCAAAGGGAAAAAGTATATAGAAAATATGGCATACAGGCTGTCAGGTGAAATGTCAGTGATTTTTCATTTACAATATTTCAGGAGCCACTAGAAATAAAAACTGCTTTGGAAGACAATGACATGTAAATGGAATACAAACAACTCTTGCTAACAAACTCGTAATTTTGAATAAGGAAATAACAACAGTAACAACAATATTAATGATATTGATAATAACAACAGTAACAACAATATTAATAATATTGATAATAGTAATAGTTATTAATAATATGATGCAACATATGGGGCTTGAACAGGGAGCCTTAAATATGAGGGACGTGCACGTTAACTACTCGACCACCCAGGCAGACGCTATTAAATTACCGTTATTAACTGCAATTTTTAAACTGTCCACGAAGTTACCCCTTTAATGGTTCCCCGCCACAAATGAAGTAGGCTTAAAACGTGAAAGATTAGACGACACGACACGAGGACCGGGGTATTTTAGTTACACTACATCAGTCCTATAATGTTAGTAAACTTAATGCGCCGTGCCTTTTTTCTCTTCAATTTTGGCAATTTGCCACTGGAAGACATGCACTTCAAATAATATTGATAATAATCATCTTGCTCATGTACACAAAAACAGACCTGTTTCTCCCAGAGGTACCTCGTACAAGCCGGTCCCTTTGCACGTGTATTCCGTCATACAGGGGCATTTATAGTACAGACCGTCTGTAGATGGGTGACGACCATTCACGAGGCATTCTACAAAGCAAAACATACGGGGTCTACCAATGTTTAACAGACGGCAATTCAGACGCATGCACCAATCTTTTTTATTCCAGCATATGTTTGTCAAATAAGAAGATTTTTAAATCCGTACTGTCTGAGCAGCTCATACTTCAGATGCTATAGTGCCATTTTACCGAAATGGACTTGAAATCCGGATGGAAGGGTAGAACTTATTAGTTTAAGCAGTAATTCTAGTAGTACCCGTGTTGATTGTGTCTGTACCACGTTTCTGGCAGCTGCCGCTAACCTGTCTCATAAGGTTGGGGTCTAGAGTCTCAGGGACGTAGCGGCGACCATCCAGCTGCATAAAGGACACACAACACTCATCGGGCTGGCAGTCAGCACTGGTGTCACAGTACCCCAATAGGGCTCCGTGGCCCGGGGCAGGGATTGCCTGGTATAAACATAGTAAAATGTGACACTGTGGATGAGAAAGTGCTCTTCGAGGATTAAGGCTCTAACAAATTACAGATGCTTGTTTTTTCGGGATTGACTTTTCTCTTGTCGAGGGTTGCAGAAGTGGTGTGGGACCTCAGAACACGCATTTAGTTAGCATCATTGTAAGGCTCTATGGAACAAACAGCGTAGCATCAGTTGTTTCTGTGTTAGGTTTATCTTTCAGTTTTTTTTTAAACTTAATAAGTGCCATATTTTTGAAGACAAGTACTCGATAACCATAGCTATTTGGATTGAACACAGTTGGTATGGCCTGCGCTTTTAACCAGAAACAGCGCATTTACCCGACTGAACTGTCTAAAGCAACTGTTTGAGATAGAGTCTGTATAAGCCAACAACACATAACTTGACATAATTAAACCGCACATAACGGCTTTTTTTCAACCTGTCGTTTAACGACCAAATAGGCCTATGCACATGCCTTGCGCAACTGCAGTAACTAAGGACAATGCAACGATTTAAATCTCAGTCCATTATTTTGAAACCTCGTGTCACACTATCAAAACAATGGCAATGACTTCAGCCAATCTTGAACAAATGCCTCGTGTTTGAAATAAATTTTCTTCACGATTTTTTTAAAGTCAAACTTAGCTGAACCACAATATTTTTTTAGAAGTTACCTCTTATAGAAAAAATTATATGTGAACATAGCGTGTTTTAGACTTTATTACGGGTTCTTTGAATTTTGCGGATTAAGCACATCGCGGCTGTTTTTCAACCAGTATATCAAAATGATAATAATTTTTCGAGCTGCGCAGGCTTAAATAAACGTTAAGTATATACGTCACTCTTGAATAATACACTGAAATGCTCCAAAGTGAAACATGAACTAAGTAAATATGAAATATAGATCGAAGTATGGTTTTCTGTGTCATGTATGTACGCTCAATTTTGACCAAGACACTTCAAAATGCATTTTTAATAAGCAGTCTAAATATGAGCTCGATTAGATTGAGAAAAAAGTAACATATATGTTTTTTTAACTAGGGGTACGGCTTTAAATTACTAATCTTGCAAAAAATAATGTAGTTTTAATCAAGTGTACATACCTGCGTATAATGAAATAACACCAAAACAATCCCTAGAAGAGACTGCATGTTGTTCAGCAAAGGGGTTTGTCAATAAATGGCAGATCTGGGGCACTCTTGTTACTCTTATCTAGTGTCTTGAAATGATTTGTAATGGTATCTGCTGATAATATGAATCCAAAAACTGTGTCCCCACTCCTGTTGTGTGATTTAAGTGATAACAAACATTGTTAACTTACATATTTATCAATTAAGATAATTATTTTAGCATACGTGTATGATTTGAGCATACATTTAAATGAATGGAAGGATTTACCAAATAAAAAAAAAGTCATAGTGTGCTCCACCCCTTTTGGGGAATTCACAAAACTGGCTTTGGCAACACAAAGAAAACAACGCGTTCTTTCAACTTTTTATTCACAAAGCTACAAATACAGTTATACGTGACGTCACTGCTGACAAGGTTTCTGTCTACATTCCACACCTGAAATAAAGTAAACTATTATAAACAAACTATACTGTGTTTTTATGTATTCGTAAAACAGAAATATGTTGTTTTTT
The DNA here is from genome assembly GCA_007844125.1 of Sinonovacula constricta. Classification (NCBI taxonomy): domain Eukaryota; kingdom Metazoa; phylum Mollusca; class Bivalvia; order Cardiida; family Solecurtidae; genus Sinonovacula; species Sinonovacula constricta. The sequence continues at coordinate 10,439,309 of CM017559.1, forward strand.
TACATGTGTAAGGTCGAATTTTATTTCATCAAATAGTCTCATTTTTTATGATGGCGCATATCACACGGAGAATTCAAAACTAAAAAAATAATATTCTATCCATTTTATGTCTGGATCTCCCCGTAAGGTACCCAAATCCCCGCAAGTTGTCATATTGTCAATGTGCCTATTTTACTTACTCAATCTGTCAAAGATAGTTATTAATTTATATTCTAACAAAATACACAAACCATTATTTTACAATGTGTCATGATACTTATTATGGTTTAATTTAAATACTCGAAATATCAAGGTTATTAGAAAAAGTAGAAATAGTGAGTTTAAGCAGTATTTAGGGGTACCTGTGTTGATGGTCTTAAAAATGTTCTTGAAATGTACGTTTAAGTAATATTCAAGCAATGTTTTGTTTTAAGGCATAAAGTGGCTTGAACAGACTTAGCTTAATTTGGAATCTTGAGAAAATATTGTTGTTTATTCACCGACATGTGAATCACTCGACAGCAGGCTAGTGAAAGGAACACTTTTTTATATGACTCTCAACTCTTTATTTATTTCGCTGCTATATATTGAATAAATGTATTTTAAGAACAAAGCGAAAACAACTTCCGATTCCATGTATCTGTCATTGACTTCATAAATACTCAAGTAATACATTGCAAAATATATTGCAACATGAGCTCTTTCAGTTGGTTTCAGAGTGGAAATTACTATAACTTGCTAAATTGCATTGGACTGGCTTTCTTGTGGTCATGCATTTTATTCTCGTTCTATAGCAGCACATATACAGGTATTTCACACTTTTTATATTCGTTCCGTAGTAGTATATATACAGGGATTAACATTTATTATATTCATTACATTATAGTACATATACAGGGATTCACATTTTTTATATTCGTTCCGTAATAGTATATATACAGGGATTTACATTTTTTATATTCGTTCCGTAATAGTATATATAAGGGTATAAGCAGCACGCTCGTATTGTATTGTATTGTATTCTGGGTTTTACGGCACATCGACACTTGATACATTGAAGTTTAACGAGAACAGATTATAATCAGGTTAAAATCAAAATATGTGAGTAGAAATATAAAAATCTATCATGTTAAAATAATTAGATTATAATTAAAACATAGGTTAACTTATAAAACAGTTTAAAATGTATAACAGAAGTATAATAAACATTTAAAAAAATATAACTTATTAAGAATACCATTATCGATCAGAAAGCAAACACGCTTAGAATCGGACGCAGTCTTAAATAGTTCTTGACATTAAAATATTAAGACCGAATATGGTGTGTGTCAACACAATTTATTTAAATAAGGTTAACCGTCATTGGTTCCAGGCTTCTCTTTTTGAAAGACATGAATGAGTTAGTCTAGTATGTCAAATGCGACAGCGGGTAAGAGCTACGTCTTCCCGTCTATTTTCTCGACAAATAGAGGTATTGGTAGATCTACTGACCTTGGGTTTAATTATGTGTAATTTGTTATAAATAGTACTGTCCCAACTTGTTTGCCATTTGGTTAAAATATATTGATTGATAAGTGATTTAAAATATGTATATGGGATGCAAAGATCTGTCTCAGTAAGGGCTGGGGCAGATTTTGCACTTTTATCTGCATCCTCGTTACCTCGGAGGCCTACAACATCTTCATGTTTGTAGAATGAACACAAATAGTAAGCTAGGAATCTTGCATGAGCAAATGTAAAAAAAATACAACACACAATACATAAACGAACTTACTCGCATATGAATACGGAAATACATACAGACAAGAGATAAAACAATATTTATTCAAAACAAAAAAAGAATAAAGGTATGGTATATATGTATGAGTAGTAATATGCCTGCCAACCTCCTGGCAAGGTAGCGCAGACATACTTACAATTGTAGTTTAAATCAAATGAAATTATAACAGGATACGGGTTAAGTAAACGGTATTTGTACTACGTACGTGCCAACTTCCCCTAGAGGTATGTCAAACATTCCCGTGCCATGACATGTGAGGCCCGAGGAGCACGGGCACTGGAACACACTGGAGTCCGGTTTGCCGGAAGCTTGGTGCACAAAACACGCTGAAAAACACAGCAAACTCTTTTTCAGCATTCAGCAACATATAAATATACTTTTCCCTGACAGGCGTTTACATACGTGAATTTATATTATCACAAATATGCTGAAATATGCACACAATACATTGGTGTAACACTGTCAGGTTACGCCAAAACATTCGCACATTACTTTGATGTAAAATTTTCGCAAGGCAAGCGGAATTATACACGCAAAAGTTGGTGTGAACATGAAAAAAGGCTGTTAATTTCACGCAACATGTTTGGTGTAATACATTAATCGGGGTTTAACACGAAATATCCTGATGTAAGACACAATCCCCCCCTGGACAAAATCTCTTTCGTCCCTTATAGCACAGGTGGACAAAATTCTCCCCGTAAACTTTCCAAAGTGGACAAAATCCGTTCCGTACATAAATAAAACTAGTAGAAGGGTTTTCGTCAAAACATTTTCTCAAAACACATTAAAACATACTCTTACAATAACACTAACGCGATACTTTATCACACAACACTAGCCTCGCTTTTAACATTTGTTCTACAAAATATACTTGCATTTTACGCGCAAAGTTTATACCGCTATAGTAAGTATGATTAATATGTGATGAAAATATGTTAAGAAAAAAGGAAAATATTTAAAATAAACAAAATAAATGGGCAGTTAGATAAGAACGAACACTGCAATCAGAAACATATTTCAGCTTTACACACTACGCATCATCCTCAATCATCCATGTTAATATGAAGACATTCCAATTGGTAATAAAAGAGCAATAATCTGCCAGAGACTGATAACGGACAGAGGGACGGACAAAGGCATGATGCGCGCTATAAATAATACGACCATTCGGTCATAAAACATCTAAATGAATTGAAACCAAAAGTACATTTGGTGTTGTAGCCAAAAATGACAAGGCACAAACAATACCCTTCTTTTCCGAAGCATGAATTGATCTTGATCAGACAAATACTGAAGCTGTCTGATCTGGGTCGTCGCCATTTGCAAATAAGCATTTTTAGCAACAGGGGCGGATCCAGAAAATTTCGCGGTTGGGTGAAGGTGGGGTTGTATGAATCAAGATCCATTCAACTTTACCGCCGCAAATACTGGATATACACACAGTTAGGGACCTTAACTTCGACCTTAGCAGTTAAGAGACGAAATTTACTTTAAAAGCGCACATGTATATGTTTTCACGACTCTATCTCTTATCTGGTTGGTTGTGGGGGATGCACCCCCATCCCCAAACTGGATCCATCCCTGTTTAGAAGACTTTTTAACTCACAAAAGGCTTTAAGTAAATACATAAGACTTATGTATTATACATATAAACTGATGTTACATGACTTAGTTTAGCATGAGATTTCAATGTGAACCTGACACGTCTGTAGACAACCACCCAGTAGGTACTAACATGAGCCAGCGGTGCCCATTGGTTGACAGGTAGCCTGCATGAAGAATCGTTTGTCTCCCCGGCGGCCGATCGGTCTGTTGGACGTCACGCAGCACTCATCGTCTGGACAGTCGGCCCCGGAATTACAAGGGGAGCCCGTGACACGACCAACTCGAACTGGTTCGGCTGTGCACTGGCCTGCATTGTGGAAAGACATAAGTAGATGAGTAGATTAAACAAAACCAGAATGATGTAGCGTCCCACAGAAACATATATTATAGTAGTTTAGACAAAGCCCTAATATGTAAAAAGTACTCATGGATACTTTGCAAATGGTAAACAAAGCTATAAAGTACAAGTAATAATCTGTAGTTTCATATCATGAGGCTTGCAAACTGTACAAATCAAATTAGTAAAGGGGATGATAAAAAGCCAACATACGAAAAGGCATTCATGGTCGTCACCAAGATGTCGGTGGTTATACATGAGCTCAATAACATACATTATGAAATAACACTCGAATATTAATGCCATGCGGAAAGGGGAATGATTTTAAATGTGCGATAAGCCGGTTTTACTTTTATCTTTAAGACGCCTGGTGAGCCTCTGTTGTTTGTGCGGTTTAAGTTCAACAAAAATAATTTAAAATATTATACATCTGAAACGCTGGAAAGCCACCCTCATGGGAACAATACAATTACAAATGCATGCAAGTTAAAAAATGTCTCGCTAATTACACTGTACACAATACTGACCTATTTCTCCCAGTGGCACCTCGTACATGCCGGTCCCTTTGCACGTGTATCCCGTCATACAGGGGCATTTATAGTATAGACCGTCTGTAGATGGGTGAAGACCATTCACGAGGCATTCTGCAAAGTAAAGAAAAGGCGGTTTTAAAGGTGGTATCTAAAAGACAAGGTTATTTTCTAGCAAAGAACCAAATATATTGTTGATGTTCGAAAAGATCATGCAAAATGCTGATAATTGATGTCCTACATCTATGTGAAAAGTGAAGCACAACACATCACTCGTCATTACAAATAAATATTTTTTTCTATCTAAGCCACGCTGCACAGTTAGCTATTTTCAAAATAAGAAAACCATGTGACCTGTAACTTTATATAATCGTTTGAGTAATCCGCTCTGACGTCGACGTCTATTTTTAGCAGAAATCACAATCATGCTTATTCATAGTTTTAGAAAAAAATATGCATGTAGAGTGATTTATTTCACGATTTCTACTGCCTTACAATTAAGACAATGTTTAAAATCGTCTTTTGTATGACTTGGGTTTGACCTTTTGCACAAAGTTTGCCACAATTTCCCCAATCCAGGTTTACGTGTGTTAGATGAAGACAAACCGTTGGATACCACCTTTAATGTGAAGTGATGTATACAGTTTAGTAGTCATCAGGCAAAACACTCTTTATTTGCAGTTCATCCAGTTGTATCGGTCCATGTGTAAGATACAGTAAGTATCCATAAACAGGCTAAAATTATATTTTGAACTGTGGGGTTGTTGGTTCGAATCCCAGAAGTGTCACTCTAGTTTCTTTCTCGTTTTCTCTATGTCATTTGTAACGCATTCCAGATTTAGATTTTTTTTATTTTGATAAAGATTTTTTAATAAACCACGCTTAATCTAGCACATTTCCTAGAGTTCTTAAATATTTGACAATGTCATGGAAGTGTACTGAAAACTTTGAAAATTTGCATTTTGATATTTAAGGCCACTTTCAATCAAGCACATTAAGCCAACAATGGGGTGGGCTTTTTAATAATCAGTTACATAGTTCGGATAGAACAAGTCAAATCGATCAAGTAAAATGGTTCGTTTACTTGCCTCATGCTAGCATCAGTTTCGATATCATACTTCCAGTTGCGTTGTGTCGGTGGTTTCTACCACACATGTGCCTCTCCCTCGATGTCTGTCTCCACCAATACTGCCTGACGTCGCTATTATAACTCTTTCCGTGTCGCTCCGATATCTCAAAAACACACAAACACAAAACAACAGCAACAACACAACAACAACGCAAAACAACAGCACACAATTGTAATTGAACGTACGTGTATTGTTCGCGTCTGTTCCTCTTTTCTGGCAGCTGCCGCTGACCAGTCTCATGAGATTGGGGTCGAGTGTTTCTGGGACGTAGCGTCGACCACGGGGATGGGTGAAGGACACACAACACTCATCGGGTTCGCAGTGAGCACTGGTGTCACAGTAACCTAGTAGGGCACCGTGACCAGGGGCTGGGATAGCCTGGTGAGAATAGACAGGCGGAGGTTTTTAAGATAAATAGAGATAATTGTGACTCAAAAAACTGTCGTTGCTAAAGTAGATTTGTTGGTAAGCTGAAAATGTTGACAACATCCTTTCCATCAAGAGGATTTGATGTTTTTAATTGTCGCATCGAAGATGGGCAAATCATTCTCACACTACTTGCCAAGAAACTGCTAACATTTGTGTAAACATTTATATAAACGAAAACAATTATGTTGCAACTGTAATGAAATTAGAGAATCTTGATTCAAGCGATGTCTACAGCACACAAGTGATTCATGAGGCACAAGCCAACAGGAACTACAGAAATCGGCAACTCAAACACTTATTGTGGCAACATCCTCACAACGTGGATAAGCGTTTAGGCTGGCAAAAATAACAGGATTAATCATCTCCGTTTTCTCTCGTTTGATTAAATTGAGAACCATAATATAATAGAAACCAAGGGAGAAATACGAGGTCCAAGATTGCATCTGGAATCGGAACGAACTTCAATGAATAGTGGTAATATGGACGACATAATCGTAACTAAACTGTATCCAAACAACACTGATCCGTGGGCCATTGAAATAAACTTTCTATTCGACTTGAAAAAAAAAATGCCAAGAAAATCTCTTGACATGGCACACTGAGTGACATACACAAAATGTAAATCAAGGATGAAGATATTATAGTCAGTGTCATTACAAAATATTGGCAAATTAATTTACGCTTGCTTCCATGATCAAACCTCTGTAAGGAAGCTAAAACAGCTGGAAGTATGTCTGAGACAGATTGGCAAAACAATCACCACCTGCAGAAACATTTCTCTGTTGGTATTTTACTCAACCTCAATTTATGATTCCCCGCGGATACTTATTACTATGCATATTGTTTCAATTCCAGTTTATATATAGCATTATCATTGCAATATTAAGGTACGTATCAATATTATACCATAATTAGCTTAAAATATTACATGTTTGAGTAAGTACTGAGAAGACAGAACTTGAGTTCAAGCACAAATCTCAACTGAGAATGGATTCTTCAAGGGGGACCTGGTCAGTCAGTAATGTTCAAGGCTTTGTTGTATGAAAACGGATTGCTACCATGATTCACGCGGCCTCTGAGGATGCATAGTATACCAATTTAAACTGCCGAAGACCTAAGTAGGAGTGTCAACAACAGCAGGCCCTCCCATGGGAAATGAAGGTTGGTCTAGAGCGGTTTTTTTATTTTTTTTCCACAAGAAATCCAAATGGGATGATATGGTTTGTAGTCTAAGAAGAAGAAAGTGGTTTCTTGTAAGCTGACAAATCCATGGAAAGATACGTGCGACGAGGCACGCCATGGAACGTTGCAGACAGAACGGTTGGAGCACTCACCCCTTTCTGGGAGAGGTTAGCTGAGGTTTTCCTTCCTGGTTTCCGTAGAGGACACTTACTGCCTTGTGCATTACTGGTCAGTGTATGAAGAAAAATAACATGTACGGTGAGTACGACCGCATAAAACGTTTCAAAATGGCTTTCATCCGGTAAGTCAGAAGGAGATAGTTTTACTAACCATTTGCCAGGATCGCACCACAAACCGTATATACCTCATAACCTACCATCATAGAACTTCTTGGGTTTCCCTCGGGTGAAATTCATCACGTAGTGTTAACATCCAACCGATAAAGTTTTTGACTAAATTGTAAATTTGACTTAATTGTAAATACTATATTGGCCCATATGTGCTACTGCAAACAACGCAAAGCACTTTCAAATCTTGGTCAACTCTGCATCGGTTACATAAACATTGATGGAGTTTATATTTGTGTAAAATAAATTGAAGGGCTAACCCTGGGCCTTTGCAATATTTAAACAAGCTAAACAGATATTAAACAGAAAATAATGGTGAAACAAAGTTCTCAGATTACATTACTGGTTTGATATTTTAATTTTGAAAACGGACGTTTGTTTTACTCACATGTACATACCTCTGCATTATTAATCAACACACATGCAATAGCAAGAAGAGACAACATGTTGTTCAGAAGTCGTGTTGTAAAAGAATGTCATATCTAGGGCTTTAGAGGTTGCGAATCTTATCTCCAGTCTTGAAATAGTTTCAGCTATCGACTTGTTGGGGTTTACTGATAATAGGGAACATTACAGTGACCACACCTTTATGTGTGGTTAAAATGACCATAAGCATAAGTTTATTTAACTTTACATAGGTTACCAACCTTGTTCTATTTTATTGTTTGAAATACATGTTCGAATAGAAACTTAAGGTTAAAAGTCAGTTCCAACTCCCGTAAATCAATGTAATCGTGCATGTAATTGGCTCCAATGAACATCGCATAATAAGGTTTTGACAGGGTGCACGTAATTGGCTCCAATGAACATTGCATAATAAGGTTTTGACAGTGTGCACCAAATTGACCACAAAAAACATTTTAATGGTAAAATCTTGGACACCAAATCAGCCTCAAACATGGTAAGATTTTGGCAGGGTGCACCAAACTGGCCTCAAGAAACATCACATAATAAGTTTTCTTACGTACGATATGGATAACATATTACACCACAATGTTGAGTTTTGGCTGGGTGCGCGAAATTAAAATAAGAAGCCAGCATTTAAGGTTTTTGGCAGGGAGCACCAAATTCGTGAAAATATAGCGCCTCGATAGAATGACCATAAGCAACACCTCATAGTTGTGCTTGGGTAGGTTCTCCGATATTTACCAAATGTAACTTCATTTATGTACAATTTTGGCAGGGTACACTCAACTGACCAAAATTTATAGCATCACATAGTAAGAGTCAATGCATTGTCTGTGAAATTTATCGGATATAACATAGCAAGGTTATGGCAGGATTCATGCAAATGGCATTACATGGTAAGGGTTTTGACAGGGTACAAGAAAATGACACCATGTGATATGGTTTTCACAAGGTGCACGAAACTTACCACAGGAATTCACTGGGTGTGATTTTGGTAGGGTGGAAGAAGCTGGCTACACGACAGCACAGATGTTTTAAAAAAAGAGAAAGGAAGCTAGCATACGTTTTCAATTTTATTTCCTAAAACATGTAAAGTATCACAGTGTCAAACAAAATTTATAAATATATTAAAATGTATTTGTATATCAATTATGAAAATATAAGCTTAACAACACATAAATACAGTCACATATGTAAAACTTCACAACGATGACGTTTTGGTTTGAAATTGGATTAATTTGTAACACATATTTGTAAAAATGCCACTGGTCTACACTATTTTCCAAATCTATATTAAATAATGAAAAATGTATTTAACGTACATCCTTATTGTTTTAATCCTTACACTCCCGCAAAAAATCTTATGCTTGATCTTAAATTTAGGTCTGTGGGTCCCAACATGTTCAGTCAAAATTGTCATTGTCAATACATCTATTTTAGCAGTAACCATTTTCATGAGCCTCAATTTGCAGTTAAAAAAAAGAAACAACTAAAAACACACATTTTTATGCAACTGTGTGCCATTGGAATGCATAGTAAATAAGAATAGATAACTATCACACCCATAGTGACAGAATAAAAGAGAGAGGGAGTTAAAAATGTGGTAGTAAAGATATAAAAAATAAAGATAATAAAACATACTTTTCTATGACATTGATTGAAAAATCATACACTTATAGCCAAATGATTTTAACAATGCCATTTAATAACTATAAACTTTTCATCCCATACATGTATATGTAAATTAAATGACAAAATGTGTAGTTATAACTGTTTATCCATACACTTAAGACTGAGCCTTCTTCACTAATATCACAGTAAATGCATCCACACATAAGTTAATTAAAAAATCACAATGTTGAAAATTGGTGAAAATCAACAAAAATGTTGATAATTAACATCGAATACATATATTTTTACACAAAAGTGATCAATTTGTATCTGTATTGTAAAAATTGTACATATTATCTATACTGAGCAAAATGTGTCTACATTAAAATAACTGTATTACTGGTATTTACACAACTTTAAAAGCTTTTTTTTATTATTCAATATTAACAACAAATATGATATATTGGTATTTCTGTGGGCTTAAGGCATTATCATTTTCATTTTACTTTCACACTGCTTCTGAAAAGAATGCAAATTTACTAGCATACCCCACAAAAAGCAGAACACAATTAGAAACTTGACACTATACTGAGTGAACTGTTTTCATACAAAAATGCACCAAGACAGTACCCATTCTCATAACTCTGATTTAATGTCATCTAATGTTGTTTTTATGATGTTATTACTGCTGCCATTTCTTAAAGCCACTGTTGTTGCTGATGCCTGTGATGTTGCTTTTCTATTTATTCTTTATAATGCTGTTGATGTTGTAGCTGGTGTGCAGGGTCAGCTTGATATTATTGCTGAATACTGTTCGATATTTTCACATTGTTAAACATTTGAAAAGTCTTTTCTGATAACAAAACTGTCGATGGGTTTTAGAATATCTATTTATATTGATTTTACTGAAATGCTGGATATAAGTGGATGTCACTATGAGGGTTTATCAGTGGATAGTTAACACTGGTGCTTATGGGTGGGCCAATGATGAAGCTGCGAGTCCCTCCTGCCATTGTGGGGCATGATCAGTGATTGAAGAACCCTGGGACATGCATGGAGACGTCGCTGGTGGAGGAAGCTTGTTGTGGGGTGAAATGTTGACCCAGCATCATACCAAGGTCTGTCAAAGCCTGCAAGTGTATACACACAATGATCGGAGTCAGATAAGACTGGCTAGTGTATATGGTTAGATAAACAAATACATACATCATATTCTAAACATTTATTATTATTATATTTTTAATAGTTAATAACAAACATATCATATAATTCAAGTAAATAAAAACAAAGGTATGCAAAAACATGTGACAAACAATGGATAGATATAAAAAATTATATACTGGTACAAGAAACTACATGTGGTAAGTTTCTGCATATTTGTTTCAGAAAATACATAGTTTGGGTTTTTTCTCAGTGAAATTTTAACACAAACTTAGCTTTAATCAGTTACTGGTATGAATATTAGCCTCATCAAGCGGTTTTGGTCCTTGAGGGAAAATTTTAAACTTTTGTATTTCTATGTAATCAAATAGTCAAATCTTTTATCTGTATGGTGCTTCTTGGTTTTTTATTGAAGTTATCCATATTAAGTCTCACATGGTTATTTTTCTACAGCACATTTTCATATTACAAATAACAATAAAATTTGTATAATTAACAATTCCAGCAAGAGTATCATTGTGCACCTTTCATTTTTTGCAGTTTTAAGTCAACTTTATGTACATTACCTAATACATAATAATGTATTTACTAAATTCCTCCTTTTTTTCTCAATAAACACATATCCCACCAACTACGACCCATCACACATTAAACTGTAATTTCTAACATATGACATTTTACATGACATAATAATAACAGTATTTTATAGATATCGTGTAAAGACTAAAATCACTTGACATATCTCATATTTGGATTAAACTGTAATTCTAAAGAAGGTTTTATTGTTTTAAATTAGTGGATATAAAAATGAAATAATCATGAATGCAAACATATACAAAATGTGTAAGTTAGTTTACTTTAAACCTAACTTTGCAATGATATACTATCAAAAACAGACAGATAAAAAAAGGAATGTAAGATTTCCTTATATAAGGGGATTTTTTATTTAATAAAAAATGTGTCTTCTCTTTTATTAAAACTTGTAGCCTAAGTTGAGTCCAAATAATTTCTTTGTAATGGCACATATTTATGTATGTATGTATGTGCATTTAAAATATACAACCACTTTCTTTTAAAAATTCAAATTAATTTAACATTGCTGTACATATTTATTGATCAAGAAAATTGAAATAGATGTCAAATAAAAAACATTCTCACCCCTCCCACCCCTCTAACAGTCTGCCACTGTAAAGAGATTACAAATAAATAGCTGGCTTGCAGAAACTACAAAGATGCCGAGAGTAACATCTGAAAAGGATTTTGCCATAAAGTAGGAAATATAAAAGAAGAAAAAAAAATAAGCAGGTTGATAAAGTAACAACTATTTATGTTTTCAAGGTTACATACATCCTGGCCCAGTATCTAACCCAAGCCTTAAGAAGCTGCAGTAGAAAGAAGGGTGGGGTGATAAAGATGGTGACATGAGGTAGGGGTGGTGCACACATTGAAGGTCTTAGTATTACAATTTGAAATGGTATGATGAATTGATGTAAATCAATACCTTGCAGATCAATTTGTATTTGAGTGTATGTTTACTGATAAATAAATGTTGACTTACACAACAATTCTGTTATTTGTAAATACATTTTGTCAACATACTGCCTGACAATACCCAGACCTAGTTGGAGTAACTTGCCATTCATTTTAAGTGATTAATACCACAATGGCATAACACACAACAATGTGATAACATTTTAGGTGTTAACATTTTAGGTGACTTTTTTTAAATCACTAAAATCAACAAATTTACACATCAACAGCAACTCTGGTTATATGAACGAAGCACAAACACTTCAAAGCACTCTCATTGGCATTCAGGTATTTTCTTTACTGCAAAGATAGCAGACTGTATTGACAAAAAGACCCACTAAACTAGAAGAGTCCAAATCTTCTGGTCATGAGAAAAAAAGATTAACAAAAGTTAACTTCATACGATTAAACCATCTCCTAAAATTCATGCATATCCTTGAATCAAGCAAGATATGTCTCTGGAATTGACATATACACCCCAAAATGCACTGACCTTAAATATAACCTTGACCTTAAGGATTGCACTTGTAAATGGTATGTGCAGAATACTGTCAGGAAGATGTCAGTAAGTTTGTGAAGTTTACCTCTAACAAATAGTAATGTTATGGCCAAACCACTAATGTTCACAATGAGCAAAACCTATAACAAATCACTTTAAATAAGATCTTTCAGATGAACTTGACCTTAATGCTAAGGCTTGTAAATGTTACACACAACATTACTTCAAGTTTGGTTTTATTAAAGTATTTTACTGAAATCTGGAAGTGATAATTGAGATATGAAAATAGGAAAGACAGGGCTAGTAAACAGGTACACACAGACAAAGGGGGCTGTGCCTGTTAGAACATACATTTAGTTATCTCTGGCTAGGCTGGGACAAAAGGAACACAACTCATTAAAGCAAAGTCCATGGAACACTAGCAAGCATAACTGGGCAAAAAAGTTATAAAACCTTAGGTAGCAGTCAGAAACTATTTGCTAGCATTTGACTGGTCAGATTTTAACTATCTTAAATCTTAAAGATTGGGACTCAGAAACAAGGTATAAGAGGAAACTTCTATGAACCAAGCACGACTAACAGGACTAAAGGTTATAAAAACGTTTTAGTTCAAACTTTACAGATATGACTTAAATTTGTGTTATTTAATACTTTAACCAAGAAGATACTTGCAATGTTAGACTTCAGCTAAACATGTTATAACCTCCTGCCCAGGGCCAGAGAGAAGTAAATTTTTAATCTAAATTTTAAACCATACTTAGTGATTCAATGTGCCATGATCTTAAAATTAATATAAATATGGTAAATCACTTATCTGAGAATGATCTAAAACTCCGTCTTAAAGTTGTAAAGCCTTAATAACCAGGACACAAGGTTATGTAAATTCTGAGCTTGGGTATTATTCAAATCAAAACAGTCAACAAACAAATGCTTGAGATCTGTCTAAGAATAAGTTCTGATGGGAACAAATTTTAATCTTATTTAAATATGACCATTTGATTGGCTTAAACTTAAAATCTTATTTAAATCTGACCAATCACTTATCTGTTCTAGTGTTTTATAGCCTCTAGCCCAAATGTTTTTATTCTCAACAACAGGACTAGCATCATTCTCCACACAGGGGTATGGTGTAGTCACCTAGAGCTTTTACTGCTCTCGGATCAATTCTGCAGGTATGTCAACCTGCTGAGGTGAGCTAGCATTGTTAGCTTGATCTGGACAGGCTTTGTCAACATTTTCAGCAGCAGTATCTTGAGGCGATCCCTCCTCTTTCTCAGACTCCTCAACTTTCTCGAGACCCGGGTCAGAGTTCTGCTCTGGGCCAGGACTTTGTAATGATTGTAGCTACAAGGATGATCGGTTGTTATTCTTAAACCTCTTCAGTCCATAGTTATTAAGTTTTGAGCTTGAGTCTGAGGCCATTAAAGCAAGCATCTGATTGGTAAGATTTAAGTCACAATTTAGTATCGGTTTAAATTTTTGTAGTCTTTTGGGAGGAAAGATCTTTTAACTGATATTTATCTGTATTAAATGTCCAACCCCAGCAAAGAGCTTGCTCTCGGGTAATCAAGAGCGATGTGTAGTAAATAGCGTAGTAAATAGCTTAAGGCTATATTACAGATTTATGGATCAAAAAATGAGAACCTCCAACAGAGAGTCCAGTTCTTCAAACATTTGCCCAGGGATGCTACTATTTATACTGACCAATGAAATCAAACAAGGAACTCCACCATGATCTTAGACTCAAGCTCAATGTGTTATAAGGTTTGGCTCTATGTCTACTGAAGATTTGAAGTCATTTGGATATTTCAAGAATTTGTCAAAGCAAATACGTACAAACTTTACTAATGGACTAAAGAAAGTGCAAATCTAAATCCTTTATCTGCAGATTTTGGCATCATGAAGAGATTAAATGCAATCACATTACATACATTTATGTTTTAAGCATTTGCAAATGTTTTATGAATAACAATTTAACTTCTTTAATCATGTTAGACACGCTATTTTTAAACCTAGGCAAATACTTCTCCTTAAACCAAGATCTGGATGTAAGAGCCATAAATATTTGCAAAAGAACCTGACATGTCCATAAACTAGGAATAAGTGTACCTTAAGCTTTTATCAAATAAGTTCTATAGTAGGAATTGATAAGTTTGATTTAATGTCTGTCTTTTGACTACTGAAACCATTATTCTTACTAAACAAAACAAGGCGCCATGCAAATTAATGATTAAAATTATAACAAATTGGTCAATTACTGTTACACAATCAAAGAACACTTAAAGTAATGAATGCATTGTTGCTTCTACCCTCTATGTAATAAGGCCAGAAATCTAGAAATGACCTGCCTCGGCTACAAAACTCCATCCCTCAGATACAGATATACTTCAAGTCATTTACAGTTCTAAATGTGAAACTAAGAAATGTTAAAATTATTAAGCTAGAATTAAAATCATTCTATGAATATAATCTTACTTTTAAAACAAAAAGTTTAAAGTCTCACTAACAGTCGAGGTCTTACCTTCAGCTTCCTCTTGGCATTGAACTTCTTTATGTTGGTCTGTGCTTCCTCCATATGGTCACCTGATGCTGCCTGACCTTTGACCCAAGGGTGAGCCAGGGCTCCAGTCGCAGTCAGTCGCTGGGCAGGGTTCACTTGCAGCAACTTTCGGATCAGATCCTTGAATAACAATACAAGAAATGAATAATATGTTCATTGAAAGATAGCATATACAGAGCTTTAGACAAGTATATCTGACTTGACATAACAAATACATCCTATAGTTCTCAACCAAACACTATAGTGTGGGTAGTGGAATAAACCTCTCCTTATCAAGATAGTACCAACAAACAAGGATTTTGCTGGAAAACTAATGGAGTAAGAACTATTCACCTGATCTACAGCTCCAACATACCATGTGATATGAAAGCATTCTACTCTTTCCCTTTTTCAGAAATACTGGTGTTTTTTTCCTGTTTGTTTTGTCTGTATTGTTGACTGTTAGGACATTTATCTTTGCTGCAGTGACTTTTAACCAACATTTTCAATTTAAAAGACTGACATTCAACTGACCTTTGCATGTCCTCTAACTGACAATGGTATTTTGCCAGACTGACCTTTAACTGACCTTAGCATTTTGTCAAAATGACCTTAAGCTGACCTTTGCAATTTGTCAGTGACTTTGCAACTTAACAACAGCTATAAACAACTGATGTTGGTCTATGTTGCATTAGCTTTCAGATGTTTACTATATTTCCACTCACACTTACAAATGGCTTTTACATTTGCCAAAGTGACCTTCAACTACTGACCTTGGCATTTTCTGTGATGTTATCCCAGTAAGGTGAATCAAACTCGTAGTCTCCCTTAAGAATCTTCTTGTACATCTGGGTCTCATTCTCATGGTAGAAAGGCTCATATCCACATAATCTGTCCAGAAATAGGGAATATTATAAAAGTGCAATCAATAGGGTTTTCCCTCTTACATTTTCTTCTTTTATCACCTTAAAGGTAAAGCTATATTTAACCTTTACCTTTTATTTAATCACCTTCCATCATTTCTCTTTCATATCCATAGCAGAGTTTTATAGCCTTAATGTTTAGTATATAGTATGATATAATCTTCTTTACTATTATCTAGTCTATCTAACTTTACGAATGACACTTGATAAACAGTGCTTTTCAAATTTTTATACATTACATATAGTACATTTGGGTAAACAAGACTAACAGTTCATGGATTCCTTTGTTGAAAATATTATTTAATGTGAATAATTTACTAGATCATAAGATATGATACATTGTAATGCTTGGTGACAGACCACTTAGTCACAGACACCCTGAGCAACACAATATAGAGCAAACCTAATACAACTGCGATGCATGATGGCAGCTGGTATTCTACACGTACTTACAGAATGTATGTGATCACGCCAATGCTCCAAAGATCCACTGCATTGTCATATTGTTTTCCTCGAACAACCTCTGGTGCTGGATTTAACAGAGATTTTTATATAATTTAAAACAATTAAAGATGCAATGCTTAATTGAGTTTTAGGGTATTTCTAACTAAAATTATGACCCATAGCTTCCAGTGTAGTAATTGGTGGAATCCAATGAATGCTAAAATAAAATTTGTTTGCTTCAGATTGTTTGGCACATTTACTGGACACATGCAAATTACTTCAATAAATTAAGTAAGCTTCTGTTGTTGCTAAGAACCAAGTTTAATGACCACAACTGAACTAAACCAGTAAATTTTATATCCAGATATGTGTCGATAACTTGTGAAGGTTTTCAATGTAAAATGGCTGATATTAGTTTTACTGATGCATAATCATCAGTTCCACACCACTCTTACCCAAAGAAAAAAGACTACAGAAAATAAAACAATAACAAGCCCCATAGCTATATATATACATACCACAGTATCCTGGTGTTCCACATACTGTGTTGGTGGTAACCTGTGAGGTGATGATTTTAGACAGGCCAAAGTCAGCTGAAATAAGAACAGAATAAACAAATGATCATGGGCAGTGTTATAACAATTGTTTTAATTGTAAAAATTAAAAAAATAGATAATAAAACAAAATTAAAAAACATGTTGTCATAAAAATTTAATGATAAAAATACTAATGCATCATTCAGTTTGTTAAACAACATTTTAACATAAGTATCAACTTACCAACTTTTAAGTTTGCATTTGCTGACAGATTTTCATACAGGAGATTCTCAGGCTGCAAAAAATAAACAACACTTTAACAAGCATGTCAAATAGGTTATACAGCAATTATAGGTGAAGAACTGAATGTGTCATATTTTAGTAGGAATGAAATCTATTCAAAATATCTTCAGATACAAATTATTCTTTGCTGCTAGTATTTTATTGAAAAGCATTTAAATTCAATAACACACATTGTAACACTTTTATAAGCCTTGTTTTGTTTTAAAATATATCATACCAACGTATTTTGTTTGCCCATAATAAACACTAATGCTAAATGTTAGGGTAACCAGCTGTGCACCGAAAGGTCAGCTGGAAAACCTTCCAATGTTGATTTGTTGTTCTAACCTGGGCTTAAACCCCACATGGTGAGGAGTTGTGTAAGTATTTAGTTAACCAATGTTATAAAACTTTAAACAAGTAAATAAAATAAGGGATGGCAAACACTACAAATCAGTAATCAATCCATTATCCTTACCAATGGTTCATCTGGCTAATCGGAATAATTTAATCATGATAAACAGGTAGGCATAGGCTAAGTTTGTTCCCATCCTTTTTAAGCCTTTAAGTCCTGTCTTTATATGGGAAGTAGGAAATTATTCTACTTTTAGCTTTGTATTATTGTTTGAAACATGTAATCACGTAAGATTATTTGTATAGAATCCATACCTTCAGGTCTCTGTGTATAATTCCATTTTCATGAAGATACTGTAAAGATAAAGTTAATTAAACAATAATAAATAAATTTTCAATTCAACAGTTACAGAAAAATTATCAAGAAATTGAACATGTATAATTTGAAAAATGTTGAAGGAAGAAAATTGAAATACATTTGAATAGATTTTAATTTCAAAATAAAAAAGCAACACATAAGTCCAAAACTTTCAGTGCAGTATTTTTCACATTACTGCTACCTTCCCCCCAAGTACCTAAGGTTTAAGAAATGTGTTACCGCTACCTTCACCCCAAGCACCTAAGGTTCACCCCAAGCATCTACTGTTACTGCTACCTTCCCCACAAGCATCTAAGGTTTATTAAATGTGTTACCACTTCCTTCACCCCAAGCACCTAAGGTTCACCTCAAGCATCTAATGTTATGAAATGTGTTATTGCTACCTTCACCCCAAGCACCTAAGGTTCACCCCAAGCATCTACTGTTACTGCTACCTTCCCAACAAGCATCTAAGGCTTATGAAATGTGTTACTGCTACCTTCCCCACAAGCATCCAAGGTTATGAAATGTGTTACTGCTACCTTCCCCACAAGCAACCAAGGTTATGAAATGTGGCACCCCTACCTTCCCCACAAGCAACCAAGGTTATGAAATGTGGTACCCCTACCTTCCCCACAAGCAACCAAGGTTATGAAATGTGTTACTACTTCCTTCCCCACAAGCATTCAAGGTTATGAAATGTGGTACAGCTACCTTCCCCACAAGCAACCAAAGTTATGAAATGGGGTACAGCTACCTTCCCCACAAGCAACCAAGGTTATGAAATGTGGTACCCCTACCTTCCCCACAAGCAAACAAGGTTATGAAATATGTTACTGCTTCCTTCCCCACAAGCATCCAAGGTTATGAAATGTGTTACTGCTACCTTCCCCACAAGCAACCAAGGTTATGAAATGTGGTACAGCTACCTTCCCCACAAGCAACCAAGGTTATGAAATGTGTTACTGCTACCTTCCCCACAAGCAACAAAGGTTATGAAATGTGTTACTGCTACCTTCCCCCCAAGCATCTAAGGTTATGAAATGTGTTACAGCTTCCTTCACTACAAGCATCCAAGGTTATTAAATGTGTTACTGCTACCTTTCCCACAAGCAACCAAGGTTATGAAATGTGTAACTGCTACCTTCTGCACAAGCAACCAAGGTTATGAAATGTGTAACTGCTACCTTCCCCACAAGCAACCAAGGTTATGAAATGTGTTACTGCTTCCTTCACTACAAGCAACCAAGGTTATGAAATGTGTTACTGCTACCTTTCCCACAAGCAACCAAGGTTATGAAATGTGTAACTGCTACCTTCTGCACAAGCAACCAAGGTTATGAAACGTGTGACTGCTACCTTCCCCACAAGCAACCAAGGTTATGAAATGTGTTACTGCTTCCTTCCCCACAAGCAACCAAGGTTATGAAATGTGTTACTGCTACCTTCCCCACAAGCAACCAAGGTTATGAAATGTGTTACTGCTTCCTTTCCCACAAGCATCTAAGGTTATGAAATGTGTTACTGCTACCTTCTCTCAAAGCACCTAAGGTAATGAAATGTGTTACCGCTATCTTCCTCCCAAGCATCGAAGGCTTATGAAACGTGTTACTGCTACCTTCACCGAAAGCACATAAGGTTATGAAACGTGTTACTGCTACCTTCACCGAAAGCACATACGGTTATGAAATGCGTTACTGCTACCTTTACCCAAAGCACCTAAGGTTTATGAAATGCGTTATTGCTACCTTTATCCCAAGCATCTAAGGTTTATGAAATGCATTACTGCTACCTTCATCCCAAGCATCTAAGGTTTTTGAAATGCGTTACCGCTACCTTCACCAATAGCATCCAAGGCTTATGAAACGTGTTACTGCTACCTTCACCGAAAGCATATAAGGTTATGAAATGTGTTACTAATACCTTCCCCACAAGCATCTAAGGTTTATGAAATGCGTTACTGCTACCTTTACCCGAAGCACCTAAGGTTTATGAAATGTGTTACTGCGACCTTCATCCTAAGCATCTAAGGTTATGAAATGTGTTACTGCTATGTTTCTCCAAGCATCTAAGGTTATGAAATGTGTTATTGCTACATTTACCCTAACCATCTAATAAGTCAGAATAAAAACTATTCAAATTTGACCATGAATTATTCAATTAGGATGTACCCATGGTTGATGTCTTTATAATTTAATTTGTGAACATTTACTTCATTATTTTAATTACCTAAAATATGAGAATGCTTAAATAACAACACGTGCTGTGCCTATGATCTAAGTGGTCAGGATTTTAATCATTATTTTCATCTGACAAATCAGAATGCTAGAGAATCCAAGTTGTGTGGTACATACCTTTGTTGCCTCCAGCATCTGCCTGACTGCCATAGCTGCATCCTTCTCAGAGTAATGGCCCCTGTTTACTATTCTAGAAATGAAGAAACAATAAATGGCTCCTGTTTACTATCCTAGAAATGAAGAAATAATAACTTATCTAAAGTGTCACAAGTCTAACATACACATATATTTATTATATCTCACACGATTTTCCCATGTTACATTCTCATAGACACACCAATTGAGAATCTGTAATGTTACCCTGTGACATTACATTTTTTCCATCATGTGTGTCTAAAATAGGTTTCTGGGAATAAGAAAAACTGGTATGATTAATAGCTTACTGAAATGTGTTGAAATTTGTGATTACCAACACTTAATATAATTTCCAAAATGACATATTTAACTACAAAATACATTGGGAATTTAGATGGTGGATGATATCAAGAAAGACACTTTGCAACAATGAGGACTTAAATTTGGAAAGGATGAATGACAGAAACTAAGTTGTAGATTAAATGTGAATCAAAAACATTTTCTGTTCACTTCTGATGACATAGCCTTTTAGTAGGCTCAAATCTGGCATCAAGTAATTAACAGTTATTTACTTTAGAAATCTTGGTGAAGATTGGACCATTAGTGTGGCCACTGAGTTGATAACATTTTCTAGAATTTTACCAAGTAACCTACTGAATCCATATGACTCACTTCAAAACATATGTACGATTTCATACTGGCAAACATGCTGGCCAAGTGTGGTGAAGATTGGGCCATAAATGGAGCATCTAGTGTGTTCACATGCTTTTTCTAAGATTTGACCTAGTGACCTACTTTTTGACCCCACATGGCCCAATAATAAACTCTTCCAAGATTTCATGCAGACAAACATTCTAACCAAGATTGATGAAGTTTAGTATATAAATGTGGCCGGTAGTGTGTTCACAATTTTTTTCTAAGATTTGACCTAGTGACCTACTTTATGACCCCATGTGACCCAGTTATGAACTCATCCAAGATTTCGTGCGCACAAACATTCTGATCAAGTTTGGTGAAGATTGGGTCATAAATGGGGCTTCTATTGTGTTTACAAGCTTTTTTCTAAGCTTTGACCTAGTGACCTACTTTTGATCCCATATGACCCAATAATGAACTCGTCCAAGATTTCATGCAGACAAACATTCTGGTCAAGTTTGATGAAGTTTGGCCTATAAATGTGGCCTCTGGTGTGTTCACAAGCTTTTTCTATGATTTGACCTAGTGACCTAGTTTTTGACTCCAAGTGAGCCAGTTATGAAATCATCCAAGATTTCGTGCAGGCAAACATTCCGATCAAGTTTGGTGAAGATTAGGCCATAAATGGGGCCTCTATTGTGTTCACAAGCTTTTTCTAAGATTTGACCTAGTGAACTACTTTATGACCCCATGTGACCCAGTTATGAACTCATCCAAGATTTCGTGCAGACAAACATTCTGATCAAGTTTGGTGAAGATTGGGCCATAAATGGGGCTTTTATTGTGTTCACAAGCTTTTTCTAAGCTTTGACCTAGTGACCTATTTTTGATCCCATATGACCCAATAATGAACTCCTCCAAGATTTCATGCAGACAAACATTCTGGCCAAGTTTGATAAAGTTTGGCCTATAAATGTGGCCTCTAGTGTGCTCACAAGCCTTTTCTATGATTTGACCTAGTGACCTAGTTTTTGACCCCAAGTGAGTCAGTTATGAAATCATCCAAGATTTCATACAGGCAAACATACTGATCAAGTTTGGTGAAGATTGGGCCATAAATGGGGTCTCTATTGTGTTCACAAGCTTTTTCTAAGCTTTGACCTAGTGACCTACTTTTTGAGCCCACATGACCCAATAATGAAGTCATCTAAGATTTCATGCAAACAAACATTCTGACCAAGTTTGGTGAAGATTGAGCTATAAATGTGGTCTCTAGTGTGTTCACAAACTTTTTCTTAGATTTGACCTAGTGACCTTTTTTGTGACCCCACGCGACCCATTTACGAACTCATTCAAGATTTCACGCAGACAAACATTCTGACTCAATATGAAGAAGATTTGGCCATAAATGTGGTCTCTAGTGTGTTTACAAGCTTTTGCTAAAATTTGACCTAGTGACCTACTTTTTGACCCTAAGTGACCAAATAACGAACTTATCCAAGATTTCATGTAGACAAACATTCTGACTAATTTTGATGAGGACTGGCCTATAAATATGGCCTCTAGTGTGTTCACAAGCTTTTGCTAAAATTTGACCTAGTGACCTACTTTTTGACCCCACGTGACCCAGTTACAAACTCATTTAAGATTTCACACAGACAAATATTCTGACAAAGTTTGGTGAAGATTGGGCTATAAATGTGGTCTCTAGTGTGTTCACAAGTTATTTCTAAAATTTGACAGTGACCTACTTTTTGACCCCAGGTGACCCAATAATGAAGTCATCCAAGATTTCATTCAGACAAACATTCTGACCAAGTTTGATGAAGATTGGGGAAAAAATGTGGCCTCTAGTGTGTTCACAAGCTAAAATGTTGACGACGAACGACGGACGCCGGATGACGGCTGAAGCAGTATCACAAAAGCTCCCCTTGAGTATGTTGTGCTCAGGGGAGCTAAAAAAAACAGATCTCAGTGAGGGCAAGGGAACAGAATATTCTCTCTCAGCAGTTTGTGTTAACCTTGGTTTATGCCTTAATTAGGGATAACCGTCTTGGGTGAGTATTTTATATTTTATCAGCTAAACTAGGATCTGACATTTATATATTTGCAATGATAAACTTGAATAAAAAATGTTAAAACCAAGGCACCAATTCTAACCTTTGGTTACCAAGAGTGATGGCTGTTTCTGTCACAATTTAACCAGTGTTTATCAAGGTCTACTAGAAACTTAACAATTGCCACTCATAATAAGCCTTCATTTGAATCTAAATGAGTAGTATATAACAATGTTACCTGTCTATTTAAATTGGTCCTACAATGAAACCTTACTATATTAGAAGTATTTGTATAAAATAATTATTTTATTTCAATCATAATTAACACCAAAACGATTTTCAAAGATGCCTTTAAGATAATGAAGGAATAAATAAGTATGAATAAAAAGAAAGGAGAATGCCACAATTACTTCCTTACCTGTCAAAGAGCTCCCCACCTGTAACCAGCTCCAGCACCAGTAGAATCTGGGTAGGCGTCTCATATACTTCCTTCATACGGATCTAATCAACACAGTGTAGTTACATCAGTATGAAACTTTTATAATTTTGTCTAAATAGCAAGTTATTTTTACATTTGCACAGCTTATTTGTTATTCTCTAAGGCCTAGAAAAAATATGTTTGTTTAGGAACACCCTGCTGGTGATCCTAAAGTTTTCACATGAAGTTAGAACATATAAATTCATCAAATAATGTATCAATAGCACATAAAGAGCATGCATATCATTGTAAATAGGTTACAAGCAGTATACAATTTTAACTGTCACACATTGGTATCCATACCACCAGAGGAGTTTCTAAAACATACAAAACTAGACTATTCATAACATACTAACTGTAGTGCTGTTTCTTTGCAAATTCTTTTTTTCATATATAACCTACCACATTTTGATGCTTGATCTTCAACAAGATTCCAATTTCTGTATTGACTACATTTCTGTCCACCTGAAACAGACAATATAAAAATCTGAACAAAGACTATAAGATTATGTTAAAATGCTTGAAGTGGATATATCGTGCTTTTTCACTTATAAGACTACTTCACCTGTGAAATTGCCGGTTTCTGCTTCGACCCTCTTATAAGATGAGGCGAAAAAATGAAACAACCAGTCATGCTGTCTCAACAAAAGGGTTAATTGGTAAACACGGACTGTAAATTTCACATGTTGTGGGATGTAGCGCGTGGCAGCATGATATTAATTTCTTTGATCTACGTCACCGAGTCTGGTATGACAGTACACTATATATCAGGAAACAGTGCACTGTCCTTGTGTACATGCCGCCAATCAATAATTTCATTGAGAAATGTAATTGGCAGCAGCTTATAAAACACATTGTTCACTCCCTCACTGTCAAACTGCTCCGATCGATATCACCTTGATAACAGCTTATCTTAGAGTCAGTCAAGCTGACCCATGTAATGAGGCAAGTCTACACAGAAACACCAAGTAAATTACATCTTTGATTATCTGGCAGACTGAAGTTGAAAGTTTATTTCATGTTTATTGAATGATTATAAGCTGTGCTTCATGAAGAACATAGGGAAATGTATGTGAGACAGTTAATCAATGACTGACAGAATTAAAATTTTAATAAAGGTAAATTATCGGTAGTCGTTAATGACAGCACGTCGGCTCATTTCATAACCACTTACAAGTTTATGTGGTATGTTTTCGCCCTAAAACAACGTGAAAACCTTTTTGCCTGGTCACTAGACACCACCTACAAGACAAGCCCCACACTTCGAATATGAAGTTTTGAGGAAAAATCACCATCTTATAAGTGAGAAAATACGGTAACACCACCTTGTTGGAGGAAAAGTAACAGCAAAGACATAAACATGTATACATGCAAAGATAAGAAACCATAATTAGTTGATTAACAAATCTTTCTGATTTTATGCAGCATACATGTGGCTCTGAGAGAGCCTCAGGAAGGAAACGAAACTTCCAGGATTCCTCAAATATACCCAAATATCCATTAAACTCTAAGCCACATTGTTTCAAACTGCCAACAGATGCAGCTTTCCTTCCCTGTTGTTTTGTAATAGCTGCCATAAAGCTTGTCTGTGATTATAAAAACTGGAAAGAGTATAGCTTTCTTGCTTAAACACCCTTTAGAAGGCTACTTCTAGACTGGTTGGCCTAGTGTCAGAATAATGTGAATAAGAATGGCATCATGTCAGGTGTTCAAAACATGCTATCATTGTGAAGGCAGTGCTTTTATTGCTTACAATTAACACTTTTTTACAATATGTCACCAGAGTGCTGATAGGACACAACAGCTGACGGATAAATGGCTGACGTATAAAAGTCTTTATATTAGTTTATATCATCAAAACATTTACATTTTAAATCAACCATCTGATCATACAGAATTTATAATATAATATAAAGTCATGGCATACCTTTTTGTTGATCACCTTTACTGCCCATTGCTGGTTAGAACCTTTGAATTCACATTTGTATACTTTCGATGTAGCACCACTATAAATAAGAACAATCAAATATCATTATGTTGTCTTTTGTATACATTGCTGCCAAATAATTCTCAAACATGCAGCATTTTTTTTTGTGCCTAAAAACTTGGTAACTCTGACGAATCAGGATTGCAAAAGTATAAATTTATGTTAAAGAACAATGTGAAAGAGTTCTTGTAACCAGTCTGACCTTGCATACATCGATTATCAAATATGTCCGAATACCATGTGAAACCGGATTTATAACCACTTCGTTATAACGACACCTGTTGTTACTTAAATTATACATGAATAAATTATTTATTAGGCAAGTAATTCGCCATAAAATATGCGTTTTCTGTATAAATTCAATGAATTAGTTATACAAAGGCATCTTAATTTTATATTGTTAAAATATCTACCTGCAACTAATGTAAATAAATAACGGTAACCATGTACACGATGGGGTATCTTTCTTACCATCCTAATTCCTTTCCAAATGTGTAATGTTGCTCGATTGGGATGTCTTTTATGCTCTCCTGGATCCAGCAATCATTTAATTCTTCAGCAGGCATCTTTGAAAGTTGTGTCGCTTTGCGATATTACTGACCAAACATCAACATTAGCAACCAGTAGCTTGACCTATTTACGTTAATTGGACTTCCGTTTACAATGACATCGACCAAAACATTTACAATAGGCGAAATATTGTCACCGTCATCCTTTCCCACATTCATCAACGCAGAGTTATCGTTCGTTACTTTCTCTGCAGTAATGAACTGACACTGAATATGAGACTACACAATTATAAACTGTAATAAATAAAAACTGTATTTTGATGTTTGTTGTTGTTGTTGTTGCTGACTATTAACAATCCACACAGAGAGATCAAAATCAAAATTGGAAGTTAGCTGTTTTAATACGTTCCAGATTTCCTGTGGATGTTTAACACCAATCGTTTAATCGAAACCCAACGTTATTTTTTAATTTTGGTGATGTCAAAAAATTCAATAAACAATATAACTTGCCTTTGTCGTTTTATAAATAATACTTTATAATTATAACACTTTAGTGATTTTGTTTGTTACAACTTAAGTACAGTAATTACATTTATGCGTCCATATTTCTGACAGTATTTTTCTGCTTGTTGTTATAAATAATAATTGCACTTTCCGATATTTACTTTTAGCCAATATAAAGTGAATGCATATAAAGGTTGTCTAGCGTATATAAATAGAGAATACCAGGTTAGTGTTGATATAGATAAATGTTATCATATGCGAGGCTAAGAAAATCGGGCCGAGCATATTTCTGCGTCCATATTTCTGACAGTATTTTTCCGCTGCTTGTTGTTTTCCAAATTATAAATAATAATTGCACTTTCAGGTATTTACTTTTAGCCAATATAAAGTGAATGCATATAAAGGTTGTCTAGCGTATATAAATAGAGAATACGGTGGGATAAAAAGAATACCAGGTTAGTGTTGATATGGATAAATGTTATCATGCGAGGCTAAGAAAATCAGAAAGAACGAGGCTTGATTTTCGGGCCGAGCATGATAACATTTATCTATATCAACACTAACCTGGTATTCTTTTTATCCCACCATCAACAGCTTTTCAAAGGGAAACATTTAAATTTACCGCTACTGCTCCTCCC
The DNA here is from genome assembly GCA_007844125.1 of Sinonovacula constricta. Lineage (NCBI taxonomy): Eukaryota > Metazoa > Mollusca > Bivalvia > Cardiida > Solecurtidae > Sinonovacula > Sinonovacula constricta. The sequence continues at coordinate 10,466,454 of CM017559.1, forward strand.
TTACATGATCTGACATTCCCATGCAATACACGAAATTCATACGCGAACAATAGAGTAATTCGGCTATAAGAAATAGTTCTATTTTACAAAAAAAAAAGAAAGACAATAAACATGTTATTTCTTTTATTTTATTTGCGCTATACATAAGGTTGTAATTTTATTGATTACGATAACTAAAAATATTGGTTAGAAAAAATGAACAACAAAAATCACACCCTCGTGTAAAGTTTTACATGTAGATCTAGTGTGTAATGTCAAGGCCGTGTAACATTAAAGTTGCTTCGCACTTGGCATTAAGAAACGCAAATTACATTCGAGGATTGTGTGTGTTTGTGGATGTAACAAACAGTAGCTCATGGATTTTAATTGTTGATGACATTGAAATTATGAACATTGAATATAGCGCTTTAAAATTTCGAAGATAGTTGTGTTTTTGACAGGGTCACTTGCGAAATTTGGATAAATGTTGCCATTGTTGGGATTGGAGGTGGTGGGTTGGTGTTCATGTTTACGTCTAGAAACTGTGATTTTTAGCACATTTGTCCAGATCTGTGCAGTTAGCTGTATTTGGTTCGACTAAAGATCGAGCTTTATCTAAACCATTTTAATGTTCATCATGTAACGACATTTGATCATCAGGGTCTGTCCTAAGATTAGGCAGATAACGCAACCAGAGACAGTCACCACAGATTCAAGATCAATGTCCTTCTCAAAAATGTTCGGATTGAAGCCAGATTTTGCCTCGAAATCCTCGTAGCTCATCTCTTCAACACTGCTTAGGTTTTTACACGATTCTTCATCACATTCTTTCAATTCACACTAAATAACATCAAAACGGTGACTCGCATGATCTGACATTTCGAAGGCTGTTTTTATTTTTGCAGACTACAAATTCGTACTTTTTTAATGCTATTACCAAACAATTTTAATCATGTTCCTGTATTGTTTGTGAATATTAACCCCGAACTGATGAATACATTACACGGTAGTTGCACACGCTCCAATATCAGTTGTTAAATAAATTAAGAACATGTGCTTGCCGAAAATATTTCGCCGTGATAAATGATTTTTTCGTTATTCACGAGATTTTCGTGCTGTTAAAATGGTTAGCGCGGGAAATTGAACCAGCAACTACCGTGTAATGTATTCATCAGTTCGGGGTTAATATGAATTCACAAACAATAATACATGTTGTTTCATTTTTCTGATAGATCTATTTTATTTATTTTTTTTGTTCAAATTTTCAATATCATTGTTAAATAAAACTTTGGAATAGCGCGATCAACTATTCGGTTAGCTCAGTCGGTAAACACGCTGCTACTTAAGTTCTCAATCCTCCAGGACAGAGATCGAAACCGCTCTCATCCTTTTTTTTTAAATAGCCTCTTTTGCTCTGTTTAAACAATCTTTATATTATGGACATTTCTGGGGTGACCACAAGCATAATTACGGGATAAGTGAGTTTCGTTCTCGTAAACATTGCTGATCGTTTCGTGAAAAAAGTAGTCCGGCTTAGAGCCGGTGCGCGAATATCGGTTGATAAAGCTCATCTTTATCACACGGGTTATATCAACCGATATTTACAGAGATGGTGGGATAAAACAACAACTAACCACGTTTAATGTGATATTTGATCGCCAGTTAAACATCGAACTTACCCAACCCCAACCAATTAACCCCCACCCCCAAACATGGACACATACACATCACTCACTTACTTTCTTTTTTTGGACTTTTTTTCTTGGTTAAGAGAATTAAAAGAGTCGCCGCTGTTTTCAACTATTTTTATGGGAATATCATAAACAATGTAGTCTACAACTTTAGACAACTCATGCATGACTTTAGGTTATTTGTATAAGTCAGTCAACAACATTGCACTGGTTGGCTGGATAGTGATGCAAACGTTAGTATAAAAGGATTGATTATGTGACATTACGTGCAGACGCTATCATTAATTACCTCTTATTCACCCCCACTTCCAAACAATTAACACACCCACCTCCAACAAACACACAAATTCACACACACGCGTGCGCGCGCATACTCACGCACAACTCTGACCATGTCACTTTAACGGTTTTCTAAACTAGTATCCTTTACATTCTTGAAGAAAGTTGTAGAAGTTAACAAATTGTTATAATTTCATAATTTCTAATGAGTCATTCGTAATAAGGATATAACGAGACTATTTTTTCTATGAAACATGGGTGTTTTGAAAAGTATTCGGCTTACAAAATGTGACAACATGCACAGAACCTAACGTAGCCATAGTTACATCACATTGAACCCTCCCGCATTTCAAGTGTAAACAAACAAACAAAAAACAATCAGACAACAACAACTACAAAGTTGCGCAAATTTGTCAGTAATTCGTGAAATAAAAGAATAATTTTCTTACTATTTTATGAATTATGTTAATTTAACTTTGTTGAAAGTGTAAAATTCTTTTATTAAAATCAATAAAATGTGGCATAAAAAGGGTCAAATAAACAAATGAGTGATTTTCTTTTCACTAACTCTTCATGATACTTTTTCAAAAGCTTACAGAAGGGGTATTTGACTAGCAAGACAGTACTCTACTATCAATGCCAGTTTAAAAATAAATACCTCGCGAGATTAATCTGCTTTAGTTTGCCTTTATTTATTAAGTCATATGTCTCACCCCTAGAAATACAGTGCTGTCCCAGAGATGCAGCGGTAAATGCTTGGCTCGATTTCGTTAATGAACTAAAGACACGCGTTAGAAGACCTTATTCTGTAGTACTAATGGGTCAAAGAAATCATCAGCCAAGGGGACCTTTCGGCATGAAAATCAGCACAGGCTGCTAAAAATTATGAAGAGAATCAAATGTGTCCATTTTTGCGACTCCTTTCTTTCACAGCGTTACATTTTGCCCTGGGTTACTTGGGCACAGTTAACCAATTGTAGTTAACGGGGTTTAGAAGTATCTATTATGTTTCCAACGTTAGCAGCAAAATTATTTTCTCCACGAATATACAATTTAAATTTGCATTCCGCCTAAATTCTATTCAATGCATTTGCATCATTGATTTTACACTAATGCAACCTACCTAACAAAGTTTTCAAATTTTCCTGTGGGACAAGAAGTCGTACTACAATTTCTATGAAACACACAGTTTAATCACATAGTTTAACTCACAAAGCAGAATCACCAAATGTTAGCGCGTAGAAATACCACATCTAGTGAAACGTGGTACGTGCGACCAACTCCGTCGCCACACTCCTCTCACTGGTTACGCATTGCTGTCTTGTACTGTGACCTGGCTCTTAACATTCTGCTTAGTAAGTAACATTGAAGGCAGAGTTGTGAAATTTGAGAAGAGAGTTTTCTTCAAAATATTTTACGGCAGTGTATCGACAACTTGGCTAATTTTTTCAAAGCGTGACGTCTATTCCAAAAGCAGTGAATAGCACAGTACATATGTATAGGCAGTCCGCAAGCGTGTCATACAACCTTTTGAAGTTAAATAAATTGAATAGTTGTAGCTTTGTAAACTTGTTTTTAGAAGAAGTGCTTGATGATTACAAATTTCACTTGTATGTTTTTAATATAAAATCACCAAAAAGTATACACGAAGGGGGTTCTGGGACAACCATCTCTAAGAGGCCGTATTTTTTTTCAAAGAGGCTTAGCCGGGGTAATTTCTCAAAGAGGCTTAGCCGGGGTAATTTCTCAAAGAGGCTTAGCCGGGGTAATTTCTCAAAGAGGCTGAGCCGCCTCACCCATGGCTAAGTCTCCACACCTGAAACATAGGGTCATTTCAATGAGGACAAACATCTCTGTAAGGGCCTCAAATATATTTGGAATACCTACTCGCAAAATACCGCAGTAAATAACAAGTTGCCGGCCTGATGTGTATTCCGGAAATAAATTACACATGTCCTCAATACAGTATATGGCAGTTTTTATGCTGCGAATTTATACAAGAGATTGACATCTCCACGCCACTCTTGGAGCAGCTCAGCCAGGTCGGCGTCTCTAAAGGCGTGAATCCAAAATGTTATCTTGTGTTTTCTGGTATAGGATCTAACATCTAACAAACCAATGTATACATCCTAAGCAGGAGAGGACGGAGACACCCAGAACCAATCAAGCGATCTACGTCCTATGGTGATATATAAAAGAAAAAAAAACAACAGTCTGAAACATTAATAAGTACTTATTCTTTTCGATGTAATAAGCAGCGCCCCCCCCCCCCCCCCCCCCCCCCCTTGGGAAACGCGATTGATTAAATATCCCCGAACGCACATCCTCCAACGCTAACAACAGTGTCAAGGTTGCTAGGAGCCCCGTCGAGGGTGTTTGACTCGGTGTTGAGCTGGTCTAAGTGTATAAACAGCTGCTTGATTGAGGCTTACGTCCAACGGATGGATAGATCTAGGCGGCCTCGTCTTAGGATCAAGACCAAGGAGTTTTCTAAGTTCTACAGACCGTTGGTTTTATCGGTCTCTATACTAAAGCCTTGGAGAGCGGCAGACATACCAGCCTTAACTTTTTTGAACGACCACATCCCGGGTTCAAGTATAAAGCGTTTCCCCCCAACGTCGTCGAACCTCTGTGCGTATTGAATTGTTGTACCACCGACAACGTAGTTGATAGACCGCAGACAGACCCTGAGCGACCCATGTCTGTTGTCGATTGGCTTTTGAAGAGTTGAAGGATCCTGCGTTATGTCTGTGATCGTCTAAAACATCTTAAGATAATCGGATGGTCGCGTTCTCCTTAAATATTGACGCCAAGTATAAGACAGGCGGCGTCTACATGAACATTCCTGAAGCCAAGAACCCTTTGACTCTCTTCATCCCAGTAGGCGACAACGTGGCCTTCACAACGATGGTGCCGGACATGGTAAAAATATGTTCTGCCGCCGGTTAGGGCCGATTCTGTACCCCAGGCCTGAAACGGGACACCTAAACAGTTCTGGCAAAACTAGCCCAATTTCACCGTTTGGGCGGCCACTGCGGCTGTGAGGTCTCATTTCAGGACCACCTTGACAACCCGCCTTACCAGCTAATAAAGGCTGTGTGCACCTTTCATATGTATCACACCATAAGGCGGCTTCATTGGGTGATGAAGGTGGCCCTTCCAGAAGACACTTTCTGGTACCGCTCTCAAACACCTACGACCATAGAGCCTATAAGTGCCTTTGTCAGGAGTTTGACTTAGACCCAGCGACGGACTGAAAACAGAAGATATTTTCCAACTCAGGAGGTCTTGGGGATGTGCACACCAGGGGGCACTCGTGTGGAGTCGGACAGACTTCAGGCGTGACAGCCAGAAAAAGCACGTGGCAGGTCAAAACGTTGGCAACCTTATCCCGGAAATGATGACGTTCGGAACAGAAGTCTATTGAGACAGGCACTGCGGTGTTTCTTCCAGCGACTGGTAGGCCCCTAAAACTCGCACATAGAGTACATTTAACAGGATCCGAGAGTAGACGCCTGAAGCACATTTCGTGTTGCAACGGTCTAAGGGCATGACGAAGGACGGGATCAAAAGCGTCGACGAGTCGGTCCGAACTTATGTCTGGGCTATGCTGGGGGCTCAAGCACAGCCGCGAATAGGCGATACCAAAATATGTTACAGTTCGTGGGCTCTGAAGTCAGCTTTTCGTCCGTTCAGGGCCTGTACATGGCCTCTAGCAATATGTTTTCTTAAATCGACTAAGATCGGATCGGCTACAACACCAAAATATTGGTGGCCGACGAAGGGATGAAGCTCGGCTGTTACATCAACGCCGATGACACCAGTAGTACCATCCTCACACCCTGCTTCACTGCAACCGCAAACAAATGGGTCACCACCTTCTTTCGACCCGCCGAAAGTCCATGTGAAGCCCCTGAGCACGAAGACCATAAAACGGCTCTGATTGTTGGCAGCGTCACGGTGGCTGGACTAGCCTTTAGTTGGTTTTGCTGATTTCTTGAACCAATTTTAAACGGCGATTGATAGCATTCCAGCGACCGCCACAACCAGGGCCATCGTGTTCTCGGCAAGCCATCCTGCCACTTTGCCAGAGGTATTTAGCAGCCAGCTCACAATGCTTCCATTAATGCCTGGTAGAGCGTCAGCGGCTTTTTCTGCCAACTTGCCAAGTAGGCTTTTGAGGGCTTTACGTTGTTTTACCCACTCCTTGATCCCGTCATTATCCATTGGCGTTTGAGGAGCAGGCAGTGTGCTACCAAGCATAGTGATAGCTATAACAATAGTGCTGAGTGGCATTCCTATTGCGGTCAAGATCGAAACAATTGTGATCCCAAGCTCCCTGAACAAGGTTCGTATTCGCTCAACCATTGTCATGTCGTCATCTAGAATCCTGCTTATTGTTTCACGAATTCAGCTTATTTGGTACCTGAGTGCCTTCTTGTTGGCTGAAGCTGCTTCTAGCCGCGCAGACCTCTCTTCTTCTAGATTTTTATTCATTCCAAAGTGAGGCGTTTCTAATCAGGGTCTTCGGTTTTCGAGATTTGTCTGTTTTCCATAGCTAAATGCTCGTCTAGTGCTGTTAGCCGAGCTAGATTGTGTGTTAGCTGAGTCTGCATTGATTTATCAAGCCTTCTGAGCTCCCGATACTGGTACATAAGGTATGTTCTATCCAGGTCTGTTGTATCTAGGGGTTGGCCATGAAATGTTTTAGAACTGTTTCCTCCGATTCAGACAATTCAATTGAAGCTCTGTCAAGGATTTCCATTTAAATGTCTACGGATGCTAAGGTTTTTGCTAGCTATGTCTCTGCATTTTGAAGAGGTTCTGCTATAGCAGGTTTGACAGCCAGAAAAAGCACGTGGCCGGTCAAAACGTTGGCAACCTTATCCCGGAAATGATGACGTTTGGAACAGAAGTCTATTGAGACAGGCACTGCGGTGTTTCTTCCAGCGACTGGTAGGCCCCTAAAACTGGCACATTGAGTACATCCAACAGGATCCGAGAGTAGACGCCTGAAACACATTTCGTGTTGCAACGGTCTGAGGGCATGACGAAGGACGGGATCAAAAGCGCCGAGCTTTTCATCCGGACAGGGTTTGACGGCCTTTTCTACCGCTCCCCCCCCCCAGCTCCCCCTCTTTCAGTCTGTTAATCAGTTCATTTCGGACGATTTCACCATCATGCCTAGATTCTATTGTTGACAAAGCAAGTAGTTTTCCATCACGTTTGCTTTGGAGACCATTGCCTTTGTATGCCTTAGGATGAAGCTGCCCCTTTTTGTCGAATTTGAACTTTGAGTAGTCACTGCCATTTGGCATCACCCCTCTGTTTAATATATTTTGTCGTAATAGTCGCGATGATGCTCTGAAGAAGCAGGTCGCCTGCGAGCGCTCCTTGGGGGTTACCAACGGAAGTCTCATCAACTAAGATAAGTTCAATACATACATCTTGCAATGTCAAGCAACAGTTTCGGTCGAAAACTCAATCCACACAGGAGGAGTGAAAGGCACCATATAAGCGGTTGTTGCGACCCGCAATCAATCGACAATGGACCAAAATCAGCAGCTGTTGGTTAGGTTCCCTAACATCGGAACCCATGATGTCAGTACCCGTAAGAGTCCGCCTCAGTTTTAAAATCGGGCTAAACTCAACTGGCGTCAATGGCACCGTTGAACAAAACCTGGACCGGGCCATCGTGAAGAAGACCATGATCAAGATTAGTGGTAATGAAATCATGTCAGTCGATGACAGCGACGTGCTAAACTGCTACTTTGACCTCTGGAAAACTGAACAGGAGCGTACTAACGCACATTACCAGGGGATCGACCTAACGACCAATTGCAACGTTACATGGCTAAAGGTCAAGGCTGGCAACAAAGTGGACACTAAAGCTAAGGATAATGCCATCGCCTGGGCCTATGGAAAGCAGTTCCACATCACACTGGACTTTGAGCTGCTCGAGAGTCACACGCCATTCCACCAGTCTGCACTCAGTGACAGCTTCGAGTACGCACTCATATCTAACGATTACAGCCATGTCATTATGGCCACTGGCGACACCGCTACCTCCTACAACATAGAAACCATTAATCTGGAGTTTGAGGTAGTCACACAGCCAGAGTTGGCATCCTCGATACGCAACCAGTACAACAGCAGACTAGCAATCGTGTACTACAAGGTCCTCCGACACTGCAAAATCATTAAAACAAAGCGAAACCATATGGAACAGCAATCTAAACGTACTGGTGCAGAGCATGGAGGGAGTCCTTATGCTGTTCGAAGAACTAGTAGAAAACTTCTCCCGCCAAACCGAAGCTTTCTACAACCTCAAAATAACCAAAGGTGGAGATAACTGTGCAGGGCATTCAAAACCAGCTGTACTCTCAAGGCATGCGTCCATATCAGCAGTGGGACGAAGCAAGAAAGTTCTTCGGCTGAGGCCGCAATTGACACCCCGAAATAGCAGCAGCTGCTTAAGACCTGGGACTGGCGGCCTGCAACCTCATCAAACATTTGTCTGAGGAGTTTTACCTGGAGGCTGACCCTTTCGTCAAGATGCGCTAAGCACCGCAGCCTGTGAGCTGTATCATCGCTATGGCATGTACATAGCTTCTTTTACAGCCATGCTGTGCACTTTTGAGTACTGTCAACTTAACGGTAAACTTAAGACTCAATAAAGTACTCATAGAAACTTCTCGGGAACTGACACAGTCGGACTAGACCGCAGCTCCGCCTCTAGGTAACTAAGTCCCCTCCCCTCCACCCCCCAAAAAAAAAGTGGTTGCTGGGAGAGCAGGTGCCCAGGCCCGGAAGAGAAATAAGGAGAAGGTCGTTGATGAGCTCCGGCAACTAAACAGAGAAAAAAGAAGAAACCCCTCCTCATCCAGCCCTTGTGAAACAAGAAAGGACGACACTTTCGGTGCCTGCGGCAGACGGGGAGTCTCCACAAAGTCGGTATGATCTGGTCCTCATCGCTGGTGCCATTGTCTTTGGTGTAGTCGTCTGGGCAGCATCCCGAAGAGGTGTTAGCACAGATACGTCTGGCACAGCACCTTTTACAGCCCGTCAGAGCATTAGAAAAGAAACTAGTGTTGAATACCTCGAATCTTAACTATATGAAATAATGTCAACCTGGTGACCAAACGTGGAACAAATTTTGAATGCTATCTACCACGGTGCTGTGATTGCTAGTTTGGCAATTGCTGTGTTTACAGGCAGCAATTACCTGTTCTCGATGCTAAAAGTCTAGCATCGAAAAAGAGCGTCAAACAGACGATGTTGTTATAGAACAGTTCCAGGCAGCACAGGCGGCCTTTGCAAAAAAGACTTGACTATCCTGACTATATCGAGGATAAGCGTTGCCGTCAAGGTCACTCCATTTAAACTTTTATGGATGTATACTTAGCTGTGGCCGAATGCGCTCTTGTGGCCGGTCATCAACTCGAGCCTTTAAGCCGCGAACCTAGATTATAAGACTTCTATGAACTATCAAACAATCAGAAAACCAGAGAAATTGTGCTTATCATGTTGGCGCTTTGTGCCGCCAGAGTTACAGGTTATTACACTGAAAAAAATTGTTGCACAAGTTTATTTTTATTTTTGGCTTTGTAGTAGACAATGTGATATTTAAACAGTTTAGCAGTATAAGTGCTTTCTCACCTGTTTATACAGCATGCCAGGGTGGTCCCGATCCCCACACAGAAATTCAATGTTTCGGCTGTGATTGAAGTACACCATGCAGATCTCCTGTTTTATACCACAAGACAAGGTAGGTCGTAAAGAGTATACATACGCCCTAACTGTTGTTGATGTTGCTAGTCGGTTCAATTCCGCAGAGCCCTTAGTGATTAAAACAGCGGAAGCGGTTGCTGAGGTCCCCCATCAGATCTATAAACGAGTGCCTCTACGATACCCTAAATTTCTACAGGTAGATTTAGGGCATGAATTTATGGCTGCGGTCTTTTATCTGCTTGCAAAAAACAAGACCGAGGTAAGGCAGGGCCGCGTTGACATACACAGAGATCAGGCCATATTAGAGAGATTCAGTCGAACATTGCCGAAGCAGCTATTCAGCCCAATAGTACGCCCAATAGATGTGGCTTGAGGGCGCACGTTCATCTGAGTTGGTTGGTAGGCTGCCTGCGGTCGTGGCTGCTTTGAATGGTAAATTGAGCAGACTGACGGGTAAGAGGCCTAGTGATGCCATTTAGTTGACAACTGTGACACAAAAGGCCTCTGCACCTGCCCACCGCCCTGTTGGTTTGAAGGAGCTCTAAATCCCTTCGGAGGCCAGCGTTCGTTACTTATACCAGCCAGGCGTGTTGGAAGGTGGGCGCCGCCGTGCAACTGATCCCATTTGGTATTTTTGTGTGTAACGGATCGCCAATATGTAACAAAATCCTTTGAACCTGTGCTGTACTACTAGCATGGCTTCGTGAGGGAAGAAGTACTTGTTGTGCCACCCAGCTGCTGCCAGATGGGGTCCTACAGAGACACTAACAGAGACTTTATATGTCTGTGACCATAAGCCAGCGTCGGATATCAAGCGCTTTGCGTCGAATGGTGAGACTAAGATCTTATTGACATGCTGCCCGTAGATCTGGTCCTTAACAACCCTCACAATTTCCATGCCATGGCAGAATGTTAATTTATTGAAGAGAGCCTCCTTACACATCTCCGCCGTATCATCAGCTTTTTTTACCCCCTTCACTTTATTAATGTTGGATTCTTCCAGGATGCTGTACATCTTGAGCCAAGTCCTACGTATTCGACTATAGTGTGCCTATCACACCCATCCTTCATCTTGCCTGACAACTTCTTGTTGGCTATGCTGTGAAGATGATGATCTTTCGGGTGGTCGGAAGTGTCGTAGAGGTTGATCTTCCTACCTATGTCGGCATACACATCCTCTGTCTAGATTTCGAGAAACAGGCTGTCAGTGTCTGTGTAAAGCAAATGGCAGGGGTGCCCATATGGGGCCTTCCGACGGTTATAGTAGAAGTCATTAATGAGGAACTTACACAGACCAAGGATGCTCATGCCCGTGTAGAATAGGTGGTTCAGGGCAAGGCGACTCTTGTGCAAATGGATAGCCGCAAGATCGCCACCAAAGATGTTGGCCCTCACGTACGATAGGCTAGCTATCAGGTGCTTGAGCCTATCTTCCTTAGATCCTGTATGAGCTTCACATCGATGCGGCGCCGAAGGTTCTCCATCGTCTTGCCGAGCACACTGTTATTCATCAGTTTGTACAGATATTTCCAAAGTCGTTCGTGGCTTTTTCCACATCTCTGTGTTCATGCGTAGTTATGGTTCCATCCAAGGGCTCTGCCAGAATCGGAGTGCTCTGTGGATCTTCGTCAGCTTCATCCCGAGTGACAGGAAGAGCTGCAAGGTCTTGAAGTGTAAGCTCATATAGGTCCTTGGTGTGGAGGTTAGGCACCACATTATGAACCTCGGTTGGCGTCAACCCAACAGGAGGTCATGCTGATAACACAACATCCACTCACTCTGGACTAATAAGCGCTCTAGCGCCAACATGAACGCGTTGTGCTTATCATGCAGTTCGTCAGAACACTCGAGGTGCACTTCTTGAATCATACTCTTGGCGGGGTTGACGCCAATAGAATTATTGTCAATGGCCTGGCCCAACCACTGGAAATCCCCCATTAGCAGCGGCTGGCTCATTGCCCAGATGTATAGATTTTTAGCATCCAAGTACAGGATGTGGCTTGCGAGTTGCTCTGGGTTGTAGCCTCTGACCCCTGGGTTGTTGACCCGGGCATAGCGTTTTGACACCATCGGACACCCCGCCCCTTAGACCCTTCTCCAGGAAAAGGTGCATGTCATAGTCAGTGAGCAGGTCCAACTCGATTTTCGTATTCTTAAGGAGAGCACCCCACGACAGGCCAGGACTTGTGTAGTAGTGCTCCAGATCTAAGGCATACTACCTCATGGAAGTCTTACGGAATGTCTCGAAGACATCAGCCAACAGCAGGACAGGACGTCTGTGTGATTGTATAGATCATGATAGTCCCCCAGTGTCGCACAGACCAATCTCTCCCACACATTCTCGGCATAGCTGAAGTCTTTTGAGCTGATCCCTCAGCATGTAAATGTGCTGTAGAAGGCTTCTGGTGGTGGTAAGCATTCTTCGCCGAACGGTCCCAGCTGTCTATGTACTCAATGGAGTACACCCCCTTCTGCATGAGCATGGTTCATATCTCATTATCTGGAATGCGTCTGGAGGATTGGCCAAAACCAGTTTGTCAAGTGAGGCTAGCAGAAACTGCATGCTGTCAATGAAGCGAAACTGGTTGAGGCTGAATGAGATGGGCTTTTTTTCAGTGTTGTTGGGGGATGCAGGTGATGCGCCCGTCTACCTTTGATATTGACTGCATTATTAAGTGGGAGTCGTATTCCCGCAAGTTGTGGAAGACAACCAGAATGTTTTTTTAACTTAATCACAGCTTGAGGTTGCATGCGTTGTGGGCAGCTCTGCAGAATTTTCCAGTGATATGGCAGTGGTCACGGACTGGGTCATTTCCTAAAGATTTTTGACACACATGGCGTGCGGTGGCTTTGGCTCGGCATTAGATATCATTACCTTAATTTTCTGCTCTTCTTCCTGTAGTGCATTAAGTGCTCCACAGCATTGGGACCTTGGTGCTCAACTAGGGGCTCAGTGTAGCCATCACACCTAACAACAAAGTAGCAGTAGCTGCAGGCCTCATTCTGCTGGGTGTTACGCATATTGCTCTCTTCGGGACTATTTTCTGGACCTATGATTTTGGTGGTGAGGCCTTCGAAGTCAGCATAAATAATAAAACAAACCTGGAGTTGCTTGTGATGATTCTGGAAGGTGAGCTCGTTTTTCTCTTCCTCGGGCATTTCAACCCGCAAATTAGTTTGGTTTATCCCTTGAAATAAGGCTTGTTGGCCTCCAGCAGATCCTCCTGGGAGTAGCCATGGAGGCAGCTTTCACAGAAGTGTTTCTTCTCTAAGTGTTTGCTTCCGTCTTAAAGAAGCCGGCTCAGGCTTTTAACAAGAACATAGTACATCTTGTCGCCCCTTTTCGACAAATGTGTTGATGTACAGCTTCTCGACAACGATCTTGAAGACCTGAGGTACCCACGTCAGGAAGTCGTCGAAATAGAGGCCATCATCGGTTAGATACCACGTCTTCTGTGGATGGTGTGGCAGCTGGGATGCCTTGTCAGTCCGAAGAGCCCACCTGAGGCACATGTTGTCTGCGTTCTTTACGTTGATGCAGACCTTGCTGCTGGGACAGGCATGTATGAACCACCCAGTACCGTACTATGTCCAGCCAAATGATTTGCACTAGGTCAACCGCCCAATTTCCTCTATGTGTCTACCTCTCTTCATTCTAGGATTTGATAAATAGCTCTATCAATGACCTTACTCAGCTCGCCAGCCTGCAGAACAGCCTCCTGCTGGTGGCTGAGTACAGGCTCTGTATACTCCTTGGTACCATCCTGCTTTTCTTTGCTTAGCTGTTCTTTGAAGGCAAGTTGAAATTTAATACCATTTAGGGTCTGAATTTCTTCTGCAAGCTTTTTCTTGATTAAAGACCATACTCCTTCCAGAAACACTCTGGGGTCTAGGTCGGCAGGCTGCTAAAAAAGTTCCATCTGGAATCGATTCATCAAGGATGCTCCTACAACAGATGCAATCTAGTTCATCGCTTAACGCCTGTAGAGCCACCCTCGATCTAGGATAACCAGGCCACATGCCCATCTCTCCGAAGTATTCCTTTCTCAGTGCTCTCGCTTTTTTCTCATGAGTCATGATTCAGTGCATATATGTGTTGGGTACATTCTTATCTAAATGAAAACTTCAATGGCAGAGTCAGGCAAACTCTTTATACCAGGCTTTCGAAGCTTGGCTTTTCTCTGTGTAGTATCCAGAGCTTACAGATGGATAACTCATAACAGACAAAAATTCCACATCCAAAATACCGACGCGTGCCAGATCCCTTCCAGAGTCTAGCTAGATGGACACTGCAGTACGCATTCATACATCATTTACCGCAGAGCTCTGTTGAAGTTATGCATAGCCAGTGGCAAGTATCCTTCTTGGTTCTCATTTTGTGTATGAATATTTATGTTGGGAATATCAGATTTACGCATTTATTTAAATCATCATTTAACAATTTTCGGCCCAGCGTCTCATGAAAAAAAGAAGGCCGCAAGTTCTGCTGACATCTGGCATTTGCCAGTCAAAGAATTTCATTGGCCTCAGCTGCAGCCTTTGCCCTAGCCATGATGTCCTCCTTGATTGCTAGATCTGGGACACTCATGGTAGATGCAGGATTCCATAGCATCTCGTTCACGAGGTCCATCTGAAAGGCCTTGGCGAGCTCAACCTGGATGGCCATGGCCGTTCCCACCTTGTCTATCTTTGAGAAGAAGCAGTCCTTATTAGCAACGATTATCTCATTGACTCCTTTTGTGGCACATACAGTGTGTCATGCACCATTAAATGCCCTCACTGCAAGTTGACTGTGTCCCCACATATCATGTAGAGCTCGGAATCCTATGATAGGGAACTTTACTGGCTCTTCTCTCACAAGTTGAACCAGCTTACCCGCGGTCTGCCTACATGCTTTCTGTACGGCTTCAGAGAACTCCCTGTGGCCCTTCATATACAGCTTCTGGGTCTCTAGGGTGTGCTGTTGATTCTGGATAGCGCCTCACTTCTCATTGTCGGCAAGACCCATGATTCTTGCAGGCTCCACCTTGCGGGTATTCACGCCATTTTCACGGGTACTTGAATCTCTACAGATGATGCCTCCATAACTGCATATAGTAAGCATGGTGTATATGTATAAATGCCTCCCACTGTGGGTGTCGTCTGGGAATTTACCCAAAGGGCATTTATGAAAAACGCCGGCTGGGTAATCACTTGGCGGTTAAACCCCTTTGAGAAGAATAGGCCCTCCTAGAGATGTTTGTCCTCATTGAGATGACCCTCTGTTCTAGGTGTGGAGGCTTAGCCAATGGTGAGGTGGCTATGCCTCTTTGAGAAAAAGCAGGGCCTCCTAGAGATGGTTGTCCCAGAACCCCCATCATGTATACTACCAAATGCGAATATTAACGATTATGTTTAAAGTTGTTTAGAAGTTTAGACATCATAAAGCGGTGCCTCTTGTGGAATGCATTTTTATGGAGACAATAGGGTAACAGTCGGTAACATAAGTCGCAGTTGTTATGTGGATGATAGGGTAACAGTCAGTAACAGCAAGTCGCAGTTATGTGGATGATAGGGTAACAGTCAGTAACAGCAAGTCGCAGTGGTTATGTGGATGATAGGGTAACAGTCAGTAACAGGAAGTCGCAGTGGTTATGTGGACGATAGGGTAACAGTCAGTAACAGGAAGTCGCAGTGGTTATGTGGATGATAGGGTAACAGTCAGTAACAGGAAGTCGCAGTGGTTATGTGGACGATAGGGTAACAGTCAGTAACAGCAAGTCGCAGTGGTTATGTGGATGATAGGGTAACAGTCAGTAACAGGAAGTCGCAGTGGTTATGTGGACGATATGGTAACAGTTAGTAACAGCAAGTCGCAGTGGTTATGTGGATGATAGGGTAACAGTCAGTAACAGGAAGTCGCAGTGGTTATGTGGATGATAGGGTAACAGTTATTAACAGCAAGTCGCAGTTATGTGGACGATAGGGTAACAGTCAGTAACAGGAAGTCGCAGTGGTTATGTGGATGATGGGTAACAGTCAGTAACAGCAAGTCGCAGTGGTTATGTGGACGATAGGGTAACAGTCAGTAACAGGAAGTCGCAGTGGTTATGTGGACGATAGGGTAACAGTTAGTAACAGCAAGTCACAGTTATGTGGACAATAGGGTAACAGTCAGTAACAGGAAGTCGCAGTGGTTATGTGGATAACAGTCAGTAACAGCAAGTCGCAGTGGTTATGTGGACGATAGGGTAACAGTCAGTAACAGCAAGTCGCAGTGGTTATGTGGATGATAGGGTAACAGTCAGTAACAGGAAGTTGCAGTGGTTATGTGGACGATAGGGTAACAGTCAGTAACAGCAAGTCACAGTGGTTATGTGGACGATAGGGTAACAGTCAATAACAGCAAGTCGCAGTGGTTATGTGGACGATAGGGTAACAGTCAGTAACAGCAAGTCGCAGTGGTTATGTGGACGATAGGGTAACAGTCAATAACTGCAAGTCGCAGTGGTTATGCGAGGCCTTTCTTTAGGAGAAGAAACTAGTGTTCAGTTTCCAACAATTATAAAAAGTTGCAGGTATTAATAATAACTGAGTATGCCGATGTTAACAACACAGCTTGTAACAACAGTTGTAGCAGACAAGTCAGTTTGTTAACTCAAATATTTATGTAATGATTTGACAGTATTACAAGAGTGTTTAGTACCCAAGATAGCCATCTTCTTGTTTAAAGCGCATACTCTCCACGGCCACTTGTCACACACCCGTGCTCTTTCTTGCAAATTCTTTGTAATAGCTGAAAAGCTTTAAATTGTTTGATTCTACATGTTGCATATACATGACCTAAAGTAAATGCAAGTAACTCACATATATTTATCTATATGAGATATATAAGTTACTTACATTTACATTAGATGCTTTCCCATTTGTTTTATACATAGCCAATCTACACATTTTCCATACAGTATAGGTATGTAGAATTCACACAAAAATAACAACCACTGCCACTAACTACAGCAAGGGTTGAGTTGGCTGTAGCATAGCTCCAGTACCCGGATAGTGTGACGGGGTGTACTACCATACTTAGTAACCACAGCTTGCTGTTCTGAGTACAGGCAGCACTTTATATATCTTTAAGTGAACACAATCTTGAAATAACTTAGAACATAGTTGGTTAAGAGATAAACCAGGCTAACAATTTGTAATGGTGTGTAACAAATGTTTATTTTAGCTCAATTACATAAATATAGAAATAACAAAAAATCACACCATATCATTTAATCATTATTTAATCACTTTATACTACAAACTGTCATAAAATTGGGATGAAAAGCTCCAATTTATACTATTATTCAGTCTATTTTGTGGAAACACGTGTTTTCTTATTCCAGCTAAAGTTGGCACCATATGACTTAAGCCTGAATGTAGAGGTTTTGGGCTCTTCTACAAAACAGTCCCAGCCTGAAAACATAAAAATATAAAAATCTGAAATAAAATTCATGATAAAATACATTGTTGAGATATGGACTCAACTTGTCAGTCAAATATAAGCAAGCCTTAATATTTATTGCTGAGAAGCACCTGAAATGTTTGTAGCTGGAAGTCACTTGGAAATTAGATATAGTTCTGATCCTGATCAGACAGCTTGATACAGTTTTATCTACATTTAGTCAATATTTGCTGCACACCTGTCTCCATTTTGTTCTAAGAAGATTGGTACAAATTAAAAACTATGTACCACACGCAAAAAGTGGATACCTTATGTAGCATTATGAATTTGTGTGAACATACATGACCCACATGGCATTTACATAATTGTAAAAGATTGACCCATTTTTTTTCTGCCTTTTCATAACAATATTATTCTATGCTTAGCAGAACATAAAAAGTATGCCAGGACTGTGTGATTTTCCTTTGATAAAGACGGATGGGTCAAAAACTTCAGAAAGAGTGGTTTTTACTTTAAGCGTATGTCATTCCCTTTAAAAAACATTTGTCTATTTTTAATAATTTGAGCTAACAGCTGGACTTTTGTACATTCCATAAAAACTTGGCTTATTTTTGCACAAGATTAAAACTGGTAAAATTTGGCCGTCATAAAGCCCACATTTGTATCTCGTCTGGATAGACATATAACCATCAAAACTGATATGTAAAGCCTGCATAACTTTTTTTTATTAACGATGAGTCGTAAAGGAACTAAAGTCCTTTAGATTTACTTACCATTCTTTGCACAGAAGTCAATAGCATCTTCTTTGTTAGAGAACTCAACATGAGTGTAAGATAGGGGGTCACCACTGAAACAGAGAACACAAAAAAATGTTTATACAAAAAAACACCAAAAAAACTAATGTTTGTATTATTTATCGATAGATAGCATTATGGCCACATTGGCTACAACCAGCTATAATTTGTGAAGGCTCACCTCAGTTGAAAGTCTAAGTAGAACCACTGGCACATTGCAGATCAGCTGGAAGACATCCGTATATGAAAGTTACAACCAGAACTTGGACCAGTTTGGTAAGGGGCTGAGCAGTTACATGTTTTTCACCACAAGCACTTGCTCACAGGCACCCCTAATGATTTATAAACTGTCAAATGTCAATCTGTTCTACTAACTTAAACTATTAACCAATCCTATTGTCAAACAGCAAGGAAAATATAATCAATACTAACATTTTTCTAACTCATTGTTAAATTATAAAAAATGAAACATACGTTGACTGCCATCCCATCAGTGGATTCTCCCATTTCTCTTGACCATCAAACTCCATCCGCCATTTCCTGGTGCCATAGGTGCCGCTCTGCATGGCATTCTTGGTTGGCACAAAGATTCTCACGCGTCGATTCTTCACATGTTCCTCAGGCACACCAGTCAGCGATGTCTGGTCTGTCTACAATATACATATAGACACACAATAAAACTGTTATACACATTTCTTCTATTTTATTACCTATGGGCAGTACTGCAGTAGGTATGTAAACCTTTCTTCTCTTAACAGTTTTCATTCATACCAAGGCCAAGTGATCACAAATAGTTAAGTATCACAAAAAAAGCAACTGATTGTGCAAAAAGCACATGTTTGTTTGCATAGAGAAGATCATGCAGTATTGCAGTAATTTTATGTTGAGGGAAGAATTTACTTTGTGTAAAGTCTTTTATAACAGACAAGGAACTGTTAATTGTATAAAATACAAGCATCCTAATTTTTGTATGGAACGACAATCAGAAACCACATTTTCTGGCATGAAGTTAGACATTTTATCAATTAATACAGTCATTTGAAAAAAATCTGCTTAATATTGGTCACATTAGCAGTCAATCAAGTGACATGAAGAAACATTGATGAAGTAACTTTAGCAGTCAATTAAGTCATATAGATAAACACTGCATGATGTTGGTTACTTTAGCAGTGAATGAAGTCATATGGACAAACCCTACATGATGTTGGTCACTTTAGCAGTGAATGAAGTCATATGGACAAACACTGCATGATGTTGGTCACTTTAGCAGTGAATGAAGTCATATGGACAAACACTGCATGATGTTGGTCACTTTAGCAGTAAATGAAGTCATATGGACAAACACTGCGTGAAGTTGGTCACTTTAGCATTCAGTTAAGTTATATGGTTAAATACTGGATGAAGTTGGTCACTTTAGCAATCAATCAAGTCACATGGAGAAATACTGCATGAAGTTGGTCACTTTTGCAATCAATCAAGTCACATAGATAAACACTGCATGAAGTTAGTCACTTTAGCAATCAATCAAGTCACATGGAGAAACATTGCATGAAGTTGGTCACTTTAGCAATCAATCAAGTCACATGGATAAACACTGCACGAAGTTGGTCACTTTAGCAATCAATCAAGTCACATGGAGAAACACTGCATGAAGTTTGTCACTTTAGCAATTGATCAAGTTATATGGGCAAACACTGCATGAAGTTAGTCACTTTAGCAATCAATCAAGTCACATGGAGAAACATTGCATGAAGTTGGTCACTTTAGCAATCGATCAAGTTATATGGGCAAACACTGCATAAAGTTAGTCACTTTAGCAATCAATCAAGTCACATGGAGAAACATTGCATGAAGTTGGTCACTTTACGATCGATCAAGTCACATGGATAAACACTGCATGAAGTTGGTCACTTAAGCAATCAATCAAGTCACATGGAGAAACACTGCATGAAGTTGGTCACTTTAGCAATCGATCAAGTTATATGGGCAAACACTGCATGAAGTTAGTCACTTTAGCAATCAATCAAGTGACATGGAGAAACATTGCATGAAGTTGGTCACTTTAGCAATCAATCAAGTTGTATAAAGACACAATAATATTCTAAAGTCCTTTTTATTTTAACAATGGTCAACACAATCTTACAATTTTCTCAAGACTCTTGCTTTTTTCCCATGAATTATTAACATGTATGTTTTACAGGTCAATATATTAAAAAATGTGAGTAAATATACTGAAGAAACACATCCAATACAATCACTATAAAAATATGATATGAAAATAAGGGTGAATAAACATCTGTCAAGCCTCTGAATCAATTGACTGTATTTACAGGGTTTAAATTGAATAATCTTTGTACGATTGGAAATGCGTGTAATTTTTGGACACCAGTATATTAAATGCTCTTTGTTCAACATCTACTTACTAATCTGTCAGCAACTATGGTCTCATACTGTGTGTGTTTCTCAATCACTCCACTAGCACCTGCTGACTTCACACTTGAGTCGTCTGCTAAAGTTCTGTAACATACATTTAATAGTTCTAGATTTGTAGGTCATATGGTCTATTGGCATCAGAAACAAAAAACATTTTAGTGATTTTTTTCACTACTTGATGACAATGGCCGGAGTCTGCATATTAATGAGAGCTGATTTCACCTGCATGGTCAGTAAAATCAATTACTTTCAGTGAAAAGAAAAACAATACAGTAGGCGGAGGCTGCATTTTAATGAGAAACAGGTGCTCTAGTTCAGCCAACTGACATGTTTGATTGTATGTATGTGGCTAATTTCAATATGGCATTTTGAAAGAGGTGAAGGAAGGTAATAAATCATAATTGATTGGCATCTGTTTTCTGGTAACGCATGTATGTATTGAAGCAATTAAGGACGATTTTAGGCATTGCTAAGTTACTTGACTGGGGCACCTAAATGTGTGATTACTGAAGAGGTTTGAGCGAAGCAGTGTGTACGAGTAAAGTGCTGACAGTGATTTAGAACAATCATTTTTGAAAGTAGATAAATCTACAAAAGATAAATACTGATGTACTAGTAACTTGAATAGTTGAAATTATGGCTCAAAAAAGCTTATTTGACATTTTGAAATTTCTGAATTCATTTTAAGCACAGATTTTAGTTTGAATCTGTAAATTTTGTACTGAAAACCAAGTTATTCTTGTTCTTGTGTGTTGACTGATGGTGCCTTAGATATATTTATTTAGAAAATGTGCTTTGCACATGTGTTATTATTTCTGTTTCAAGTTTTTTACATGGTGAGTTTTAAAAATAGCTAACTTCTGTGTTTCATAATTATTATGTATTATTTTTATTGCATGTATTTAAAAATGTTTTCAGGTTCTAATTTGCTTTGCTATTTATTTCAATGTTGTTGTCTTAAGCAGGTTTGCTTAATTAAAAGTTTGCGGATGAAAGCAATCCATTGTAGCTAAGCATTTTGAAGTGTTTGGGATTGTAATTTGTATTCAAAGTCAAAAGAACAGATGTCTGGTGAAATATGTAATAATGCTTATTGTTGTATTACTTTTTTCATTTGATTGTCATATTTGAGATGCAGAAAGAAATTAATAAAATATTAAGCAATATTCTGTTTATTTACTTGTCCCAAATAAACTAATAAACTATCAAAACTACCAATAATTCCCATCAAGGCTAATTTATACAAAATGTGGTCATTAATGTCATAATAATATTTAACAGAAAAGATGAATTAAATGTTTTAAAGACAAAAAGACAAAGATCTGAAGAAAAAATAGGAAATTAATTCTGAATATTAAATAAATACCAGAATGATAACTTAAATAATAAAACACAAGCAGCATGGTGCTATAATGTTTAATACATAGGGGTGTAATGATATACCTTATGAGGGCATACCATAGTTCTCTATTCAAAGTTCACTTCTCATGAATTACTAAAACTGTGCGATACGGTTAGGTCAAAATCTTACATTGTGCTCTCCAGTTTACATGTAATTGTTGTTGATTCAGTAGTGGATTATTTTTTTACACCAGAAAAATGACAAAGTGGATCAAGATTTAACACTTCTATGGCAATGTTTGCGACACTAAAATGGGACATTTGATCAAAATTTACAATCGGCCAATTATAATGTGATGCACAAAGCAAAAAAATTACCCCCCAGATATTTTAATTTGACCCTTGAAACTTTTTACTGAGTGGTCAATGACCCTTGAAATTCAGTCTACCAAATACCCTGATTGATAATTTCTATTCAACAGTAAGTTTAAAAAGTGGAGACATTGCCAAAAATTCAACTCTGACTTTATTTCTAACAGAAAATAAATTTCAAAGATTATAAGTCTATATACTTTGTAAGGTTTCGTCTAAATTACCTGTGATTTAAACTTTCATTTACCTGTTTTTTGTTTTGATTTTGATCTGAAAAGTACTATTTAATGTGTATTGTTGGAGACAATGCTGGGAGGTGTCTGATCTGGATCTACATTGTCTACTGCTCAGTCTCTGTTTATAAGTATATCAACCCTGATTTGTTACTTATAATATTAGATTAAGAAATAACCTCAGAATTTAGCAAGTGCTTTTAACAGAATGTAAATTAAGTTAAACAATATCAACATATGATGATATGTGTTAAACACAATGGGTCAAACATGGATTGACATAATCAGACCGCACCATTATTTTTATTTAGCCTTTGCTGCTCTGGCACTCTTACGTCAGCCTCAGGGTGCGGGAATATTCCTACCACTACAATCTCATACCGAGAATAGTCATACCATACATTAATTCCATATTAGTGACATAATGACTAAATTTCCTTGTTTTTTGTAGAATACTTTAGTAATGATGATTCAAATTTTCTAAATTTTAATTGAAATTACCTAGTTATGTGAAAAAAATATGTCAATGGCATTGTATATTTTTTATCCCAGGCAATTTCATTGACATTGTGTTTATATATATAATTTGTTATGATCAAAAACAAACAATGAGCTACTATACTTTAATGATAAAAATCTAATTCTAGAAGTTCAAACCAATAGTGAAGCACAAAGTATACCATACCAAAGTAGATAAATTATATTACATATACAGGTACATGGCCTGTTAGCTAGAACATGTACATCACAATCTACAACTTAACAAATAACAGCGGGTGGGGTGACGTGTCCTTGGAAAATAACTGGTTATTTCTTATAAACCTCATTTACCAAAACGAATATTACATAGATAATTTAATAAAAACAATTGTGCTTGTAATTAGTCGAATATAAAAAGCATATTTATATGTACCTTATTAGCTGTCTTGCTAAATTCCAGTTTCTGCAGCGAAAAAGTTGACTCGTAGCCGCCATATTGGAAACAAGTAAGTTAGTGTATTTTGCGGACCATCATGTCAAACCGTATGATTCGGGATTTATTGTTTGGATCACTGTACTATATTTAAGTTGAACGCCTTTTGTACCAGCGATTGATTATAGTTTTAATAATAAAATAAAAATAGCAACAGAAACTGCACAAATGAATAAAACACAGTTCTTAAAAAAGATGCATTCATAGCCATGAATCCTCGTTATTTTGTTTTATTTTATTGTATTTTTTAAATCGCATTTTTTTAATTTTCTGCCATGTATTTATGGTTTGTTTTTAACTCCCTTATGCCAAAAGTGTATGCGAAAAGCTGTTATTATAACAAAGAACCTTGTGGCACTCAAACACTAAATCTCACACGTTCAAACTTAACATCTTTTAAAACTTCTTCATTGCTTTCTGTCAGAAAAACAACCAAATCTACTGCAATACCTGCAATAATTTGCTTTATAGATAGTTTCCATGTGATGTCATGGGCACTGATAAGACAGTTTACGGCAGCCATCTTTAAAGGCAGAAGCTTATGCAGGCCGGAATCTGGAAATATGTGCTGCATTAAACTCATCACTGTGTTTTTATTTTTCAGTCTATTTTACTGAATTTTACATAATTAAACAGCTTTTATGAAGTTTTTAAAATATAAAAACTATACTTTGATAGTTTAAAAGGTAAAAAGAAAGCAAACAAAAAGATACACTGTTCAATTTGTTTAAGGACGACAAAATCCTTTGGTAACAAAATTTCTTCATATCATTTAAGCAGAGTCGGACAAACACCCTCCCGTAATTTTTCCAATGCGGATAAATCTCCACCTGTAAATTTTCCACATTCTGCAATGTTTATTTTGTTCGCATAGTTACTTCTCTTAAATACACTGACAATAACATCGGATTTTTCCGATAAATTTCCAACTTCAATATATATTTTACTGCCATTAATTTACGGAGTAATTTTGCAAAAAAGAAGGAGAGGTATTTTGTCATAAACAAACACCAGAACTATTTTTTATTTTAATAATATTTAACTTGCTAGTTTTTGCTTACAAGTGTGTAACTAGACTGGGGACGCACGGGTTTGTGTTACCGAGAGTCATCCATAAAGCTCATTTCATGGAGATTCTACGAGTTTCTATGTTTTGATCTCCGAAGTAGGAATGTGCCAGATAAGAAACTTATGCACATTCTGCATTACCCAACAGAGTTTCTACAATCAAATTCAATTTTGTTTACTGCATGTTAATAGCATAATAGCTGCAAAGCTTTGTAATGGTCAATGATCAGAGAAACCTCGTGGTTTATTCTTAACGATTGACCTACTCTTTTAAAGGGAAATAACTAGTAATAAACCATTTACACAATGTTTGGACAAGGCTGTTTCCCTTGTATATAAATATTGATGACCATCTTTCTTTTAAACTGTAACAGCCTTGTCATTTAAAACTTTTGTTTAGTTGTTATTAAATTTAGAATCGTGCTTTATTGTTACATATTTGTTGTTTGATACAATATACTGCTGTTTCGAACGATATGAACAAACCAAAAACAACAAAAACAAAACAGATACCAAAAACAACAACAACAACAACAACAAATTAAAATTAAATAAAAATAAACAACAACAACAACAACAAAAAAACACCAACAAAAACCAAGCCGAATAGAGGTGTTTGAAAGCATGTGTTTACTAACTCAGATATTCAAGCCAACAGGATCAGTTCAAGGGACCTTTATTATGGACATCTGTCAAGATAAACAAATAACAAGATCAATAGTAGCAATAATCATCATCATCATCAGCAGCAGCAGCATCACAGAAATATACATTTGTACCTATAATGTATACACCAGTCAATATAACAAAAAATATCAAATTAAATATTGTCCCTTACTGTTACGGTAAAAAAGCAACAAATCGCTGCGAACACATCGGATATTTCAACGAATTAAAATAAAAACAGCTTTAAACGTGAAGGGTAAAGTAGTGATCAGAATAAGCACAGAGTTGGCCTACTTCCCGCAATGCGCATGCGCGTTATCAACGGACTGTCATCTTCCGATGGTTTCCGTGCCGTTACGGCAACATTCATTGTCCGCACATTCTGCGTCTGAACGACATGGCTGTCCTACAGTCATCGTGCTGTTAGCCAGCTCACAGACTTCTGTATTACTAAAACATCTTAGTAAATAGTATACACTATAAACCTCATTAATTATCAAAATTGCACACATACAATCATTAACCTGCATTATTCTAATAGTTAAATGCATACATCGTTTTTGTTTAAGTACATATTTGTGAAAGGAATGATTAACTAAAATGAGCAAACGGCCATATTTTGCGTTGTACATTGTTCTATACTGATGATTTGACAGATGAGTTACACTCGATGCCTACTTGTTTCTTGCTTTACATATGCAAGTACATGTGATCTAAAGTCAAAACCTTTCAAAAACAAAAAAAGAAATGTCGTTGTTATCGTTTTTTCAGATGCAATATAATAGTAATGAGTCTCACTTGTGCATGCTTTATTTATATAAGACAACAATGCGTTCAATTATTATAGCGTCTTTCAGTTTCCAAAACAAAAGAAAGAAAATATACTATTTTTAAATAAATATATACATAAATATTACACTATTACTTGAGATGGAAATGTGTGCCTGGGTGGAAATATAAGCCCATATATACAAGGGCTGATGTTTCTATCAGACCAATCTTTCTCTATCTACCAGATACATAAATATTACACTTTTACTTAAGATGTAAAAGTGTGCCTGGATGGAAATATAAGCCCACATATACACGGGCTGGTGTTTCTATCAGACCAATCTTTCTCTCTTTACCATATACATATATACATAAATATTACACTTTTACTTAAGATGGAAATGTGTGCCTGTGTGGAAATATAAGGCCATATATACACGGGCTGATGTTTCTATCAGACCAATCTTTCTCTCTTTACCATATACATATATACATAAATATTACACTTTTACTTAAGATGGAAATGTGTGCCTGGGTGGAATTAAAAGCCCATATATACACGGGCTGGTGTTTCTATCAGACCAATCCTTCTCTATCTACCATATACATGCATACATAAAAATTACACTTTGACTTAAGATGGAAATGTGTGCCTGGGTGGAATTATAAGCCCATATTTACATGGGTTGATGTTTCTATCAGACCAATCTTTCTCTATCTATCATATCCATGCATACATAAATATTACATTTTTACTTGAGATGGAAATGTGTGTCTGGGTGAAATTATAAGCCCATATATACACGGGCTGATGTTTCTGTAGGGCCAGTCTTTCTATATCTATATTTATACCCTGTTCTGTTTCGTTTACTTAATATGAAAATATGTGACCGGGTGGTAATATAAGCCACGGGCTGGTGTTTCTATCAGACCAATCTTTATCTCTCTACCATATACACATATACATAAATATTACACTTTTAATTAAGATGGAAATGTGTGCTTGGGTGGAATTATAAGCCCATATATACACGGGCTGATGTTTCTTACAGGCCAATATTTCTCACTCTATCATATAAATGTATAGATAAATTTTACACGTTTACTTAATATGGAAATGTGTGCCTGGGTGAAAATTTAAGTCCGTCTATACACGGTCTGACGTTTCTTTTGTACCAAACATTCTATCTTTACGATATACATGTATACCTAGAATATTTCAAGTTTACTTAACATGGAGATGTGTGCCCGGTAGGAAATCTTGGACCATCTAAATATGGGCTCATATTTCTATTAAAATTTTGCGCATGCGCATTGGGGCGTGTGAGAAATTTCGTCACGGCAGAAATATGAGACCGTGACACCGGCACATTATTCCCTATACATGGGACAGGCCTGAAAACATGTACATTGAAAACTGTATATATAAATGTAGATGTAAATACCATTCATTATTTAAATTCTTGATTTTTTAAAAAGAACATAATTTTAAAATGGTCCTAAAAAGGTGCCTCTAGCATCGGTTTAATAATATAATTATATATTTTATCTTTTATTTTAACTGAATACATTTTTTGGTTTTTAAATTATTGTAGGATGCCTTTTTATCACTATTATAAGTCCCAAATGAGGCACTGTATAATAATATATTGTAACTTTACAATGAGGCGAACTAAACTATACTTGATGTTAACTAGGTGGACTGGAAAAGAAATGTACAAAAAAAGGAAGTGCGTACTGAAGTTTTATACAAAACAATTTTTACTACACATTCATCCCAGTACACAAATACAACACAGATAATACAATCACCCGTACATATTATATATTAGCATATTGTCAAGTCACTAGCAATTCATAATTATCTTTACTTTGTTTAATTTTTAACCCTTTTTAATCTACCAGACATTAGGCAACCCTCACGCCATTAAAATAATCCACTGTGATATTTTATTTTAAACTTCCATATATTAATGCTCGCCCTATAACAATAGTTACGGCGAGGGTAAACAAAACCAAATATTGATTGACATTATTCCCTTTGTCCAAACGAGTATTTCTAGCATATATAAACCTATATCAAACAAAGAAGTATTTCTGAGATATAGGCTATAGACCTCTATAAAACAAAGAAATGTGTAGGCTACTTTCAGAAATATAGGCCTCGGAAGAATTATGTGAATTTCCCACAAATTTGTCCCAGCAAGATGACAGCCTTAGTACACAGCCTGTTGATACAAGTTGTTAAATGGCACATATAGCACACCATATTGAAAAGAAACACTGAAAGAGAGGAGATGACAGAAAGAGTCTGAGATGACAGAAGGAGAGAGAGAGAGAGAGAGAGAGAGAGAGAGAGAGAGAGAGAGAGAGAGAGAGAGAGAGAGAGAGAGAGAGAGAGAGAGAGAGAGAGAGAGAGAGAGAGAGAGAGAGATGTGGGAGTAGGTCAAATCGTACCCAAACTAAAACGCATCATACATTTCTAGTTAAAACGTACCCAAGTAGAAGTCAAGATGTACCCCCAAAAAGTCAAAACGTTAAATAAGTCAAACCCCTTTACGTTACGTTTACGTTTGTAGATCGTGTATGTTTGAATACATGGTATGGATTTTGTTTGTACATTGTGTCTGTGCATGCATGTGTGTGTGTTTCAATTTAATAAAGACCAACCACGCCGAGAATGAGTTCAGATAACGGTCATAAAACTTAACATAAATATATTAAGATATGTACATAATTCCTTAATTAATTGCTGTTGTTTGTAAGCAGCCTGAATATTCTACTTATTAATGTTACTTAGAAAAAAATCAATTGATTTGCTGTTGCTTTTTCTTGCAAGTAGTCCTGAAAGTCTGACATAGGCTGTAAACTCATTATAGATACAGTCTCTTTATTCTTATCTTTTTAATTCCATAATTGACTAGAGCATTTGTACGATGCTAATTACTTACATGCTACAATATTTAATATCACACAAACCGCACAACTTGTTTAGTTTGCGTCAAAAATATAAATACAACTAAACAAAAGTAGGCTATATAAGGAGGGTACGCGACTATTCAACCCCTACCTGTTCCAGGCGACAATTCAACCCCTCGACTATTCGACCCCAGCTGAAAAAATTAAGGCGACTATTCGACCCCAATATAGTTATATGGCTGTATGCTGTTTAGAACAGAACAGAACAGTTGTTGTTTAAAGTGTTTTTTTCTGTTATATTTAATATGGTTTTTGACTATGTTATGATAATAATAAATATATATGTCAAGATTTAATGTTTCTTTTTCGTTTCTTCCATATTTATTGCTAATATAAAACACAATACCCGAATCACTTGAAAAAACAACAACATTTGCAGAAATATGAAATTTAATCTGTGTGACACAATGATCTTTGTATAGAATCGTACTTTGATACTTTTTAATTGTGTGTAATATTCGGATGACGTAAATATTATCAAAGTCCGATAAAATGGAACAACTGGACAGAACAGAACAAATCTTTATTCCTTTAGGTATACAACGTATACTACATGAAGAACTATATAGAATAAAGAGGTAGGAGAAGTAACAAAAGGTTATGGTGGTTGGGGTGACGTAGTACAAAACAGTGAAATGAGTGATGGGAGAGAGAGAGAGAGAAAGAAAGACAGAGAGAGAAAAAATAATGAGACGGAGGAGACAGGGAAGAAAGTGAATACATGTATATATGATGTACATGATATAGTACAAGATAAATCCAGTGTTGTTCAATTAAAGTAATAATTAAAGTATTTTTTCAAGCGTCGAATAATTAATTAAAATGTTGTTACCACAATTTGAAACATATAATGATTGCACAGTTAACTATACGTGGTTACTGAAATTGGGTAATTAAGTCATCAAACAAAAACCAAATGTTGAAGTTTTGGTTGTTGTCGTTGATTGGTTTTCTCGCCTGTTGTGCGATTAAATAATGATTGGTTAAGTTCTTTTCATGTAGCCGGTTTAATTGATGACGGCTTTCTTTGAAAAAAAAAATCGTTACTTGATTAAAAAATTATTTATGTTTACATGTATAAATCTCATTCAAACAAATTAGCAGTAAATTAAATACAGTCATTATGTTTGTAACGAACATACTAAAACAGCAATTACAATAAGAGTATAAATTAACTTAAATGTATTGCATTGTACCATCAATTCAATTTAATTCAATACATGTATCTTATTGGCACAAACGCACCTGTTCATTGCCTTAATGCAATTAGTACTGACCCACTGCAAGTTATACTGTAACTTCCCTTCGTCTGTACACTAAATAACCCATTCTCCTTCTGCCTCCGTTATGCATCTATTTCTAAGCAAACTCGAACTTATCCGCTTTCTTTATATTAGCCGTATGCAATCTCGTCCTAACTTTTGCTTTAAATTTCGTCTTTTCATAATTGAAGCATTGTACCGTTTTATTTTCACAGTGTGTATTGATTGCCTGTTGACACTGACACCTCATCTACTTTCGTGTATATATTGAATGCCTATTGTTACTAACACCTCATTTACGCTGTCTAAATCTTGAGCACAAAGTGTGTTCCCTCTCCTCACTCTGGGGTCTGTTACTTCTTTCGTCTCCTCCCTGTTTGCATGTCTGCTCCTCCTCTTTGTCCTTTCTTAACTCATTTTAACTTATTATTTTTGAACCGGAACTAACAGTTATGTATCAATATTGGAATGATATAACTTGCCTCATGTTGTACAACGTTGTACCGGACACGTAATAAATGTATGTCTGTCTGTCTGATAATCTGTGTATAATTAGAATACATTGGTTTGTTAACTTTCTCTTATATTGAAAATTAAGATGATCTTGGCAAATGCCGCATCATCCGCAAAAAGTAGAAGAAATACTTGTAGGTTGTCAATGGTAATAATACAATTCTCGCAGTTTTGTCTATTTTTGGTGTCAAGCTCATTAAAACGTTTGTCAATTAGGTTTACAGTTTTGTTTTGTTTTCAATTTTGTCATTTTTGTTTACCTTTTCTTTGATGGACTGTAATTCCTTCATCATGTCTATGCCCACTGTGGTGTTTGTGTTTGGCCTGCGAACTGGTAGAGTGCTGGCGGTGACTGAACATATTGACCAGGGTACGGGCAATAGTTCGGCACTGGATTGGCTACTGGATTCATTTCCGTTACAAAATGCTTATTTATCATAAACTGTGGTGTAACGGGGCTCCATAGTAGAAACGCAACATCATCCCATGATTACAATTTTATTAATGAAAGTTACATTTCGTACTGTTCTTAAACGTTTGTTGCTACTTACTTGTTTAAATTATTAATAAATATATTATTCAAATGCATATGGAAAAATACCTAAAAAGAGAGAGAGAAAAAAAGAAAACAAAACAAAACAAGAAAGACGGAGTATATACCTAATACCGTCTATGCCTTTGTTGTTGTTTATTTAATCCCAACTAATGCTGTGTAAATAATGTTCTCTTTATTATGAGTATATATCATATTATTTACCAAACAAAAATTGAACCTATACAAATCTAATACAAGTTATAATTAATTAAAAAGAATATTACAAATATCAATCTCCCACTTTAACAACCCCCTAGCCATTACAATCTTAAGCCACAAGTTACTATTATATCATATATACACTCAATAACGATACTAATATCATGACACAGAATTTACCATACTTTACAAACAATAAAATGCAAAGATAAAATACTATAACGCTAACATTTTACTGGGGGGTCGAATAGTCGTGGGTTGAATTGTCGCCAGGGGTTGAATAGTCGCACCTTTTTACAGGTAGGGGTTGAATACTCGTGGGGTCGAATAGTCGAGGGGTCGAATAGTCGCTGAGCCATATAAGGACTAAATATAGGAACACAGAGAGTAACTTTTCTTTACACTTGTAAGAGCCAGGTTATATATAAAATTTTACACGGGTACGTTTTGACTTTCTTTTGCACGTTTTGACTTTAATTCTTTTGGGTATATTTTGACCATAAACATATGACCATAAATATATGGGCACGATTTAGTTTGGGTACGTTTTGACTGTATAATCCAGAGAAGCGTTTATTTTGAGCTATGTCATTTCTCTTCGCCGAGACCTATGTACAACAATTACAGACAATATGAAAAACTTAGACTCTTATTTTAAATATGTGTATTAATTTTAATGCACAAGGTGGAATTGACGCGACAAAAATATATTACATTTATGCCTCTTGAAGTGACGTTGTGATTGCTTTCTTAGATATGTTAATGCTGGCTGCATTAAAATTGGTAGCTTAGCTTGGAGGAAGTCACCAAATCCGAGTATTAAATATATTGTAAGTTAAATATATTCTTTTTTATTAGCGTTCTTTAACTTTTATAGAACACCAGAGTAGCACAATTAGTCAAAGCGATACGTTATCTAAACTTATGCGAAAGATATATTAACTAGAATGAAGGAAAGTCATGTTGGAAATTAATTTACACCATACTCACATGATGTTGACATTTTGCCAAATCTTGGCAGTTGACAATGTCTTCAAGTTCTGAATCCAAGGACAAAGGTATAGATACCTAGTTTCATACCAATAATCCAAGACATTGTCAAATTTAATCACAGAACTGATACCAAATTACTTTTTCTCTCCATTTGGGTATAGAGTTATGAAAGTCAGAACTATGTTAACTAAAGACATAGAGATCTATGCCCAGTTTTATCAATATGCCGTTTTACAAAAAGTACTGAAGGCAGCCTATAATGATATACGTGTGTTAAATACCGTGTTAAATATCAACCTAGGATTATTACACCAGTCTTGTGAATAAAAACCATTGTCACAGTCTCTTTATTTTGACTTTTACATAATTGTTATTTCTTGTTTAAATAGTTTGCATACACCATGCACCCAGTGCATGTCATTGTTGACTTAGACATCAGTGCATTTTTCAGCAGAATAAAAAGCATTGTGATTCTCTTATTCGACTTCTGGCTAATACACCTTCTTTTTCAATGCCACAAATCAGAGCAATTTTGTTCTGATATCATTTTCATCATGCAAACTTATGAGAAAAATTCCTCCCGACCTCTGTGTCAACTTATTTTTTTATTTTTACATTTGCTTGATATGCCATGTCTAATGGCTCATAATTTCAATTGATTTAGCAAACTCCTTTGAAATCAGTTTTAGACATTTAAAGCAATCACAACTTAAGAAATCAATAAACCGTTTTGAAATCACATTATTTAAAAACATATGTAATCTTTTGTAGTTGTATTACAGAGATAGTTGTAGCAACCCACCACAAATTTCAAATAATTCCAGATTTTAACTGCCTTTTACCTTCACTATCCATAGACAATGACTTTGTATGGTCTTTCTGTGTTATGCCTCATGGTGTGATTTTATAAAGCCAGAAAAAAAAGCTAAAGAAGAAGGCCACATGTTAACCTTTTTATCTTATTTATTCCTGTTATTCAAAGGGATAAAAATCTACAGGAATTCTGATGGATTGAGTTAATGTTTAAACGTGGCTTCAAATAAAAAAAAGAAGCTTTTTGGACTAGTCAGTTCATAGTTAAATAATTAGATTATTGTTTCCTTTCTATTTGGTAACAGTCTTCCAATGTCACTAATCAATTCCGTTAGTTCATTCCTAAGTGTAGTAACTGTTACAATGTAACTCAGAGGAATAAACATTATGCAATATCATTAAAAAATGAACTTCAAAACATGCTTTTCTTTTTGTCATTTAGAAACCAACCATTAACAATGTAAACCAGACAAATGTAGGATGATGATCAAGATATCACTACGATTGGTGCGGGCCACCCATGAGGGGGTTGTGGTGGCTCAGAGAGCTCTCCGCTTCTATACTAGAAATGCCTTCTACTCATTCCGTGACCGAAAGGGGAAACAATCTGGTGCTTCCCAGACTGCTTCAGTGGATGGTCCCCGCCACAGCCTTATGCACCACAATGTAGAGGACTTTTTCCTATCCCAGGTTTGTATAAAAAACTAATTGTTCATTCCATATCAGTCCTATAATACATGTATTAGAATTGTTCTGGATCTAAAAGTGGCACCTGGCTAGTTATTTTCCATAATACAATAACAATAAAATATCTCTTCATTCTAAGTTCGACAGCTAGGTAAATTGTGTAGATCTAGATCTGCCAGATTCTTCTCAAATTAGGATCTGCATTGTTTGCTACTTAGTCTCCAGCAATGTATTGTAGCTTTCCAAATAAATAAGATATAGTTTATATTAGAAAGAAATGTAGCACGCTAAAGGGTTGATTTTTTACTTTTAGTGGAGTGATAATCCAGTGCCTTATGCTGTGTACCGCACCCTTGTGGCTTTTTACTTCGCCATGATGGTAGTGTACTCTGCAGCTTGTGGTCCCCTGGGAGTGAAGGCTCTGATCATGCTCACCTACTGGTCCTACTATATCCTGGTCGCCTGTCAGATCTTCCGAGCCTTCAACTGCTGGCACTATATAGCTCTCAGAAAGAAAGGAGTGGGTGAGTGAACCTACTTAGTAGAAGAGTTGGCGAAGATCCATTCTAACAAATATGTGAAAAGCGGTCTAAAAATACACAAATGTATATATACCATAACTAATGTTTACAAGTGTTGTTTGAACGTGGAAGCTGTGTCATTGCTCTCGTAAACTTTCAGAGGGTGCTGGTAGCAAGTCGCCTGTCTGCAGTAAGAAATAAGAATTGCTCATCAGCTAATGAGGTGCAAAGTTTTGTTTGTATAGGGTCTTAAGATTTAGCAACTAAAAATACTATTGAAGAAGTACATGAATCTTTATAATCAAAGAAAACTTATTAGGAGACTTTAAGATGTTGAATTTTACTGTGACCTCACAAACAATTGCCTTTCTCGCATCCTGAACACGCTTTAACCCATAGATGTAATGAAACATGGAACACTTGATTCGCACTGTATATCACTATGAATTTCACATCACTCACTAGTGTAGTGTTTATGGCTCATATGCGATAACCATGATGTGCATTCTCACATGTGTAGTTGGTAGTTAGAATATATCCCTGGTTTTCTAGAGTTGAATTAGCTTAGAAAGCATTAACAATCTAAATTGACTTTCAATCTAAAGAAAACTCAAGTCTTTTGCAACAAGTTCATATACAAAGAAGTGAATAGACATTTATTTTAATAAACTTTTCAGTGTAATTTATCTAACCTTTGTAAAAATAAAATTAAAAAAAAAAGTTAACTAGATGTGTTAAGTCTGCTTTAACATTGGTTGTGAATCAAGTAAGTAAAATATTTAGTAGCGAATATCAAAGTAGAGACTATTGTCTCCCAGAACGGTTGTCCTTTTCAAGAGGGCTGTCTTGTGTAGAATTAAAAACATTTGAACTGTGTTAGAAAGATTGATGAATGTAGGAGACAAGAAGGTAGATTTTAGAGAATTAGTACCTTTGTTAAACTACAGGGGTGGGGGATGGTTTATGTTTAGCTTCATTGCTCTTGCTTAGGCAAATAAAAGGGAAGTTTCATGATTTTTAGGCCTTGGGTAAAAATAATTTGACTTGTGAAGAAAGCACTACACTGCTTCATGTGGACAGCACCCCTAGATAATTGCTGGATTGTTGGTTGGATGATAACCTCAACAAATAACAACAAAAAGCCATGGATGGAACTGTTTGTATCAATGTTACACTTACTCCAGATTATTGGCTGACAGTAAACACAACAAAGAGGCAAGTTAAATTATATGCAAGCTATAAAAGTGGTATGTCATGTTTTTAGTAGACACCATTGTTTTTATTCAGTAATTCACAACCAAATCATTCATTTGTTAGATCACATTAAAATGATTAAATAAGTATAAGACCTAAGGAATTGAATGAGCCTGACTTGGCATTCGAAAGAGTCTTCATTAGTTGTTACATGTTTTTCAGACGTAAAGACAGCCCTGTGCAACAAGCAGAGGATCAAGACCCAGTGGTTGCTCCACAATCTGGGTTCGGATGCTGCTCCTCTGGTGTCTGTACTCTTCTGGACCATAGCTTATGATGGTGAGTTGCACCATCAAACAGGACCATATTGAGGGTCTGCTTCATGTTGCATTCATAACAAGGCAATAATGGCTTTTAACGAGAGTTTTCTGGGTTCCATTGACAGACCTGCTACAAGATGTTTGCCTCCTTGGGCAAGACTTTTAACCAGAAAATGCAGAATGAAGATAATGACTGAGTACTTGCTCTATCCAAGGCCTGTCAAGAATTAGTCTTCACTGAAAAACTTTCTTAATCAAACATTATTAAAAGTTTAACATTAAACTAAGGGCATCCAATTCTTTAGGATATCTTTAGTGTAGCTTGAATGCTTGACAAAAAAATCACACAGACAAAAGTTCACCTGTTCTGTTGGAAGAAGCTAATTGTAAACTAACCTCATAAGCCCTATATTGTATTAAAAAATTTTCAATTGCAACATTGTCATGGAGAACAATTGACTTCATTTTTATAAAGTTTTTGTTTGTCGTACATCATTCTGTTTGTATTTCAAACCACTCTATGGCATATTTTCTCCACAAGAACACACAGTTTCAAATGAGTTAACTTGTCCTTTTACTATGATAACTGATAAAAAAGAGAAGTATAGGTATATTTTCTAACAGATTTAAATATTTGTATTCTAGTTACACACAAACAAAAATTGCTTTTATCATGGAATTTACTTTAGCATATATTAAATAATAATCTACAATAAATTATTGTAATATTTTTTAGGAAGTGGAGTAACCCTGCTCAATCTGACTACCCACGGGATCAATGCTGTGTTTGTTGTCCTGGATACCATGGTAACAAGGACCCCAGTGCGTATGCTGCATATGTACCAGTGCACCTGTATGGGCATGGTGTACCTTGCCTTCAGCTACCTGTACCACCTCTTGGGAGGGACAAACCACAAGGGAGAGCCATACATCTACAAACCTCTAGACTATACCAATCTCAAGGTGGCGCTGTCTACTGCCATAGTATCCATCTTTTTCGTGGCGCCTCTGATCCATTGTTGGATCTTCTTCTTATATCGCTTCCGTTTGTTTATACATCGATATCTCAGAACAGTGGAGAGGAGAAAACGTAGTGATGTCACAGGTTCTACTGGTAGTGTAGATGAGGGATATAAGGTAGAGAAGGTGAATTGATAGGGCAAAGCTAGGGTTGAACAAAGAAGTATTATCTGTTAAAATTTCAATTACAAATTGTTTTTTTCAATTACTAAAGCTTTTTTTTAAGAAGTAAAAATATAGGAACAAAATTAGTTCAATTGTAAAATAGTCTTAATATTTGATCCATCAAAAGTTAAATGTTTTTTTTTGTTTTTTGGGGTGGTCATCAATTTACTAAAATTTTAACTGAGAAAAAATCATGATATACAGAGAAGTATGAAAGATCTGATTATACAATAAAATATTGAATGGAAAAGTGTAATATTGATCTGTTGTTTACTACTTGTTTATTGTGTATTTAAAAACCATTTGATAAAATGGGTTATTTACCATTGAAAATGATCTGTATTGTACTACTTGTAAAGTTTAATGTGTCTTCTACAAATTGAACAGTTAACAAATTTGGTAGAAGTGTAATTAAGAACAGATCAACTCGTTCTTGGGTCAGTGAACTACCAAATGTTTCATTAATAAAAAGATAATTTATCAAATTTGATCATTCTCTTATGAAAAAGATGTATTTTCCTTGTTTTTGTTAAGTGAATATTCGAAATGTATTCATTATTAAAAAATTGGGAAATGTGTTGTTTCAAAAGATCTGACACAATATACAACTAAATGTTAACAAAATAAAATTCGATAAAAATGTACTACACTTAAAATGATCACCATCTGCGCATCTGTGGTTTGTAGTTAATTATTTTGCGCTATCTGCGCTTCTTTTTTGTGTGCATTATGTTTCTATTTGGACATTGTATTTACATATTTCATATTGTTACTCAATGTGTGATGAGTTAGTGCTGCTCTGGCTGTTTTTCAATAAGGAATTTTACTCAAAGCCTGTTGAACAAATTTAATTTAAATTGATCAGGTCATGGCAAATAGTGTAGAACTAGGTCAGACAACTGGGGACTGCCGGATCAGGATCTATTGCTTCTGCTGAATGTATCGAAGCATTATATTATCTATTACCATCATTATCCAAGGCATTGTTAGCAAATAATTTATTTAAGGTTATTTACAGATATAGATTGATAAGGGTAAAGTTAAGAAACAGTGGACAGTAGTTGGATATTTCTCCTCAATTATAGCTCATTTTCTTCCTTTTGTAATATTTATTTCCTTTTGTTAAACCCCCCATTCAGTTCTATTGAGTGTGAAAGTTTTCATATATATGAATATTCTTTTGATTTTATTGTTGAATAAATAATTTTGTATAATATTTTTGATAAATGTACCTGTATTATTATTGTTATTAACTTTACAAAACTAAGTCATGGTAAATGTTTTTGAGTGTTTTTTTTTTTATCCTTTGCTTTTCAAATTATGTTTTCACGTGTATATTTCATGCTTTGATGGAAAGTAGTGCTAGGCCTTATAACATTCCGAAAAGCACTTTTTTTTGTTTCGTTTCGTACGAAAATATTACTGGTATTCACATGATTGTGTTAAGCACATCTAAATGACATACATGGTTTTTGCAGTAAAAAATTCTAATACATCTCTTCGAACTTTTGCAAGTCAATGATTTAGTCTAAACTTATGAACTTTTAATCAATGGGTGAAATAAGCTCTTTTTTCAACTTATATTACTGGTAATTGCTCTCCATTACCCTCTTCCTGGACAGAACAAGTACTTAGATACAAAGTACCTGGAGCATTGTGCAGTAAATAAAAGTCATTGACTAAGTTTCTTAGTGGAGTTTCTCTGTGTAAGGTATGATGGGGAAGGATATGTCAAAGTAAGTAGATGAACACAATTGCAACTTCTCGGCCCCTCATCATGTGAGTTCAAGCCTCAGCTGGGGTATTTACAATTTACTGTGGGGTTGTCTTATAACTGACCTATATACCATCTATAGTTCACCCTGTAGTTCATTTAGAAACAAAGAAAAGATTTTTCTTGCTCATTTGTCAAAGAGTAAAGTTGTTTTATTACCTGATAAGCATTGAGTATGTATATGCCATTTTTGAATCTTATGGGAAAACTATTAAACTAAACTATTAAACTAAACAGTTTTCCCCCCTTTTACAATGAAATTTTAATGCTCATTGAATAAAAGACAAACCCAATTGTACATTATGTTGCTGTCAACATTTTATGAAAAGGTTATATAGACTGTTTATGATAAAGAAATTATTAAACACTTGAAAAGCTGTTTGATGCTAAGTGTGTTAATAGGTGTTTTTTTTTACTTTACAAGGATAAAGTTTGTTACAGAATGTCACCACAGTTCAGTGTAATCTTTTCATTTCAAACAAATAAGCTGTCATATCGATACCCCCTTTCCATCCATACAAATATAGATTATGATTAAATTTATACTCTTTGTTTTATTTTTATTAAACTGTTTATTTTTCCCAAAACTTTTAATTCTGGCCAGTTTGAGTATCTGTTGTTGGTTTAGTCAAAAGTAAACAATAATGTTAAAAATACTGAACAAATAAATACATGCAAGCACTGCATTTATTTTATATGTTTTCCCACATGTGATTAAATAAGTTTTGTTAAGTGATGTCATAAAATCCTAAATAGTCACACATTTTATTGTACCATCAATCTAAATATTAGCTACATAAAACTGGTTTTGATTTATCAACCAATGTGATCCGTTGCAGAGCTCAAGATGGATAATTTTTTTAAAATAAATTTAAATGTGTATTTATTTGTAAAATTTTAAGACAAAATTTATTTGAAATAGTACAATGCCTTGCAATTTAGATTTTCTGAGTCACCAGTAGCTAATAATCACACAGAATTAGTATTCTCTATATAAATAGTTACTGTATCCATCTTTAATTATTCCAGTTGCTGGACTTGAATATTGCTAAGCACATTACATTATTAAACCCTTCCAATTTTAAGGGTAAGGTGCTACTTAGAACTTAAAATGAATATCCTTTAGGTTTCTGCACAATATTTGCTGACATACAATGAGATAACATGCCATGTAATTATTAAAAAGTAAATGCTGGCTAATGCAACTGTGGCATATTCTTTTGAATGAACTCCTCTGCCACTGTTAGAGCACTTCTCATATCATCATATTTTGCAATGTCCCAGGCCTGTTGAAAATTGAGCCACTTCAATGCTTGATGTTCCTTGGAAAGCTTCACTTCAGCTGATGGGTCTATTAACTCAGATAACCAATATACCACCTTCTTTGGCTTGCCCCTTACTTCATAGTTCAATTCAGATTTGCACTCGTCATAGACCTTTAATTGTTCTTTAGAAAATCCTGCTTCTTCTTCCGTTTCCCTAAAGGCAGCTTCTAGCTCTGTCTCATCACCGTCTAGATGACCTGTTATAAATAAAAATAAAAGGAGGAAATAGCAAAATTCTAATTAAGAAATAGTTCACACCACTGAGGGCCCTATGGCATTATATAATTTATATAATATTTTTTCAATATATGGAAACTTGTCAATACAATTATGAAAAAATGTTCCATATCATATAAGAAACAGTTCACAGCACTTCAGGCCCAATGGCATTATATGGACTGGCTAGTCAGAAAAGAGAGTAATATGGACCTCAGCTGCACTTTGGTCCATATTACTATTTCAGTAATTATATTGAAAAAAATCTTTAACACCTTTTATTATGTATTTTACAATTGATATGGTGCGCATTTTTTTACCAATCGTGAAGGTCGCTAGACCCGGTCCATAAAAAGTTTATGGACCTGTAATAGTGACTGGGTGTGCAGAGTAGCGGTTCCTCATTGGTCTACATTGATAATAATGGACCGTTGAGTGAGCAATGATAATTATAGAAGCAAAATTTTGTGAGGTATAATATAATAGGATGGTCTAATGTTTATATGACTACAGGAAGGTGGAATATAGAAGAAGAAGACCATATGGAAGGAGGATGCAGTGTACCGGTATCTTTGTGTGCCATTGCATAGTAATCCCACTTTGTAAATGGGTGTGTGTAAATGTTGGTATTTTTAAAGCTCATTGCCCTGTCTGTTATGTTATTATTTGTAGATGAAACGTAACATGTTTCTATCAATGGATAAGTAATGGTCTACACTCATTAAACAAGTTTTAATAGCTGTTTTTGAGCTTGTGAATATATTTTAATGTACAGAAAGGTGACGGGTCTGAAGGCCCTTTCAATTTTTTGTTTTATTTTTACTACACATTTGATGGATAATGGTCGATACTATAAGTTAGCACAATGAATTCAATCTCCTTCTCAAGCAAATATAGTTCCATGTCTAGGTTGCCTGTTTTCTTGATAAAATGTGAATAAATTAATACTGTATCTTTTTTTTCTTTAGCCTCAAACTGTCAAATTCTTTTATTTCATTTCCCATAGTGTAACTAAACACATTTGTTAAGAGTGTAGCGGATCACTGTCGACTGCATACACATTAGAAACAAGTATTTTCAAAATACAGAATATGCATTTACATTGCAAAAAATGTCCTCTTTCCAAAACCATTTTAATCTCGGACGTATATCGCAAACACTTCAGTTTTTGGTATGCATCAATTTGGGTAGTAACGGACCACTTTAGGGTAGAGCGGATCGCGTGATAAACGTCACCTAGGGATCGTCTCAAAGTATCTGAAAAGGCGTATTTGTCCAAACAATGCAACTTTAATATGTTAATGGTATGTTTGATTTTTATCTCATGACTAATGCTATCTACTTGTTTTCAAGGAAGCATATTCAGGTCATATGGCTTCTCTCTCAATTTGAGTATGCTGTTTCCAGCAGCTGTCTGGTCTGCGTCTCCTCTATGCACCTTCACTATTTGGGAGCAACATCTACAAAAATTATGGTAGTTTAAAATACACCAGTATCACCCAAGAAAACAACTACTGCACGCTCAGAATAAACAAACACAAAGAGAGAGCGCACACACACACACACAATTCACCTTTCCGCGAGATCTGAAAATAGTTATTACACATTGTGTATTAGCATAGAATTAGCCAATCACATCGCGTTGATTGACACTTTACCTGCGTCATGCTGATTCTCACTTACACGTTGTCCTACAAACAATGATTTTGACAAGCGATCAATTTAAATCTGTCTGAGCCTTTGGTTCAATTTAATAGCAACAGGGTTGTTTGTGGTTTGCATGGAATCGTACGTTGCTGTAATCTCTTCTCTGTTTGCATCTTAATTTAGTTAATTGGATGAGGTTTGTCCATTTCTGCATCGAAAGGTAAAATCTCGCTGTAGCCAGCAACAAATTTCTTTCATAATTTTGAGTCATGAATGCATCATTGGGTGAAACTGTCTTAATCTTCATCTAAACATCTCCATCACATGCTCTTTGCATTTGGGAGAAATCAAATTAAAATATTTTCGCGGATCTGTAAGATGATCTG
Organism: Sinonovacula constricta; assembly: GCA_007844125.1. NCBI lineage: Eukaryota > Metazoa > Mollusca > Bivalvia > Cardiida > Solecurtidae > Sinonovacula > Sinonovacula constricta. The sequence continues at coordinate 10,508,783 of CM017559.1, forward strand.
TAAGATCTGTCACTTTAAACCAGGTTGTTTGTGGGCGAGAGGGCGGAGCTTAAACTCTATTTTTAGACTCGCGGAAAGGTGAATAGATAGTTTCCATGTGATGTCATCAACACTGATAAGACAGTTTAAGGCAGCCATCTTTGTGGGCAGAAGCTAATGCAGGCCGAAATCGGGAAATCTGTGCTGTATTAAACTCACCACTTTGTTTTTATTTTTCAGTATATTTTACTGAATTTGATATCAAATTTAACAGTCTTTATAAAGTATTTTAAATATCAAAACTTTATTTTGATAGTTTAAAAGGTTAAAGAAATACAACCGAAAATGATACACTGATCATTTTATTTTAAGTATGAGCCAATATTTTGATTTATTTCTGTGTATAAATTCTGTGTGCATTTATCAATTTTAAAAATATTGAAAATGAATTTCAAGAGCTTTCCCATGGTGTATAGCTTTTAATTTTCGGACCACAAATGAAGAAATTATAAGAAAATAAAATTTACCTTCTATACAATTCATATAAAAATCCCTTGAAGTTACCATCAAAGATGGCTGCCAAGATAAAGGATTTTCACTGATGTGGAAACTATTTATTGGGATGGGGAAAAAACAAGTCCAAATAACACTGAGAAAACTTTAATTGAAATCAGTTATTGGAATTTGTAGTTTTAACTTACAATGAATAAATCACATGCATTTTGTACTTTTTGTCAGGTCAATCATTAGTTTTTACAATAATCCTGGATTTTATTAGTATGAATTTACTGGAATTTGAAAGGCGGGTAAGACAACGGGGAGTGCAAGCAGTAAGACATCCGAAAAACAAACGTGCATTCAAGCAAACATAACAGATCTTAATAAGAAATTTTCTGACCTGTGGCTGCTTTATTTGGTTATTAGTACGAGATGTATGTGAATGATAACAAGTATTTAATTGACAAATAAGGCCAAATGCTAAAGGGGATGTAGACACGGCTGGGCTATTCTGTGATAAACATAATTTAAGTGCCATATATATTATCGATAACATTTACAAACCAATTTGAAACCTTGTCTATTTGAACATACCAGCTACATCCATACATCAGACATGAGTTGGGGTATTTCCGTAATAATTTTAGGGGTAGTGCAAGACGTTGACAGTTGTGATTGATACTGCATTTTCATTTCAAATAGTGTGTAGCTCATGGGCTAATCACTTTTGTTTACCGATGTCTTTCTCTTTGTGCAAAATAGCTCTCAGGGCACGCACTGTCTTCCCTGGTAAAAGGTATTTCTTCTTGATGGTTTTGGCATTTTTTACAGTTAAATTTAATCTGACTTCATGACGCAGCCTTTTTATGAGGTTGTCTAAGCATTTTGTTCTGAAAAAAAAAGATGATGATGTGATATATTAGCCTGTGTATATTGTTTAAACTCAAAACAGACATATTCCCCCCACCCTATGTGGAAACAGTAAACATACCAGAAACAGTTATTTATGCCACATCACTTTCATATTTATCATACATAGATACATCTTATCTTCATTTTAAAGGTTATCATAGGACTGGTACACCAAGTGTAAGGATAATGAGACTGGTTGTGGTGTCATGTCATATATCTATGGTATGATATTACAGTGAATGCATCAATATATATCAATATATATATTTCAAGTTGATACTGTTATTATAAATCGACTGCCGGTATTTGACTTCCTGAAGTTACATCTGGGAGGGGGCGCTGGAAAAAAAGGCAGACAAGCCTCAATCTTGGTGTTTCGACTTTTAATGTCTGAGCATGTTTGATCATAATACATTTCATATAACAGTTAACAATAATTCAACATATATTGGGGAAATACTCGCTATGAGAGGTTATGAGACTAGTAAGGTTCCATGTGATTAAAACAACTAGTTTTACAGTAACAGAGAGCAAATATCAATTAAGAGTGTGTATGTTACTAAGATTACTAAAATCAAGGATAGTTACATTAACACTAGAGTTAACAAGAACAAAGAGCAAATGCAAAGATAATAGTAAGTTACAAAATACGTAAGATGAACATACCTGGAAAAAAAAGGCAGACAAGCCTCAATCTTGGTGTTTTGACTTTTAATGTCTGAGCATGTTTGATGCCGAGTCCAAGGTTGAGAGAACATACATAGTCCTAGCCTGTTCCCCAGGAACACATGTTTAATTTAGCATGTGACTGTCTCATGTTGGTATCCAACTGGTCACATGGTGTGCAATATGGCATCAAAAGAGAGATGCCTTTATGGTTCTATTTAACATATGCTGGATATAAGTAATCAGTGGTCAGAATGACACCTGCTAACAGCATGGGGTATGCATCATGAACCTTGAAGGACCAAAGAAGAGAGAAGGTTCATTATGTATTTTTAATCTTTTGTTGTTTTGTTGTTTTTAAAGATATTGACAAAACATGTCTTTTACAAAGATAAAGTTAGGATAATAAACTTGCTCATTGTTTTACGATTTGTTTGACACTAAATATGCCTATGTTCTTTACAGAATAGCATTAAAAGTAATTTATTCTGAAATAGTGAAATCTGCATGATTATTATTTTAAATATTTACATTGTGTAATATTATACTGAAAAAATATGCATTATAATACTGTCTTCACATGACTGAAAAATTGTTGGTTGGATGGTTATAAGTTGTTACAAAAGTCAATGAAAAAACTTAACTGAATAACATAGAATGGATTTATAAGTTAGGATGAAACTTTGCGATATGTTTGGCAGATCGTATTCATGTTTACTAATGAGACGCCCCCCCCCCCCTCTTACATTTAATGATCCGTAATACCCTAAATAAGTGCATCCTCTTTTCAGCTCACACATCAATAAACACACGTCCAAAGAACAGGGAATTTCTTGTGGTGATAAAGGACATATACCCCATGAATTGATGCAATTGGTTTGATCAATTGCCCTATATTGCTGGAAAATTCTCTGTTGATTTGCATTCTCTTTTTTGTGTATCTCCGTAGAAATGTCAACATACAGTGACCTCGATTTGGTTACGCCATAATTTGGGGTTATTTCAAACTGCTAGGCTGAAAATTTTCCATAATGGGACATCACTTTTTCTAATTCTATGCTGTTTATTTGGTTTAAATCTACAAAAGTTGTAAAAATATCCGGCTCAGTTTTGGCTGACCAGCGATACCATAAGATCCGATGCACCCCAAACAACTGTATAAACTTTTGTTTTTAAAGCAACAATTGCACATCGAGATGAACAGTTATGACACCTGGTAGCGCAATCGGTAGAGCGTCGGCTCCAGGTACGGGAGGCCCCGGGTTCGATCCCGGGCCGCGACATACCAAAGTCGTTAAAAATGGTAGTGGTATAGCTCTCTTGCTAACGCTCAAGCAAATATAAGGGTAGTTCCACGACTGGTTGGCCCGGTGTCAGGATAATGTGACTGGGTGTGGTATCATGCCAGGTGTTCACGGCATGCTATAGATAGTTTCCGCATCAGTGAAAATTCCTTATCTTGGCAGCCATCTTTGATGGTAACTTCACGGGATTTTCATGTGAATTGTATAGAAGAGTAAATTTTGTTTTCTTGTAATTTCTTCATTTGTGGTCCAAAAATTAAAAGCTATACACCATTAGAAAGCTCTTGAAATTCATATTTTTAATACAATATTTTTACAATTTGATAAATGCAAACAGAATTAATACACAGAAATAACTAAAACTATTGGCTCATACTTAAAACAAAATGAACAGTGTATGATTTTCGGTTGTATTTCTTTAACCTTATAAACTATCAAAATATAGTTTTGATATTTAAAATACTTTTTAAAAGCTGTTAAATTTGATCTAAAATTTAGTAAAATAGACTGAAAAATAAAAAACACAGTGGTGAGTTTAATACAGAACATTTTCCCCGATTTCGGCCTGCATTAGAACTGCCCACAAAGATGGCTGCCTTAAACAGTCTTATCAGTGTCGATGACATCACATGGAAACTATCTATACACAGTGAAGGCAGCACTATATCTGCTTCAAGTGGACACCGTCTCCAGATAACTGAAATACTGCTGGTGGGACGATAAACCCAATAAACGTCCCACCAGATAAACCCAATAAACAAACAAACAAACAGTTATGACACCAACACACATGAGAGGGTCTGTGGTAAAACTGGCAGTAAACTTACACACCTCTTAACACCTAAAATCCCATGACATTACCTTTTGGCGGTGACCAGTGAAAATCCCCATAAGAAGCCTGAAGCATCAAGTATTGGACCTCATTTGAAATTCTCCGGAATATAATAAAACCGGATGCAACACACTTTTTAAGAGCTCTTGCCATGTTTGTTGACGAAATGTACGTGACAGGTCCACTCGGAACGCCGACTGGTCTTAATACAGAAACAACCAACGATTACACGTTTACACTAGAATGCAGACATTTGAAAGCACTAAAAAGCATACAAATCGTGTACGGCTGGCTTGTTTCTTATTGCTCGATAGCTTAACACTTTTATTTTGATAGTGTTCATCTACTGTCATCGATACTGATAAGACAGTTAAAGGCAGCCATCATTGTGGGCAGAAGCTAATGCAGGCCGAAATCGGGGAATATGTGCTGTATTAAACTCACCACTGTGTTTTTATTTTTCAGTCTATTTTACTGAATTTTATATCAAATTCAACAGCTTTTTTTTTAAAATATTTTAAATATAAAAAAAACTATATTTTGATAATTTAAAAGGTTAAATAAATACAACCGAAAATGCACTCTCTACCATCGGCTCATACATGTCTGAGGGAGATAAGGACGACAACGATGTATGGGAGATTGCCGAAAATGATACACTGTTCATTTTGTTTTAAGTATGAGCCAATAGTTTTATTTATTTTCTGTGTATTTATTCTCTGTGCATTTATCAATTGTAAAAAGATTGTATTCTAAAAATATGAATTTTAAGAGCTTTCCAATGGTGTATAGCTTTTAATTTTCGGACCACAAATAAAGACATTACAATAAAATAAAATTAACCCTTAATTCATATGAAAATCCCTTGAAGTTACCATCAAAGATGGCTGCCAAGATAAGGGATTTTTACTTATGTGGAAACTATCAAAAGCTTACAAAACTGAATGAAGCCTGACCTCTGAACATTTTGTAAAATAAATTGCTTAAAGTAATTGAATGGTTTGTAATTCACTTTACAATAGATTGTTGACTTATTCGGCGTATAAAGCTGAATGTCATACATGTATTATTATTTGTCTGCTCTTTAGAACATTGTAAACTGAAAAGTATAAATTATTTTAATGTATATGTTTAGTTTTGTTTGCTCTTTAGTGCAATTTAAAATAATTATTTTAAGGTTGTTTATTGTATATTGCCAGTTTGTCTGCGTCTTAGTACAATTTAAAATATAAATTTTTAAGTCGATTACCGTATAAACTGATATTTAAAATATATGTATACATTAGGCCAGGTTTGTCTGCTTTTTAGTGATTTTAAATACTGATATTAAAGTATTTTACATATTAGGTCAGGTTTGTCTGCTTTTTAGTGATTTTAAATACTGATATGACAGTATTTTAATGCATAGACCAGGTTTGTCTGCTTTAAAGTGTTTTAAATACTGGTCAGGCGCGTGTCTATGCCGTTTTTGAAGTTACGCACAATTACAAGGGAAATAACCTTTGTAGTAATACTTTTAAATACATTCGGTTCTTTTCTAATGAATAACAGGCGAGATGCGGACATGCGAGGAACTTAACTCAAAATATGAACGACTAAAATCCTGACGTGCATAAGTTTAATATTTTTAAACCTTTGAACGACTTGATTGGTATGGTAATAAGATTTTATTACATAGAAACTACGGTAATAAAATATGTCATTTCTAATCCAGGTTAGGCATCGACTTTCTTAGTGTTTTTGGTACTTTCATATTTTTCGATGTTTCGAATGGAGGTTACGCACGTGCGTAAAGTGCGTAATGGCAGAAACGCGCCTGATATGTGGTTTCTGTCCTTAGAACATCGCAAACTACTCTGTTTAGCTTTAAATACAGTGTCAATTTGATGTTTCTGCTTTTTCATGCTATAGTGATATCTACAAAAACTCTACAAAGGTAGTAACCAATTGCTCAAAACAAAGTTTTCCATTTTATTCAGCAGTTTAGTCCGGGAATCTGTCTGTCTGTTACTGACTTCAACAATGTCAACCTTAAAATATTGAAATTATGGGCATGGGATTCAAACAAAATGTACAATGTCTTCTGCAACAGGTGTCCAGATCACATTAAGTTTCATTTTACCACAGGCGTTTGCAGACATCCACATTTCACAAGGTCTAAGTCTTAGTCTTTTAAAATTTATCCTATTCCTAGGGGCTATCATAGACTTTGAGATTTATTTTATATACACATCTAATTATCACAGACACTAAATCTAAGATAGTACGCTTATTAATTATTGTTTTGTTAACATTTATTTTAACATTTATTCTACAATATTTTATAGTATTATTGCAGATGTTATATTCTTGTAAGTGTATTGTATATATAAAATACCCTGCATTAAATAAAAATGTGTGAAGGGGAGAGAAGCTGCCTGTGCCGACCATGACTGTTAAAAACGATAACTGTAGACATACAAAACTTAATACGATTGTTATAAATGTAATTCATAACAATACTTTTGACAAATATATATTTTAAACAAATACGAAGGACGAATACATTCTCGAAGTACCGCAGCAGCAACGAAATGCCGCATAACACCGTATCACACACAAGGGAAATAACTCGTAGTACCAGCAAGTGCGTTCTTGGCAACGAAGTAAAAAGATCAAGTTTATGAAGAAATAAACGATGTGATTATCAATGTAAGCATACTTTGTATTTAATAACTATCTCTAGTTCCAATTTTTCTTTGTTAACATTTTTCATCATGTACACGGTGTTTACGTGTGTATAGCTGTAAAACTATTACACATTTTAGACATACTGTAGTGACTGTACTGAAGTAGTGCATAAGGGCACTTCCAACAGCCTTGCTGTGGGGTTAACCCTTTAGTGACGTGGTTGAGTGCCTGGACAACTGACCTGGCAGACTGGGTTCGAATCCCGTAAGGGCCGGGATTATTGTCTCCTCTAAGATTTACTTTAATGATGTCAGAAGTAAACAGAAGCCTGGTGTGGTTGTCCTGAGATGGGCTTAGGCCCAGAAAAAGTAAAGGGGGAAGAGTGTAGTGCATATAGGCACTTCCAACAGCCTTGCTGTTGGGTTAACCCTTTAGCGACGTGGTTGAGTGCCTGGACTACTGATCTAGCGGACCGGGTTCGAATCCCTGTTAGGGCCAGGATTATTGTCTCCTCTGAGATTTACTTTAATACAATGTATGATACATGTATATTTGGATTTGAAGATATTTTGACCTGGTAATCAAAATTATCCTAGCGTCACTAGTTTCGATGACGTAAAGCAGTAAATATATTTTCTTATGAAGTGAACAATATTGAATTCACACCAAACTGTCATAAAAATGTCTTGTATGTCCTTATTTATCAAGTAGTATCACTTTTTAATGCTTGTATTTAACGTTTTCGTTCATGATATCGAATGTTTACAAATAGCAGCGAGTTGCCATTACGTTTTGACACTAGAAACGGCCCCTCTGACTGACTGTTCTCATTTGTAATAATTTAACACTTGGGAAGAAGTTACATGGAGTATATTTTGTCTTCGCTGTTTAGCATAGCAATATATAAACATTGGAAAACAAAAGAAAAACAGCTTGTCTGATAGTTTTATTTATATTTTTACAAATAAATGTTCAGTATTCATTTGTATAAAATCATTCTTCAAGACACTTGACTACATCCCCCTTTCTGCCTTACTTTCAAAGCAGTACAAAAGGCCAAATGAACCAGTGTTTACATGTATCGCGTGCAACCCATTTAACAAACACCAGTGATGTACTCAAGCATACCGCCTCTAATGTAAATAACCCACAAACACAATAAAGTTCAGTTAAATTTTCTTCATCCACCTAAATGTATGTTTCAAATGGCACTGAAAAGATTGGCAGTTCCTTAGTTTTTGGTTTGGAAACTTGTTCTCAAGTGCCTAGCTGAAGGATCTCCAGTACTCGAGATAGTTTCCCACTTTTGTTTTGGCTGGTTCTGATCTCATTGCTTCTGGGTCAACCTTCCTACATAACTTGTGTCTCACCGACGATTCAGATAGGCCAAACTCTCAGGTAACAGACTTGATTTGCATCCCCATAGTCTCTGATTAGGTTCGTAGCTGCCCACATCTCAGATGGGGAGTAAATAAATAGTGTTAGTTAGTTAGATGGCATAATATACTATATTCATGTTTAAGGTATATACATAACTAATTTTGCTGATATTAACATATTCAATAAGTTATCAAACACATTTCTTTTGCATTTTACAGTATATGCAAGTGATTATATAGATTTAAAGCTCCTTACCAGGGGTTTCTGCCTTACTAGACATGATCCACCCTACTTCTTCTATAAACTGACTGTTTCATGACCCCTGCCACAGAATCCAGTCTTGTGTAGTTTGTTAACATTTTTGTTTACGCTCAGTGGCCATATGATTTGTAGGCCAGGGGTGCCATACACATCTTTAGTAAATGGGTATATGCTGTTTGTACATAACACCTTGTTTGAGGAAGACTTAGATAAATATTAGAGAAGTCTTTTGTTTTTTATCCTTCATAGGTGACAGAAAAGTTAAGTTTTTGATTTTCTTCCAAAATTAAGGTTCCTTATAACTTTGGACACTGTTGCCCCATAATGAAATGCATAGCTTTTCCTTTATTCTAAATGGAGATATTTAAATCATTGATATATTTCCTCTGCTTATAACTTTAAAATTGTATTTTGCCATGTATTTGTAAGAATAAATAATATCCCTTTATTTTCTGTTCAGAAATATCTTATATCTCATCAAATGCACCTATAGCAATGCCAAATGAATTTTTCTTCTGATGGAGCATGCCCCCTGATCCGCCTAGCAAAAGAGTGCCTATATATATCTTTTGAGACTACTCTACACTATGGATTTGTCACCTGCAAATTAAGCTAAACCATTTAATGTAAAATTTTCATTATGGTAAATTCATTTTGATGTCTTGATTATTGCATGTTTGTTTTTTTTAATTCTTTTTCATGTGTTTTAGAAAATAACCTTGCATCAAAGACAGCGACCAAACTTAAGTTTTAAAATGGCAGCACTTGCAGTGACAATGGACCCAAAAATAGCTGCCATTATGGCTAAACTAGAACAAGGTGAAAAGAAGAAAGAAGAAATCCAAAAGCCAAAAGAAGAGGAAATAAAAGCACCAAAAAATTTAGAAGAGTACATGAAATGCGAGAAGCTGGTAATTGAAATTCTTATTTATTTTATCATACTTTATACTTTAGAAAGGGAAAGTCATTTAGACAATGTGTTTGAAATATTAGACTGGTTGGTTAAAAAAGGATATTTTAGACATCTTTTAATGTTAATCAATTTTTGAGGTTTCTTTTAGCTTGGTTATGAAAAGTCTTGTGGTTATCATTTATTTGATGATGATAATATGAATATAAGGTTTTATACACTTATAACATATTTATTATTTCAAAATTAAATAAAATTCAAATTCAATTAAGTACGTTAAAAAAAGACAATTTATGACAGTTGTTTGTAATGTATTTGATTCTCATTCTTCATGACTTTGAAAAATGAATGACCCTATACTCCTGAGGCTATATTAAAGTATGCAAAGACAGCCTTACAAGTACAAACCCCAATTTTCAGGAGGAATGGCCACAAAGACTGACATCTGAGGGGCCAATGGATATTGGAGATGAGGCGCTTTTGTTAGGAAACAAGGATGACATTGCTGAACTACTCAGGGAGTCTGCTCGTATCCTTTATTAACATAATGGCAGATGTAGTATCTTAAATGTAAACAACGAGCATTAATATTAGTTTTAATATATACCAATATCACTGAATATTACCAAAGCAGTTTGGTGCTTTATATTCATCTTTGAATGGTAAGTTCTTGTACTCAGAACATGGTTTCTTAACCTGGACAATTCATTGATATCAAATCACTATTTTCAGCTTATACAAAAAATGAAGATACATCAGAAAGTTAACGTTATAAAAAAAGGCAAGTTAAAAACAACAACATGGACTATCCCTATAAACTGAGTAACTGCAGCAAGCACATGTTTACGACAGTCTGCTTGTGTCATGAGACCTTTATTGGTAATGTAACCAGTAAACCGTTAAGCCTGTCTACTGATACAGGTTATAATATCCCTAAACATTCCAGGTAAATGAAATATGAGTGGAAGAACTCATCATTTCTATGTATATAAATTTTGATGAGTCAGAGAGAAAGCATGTTTTTAAATTTTATTATAAAATTTACCTTTACTTTAATAATTGCCTCTACTGTAGTTGTTAATTCTGTCATTTATAAAAAAGATAATTCTTGATGGACCTGTTTCTACAGTTGTTGTTTATTCTCAGATCTCCCTACTATAGATCTATCTTTATGATGTCATTTATAATAGAAATAATTCTAAGTTAGGATGCTGAAGATGGTGATGAGCCTCCATTGTTAGAAACAATCATGTGAAATACACTGTCACTGGTGTAATACAAAGTTAAGATTAATACTTTGTTTTGTCTTATATGTGCAATGCTGTGTACATGGACTATGTATACAATTACAAAGAACATATATATTTTTTGATTCTTTGACAACTTATTAGCCCTGGGCTTGCACCATCTGGAAGAGATGCAGAGAAGACTGGATGTCCTTGAGGAAACACTTCATTACTATGCCTCTCAGATTGTAACAGAAGACAAAAGGGAGTCTCGTTTGCAAGATGGGCTCTTCTACTCTCCATCTAGAAGTAATCATAATATGTAATTTACCTAGTTGTAGAACGTGGGAGTAAACTTTCCATGCATTCCCTATTCACAAAGCAGTAACTTTTTTTTGTTTGTTTTTCATATATCACTTCATTGCATCAACATGTTCATTTTTCATATACTACATCATTGTGTTAACACAATGTTGATCCTGATGGCAATGTCCACTATTTATATCTAGGTATAACCACATGGTGCACAGGACACCTGGAAGACATAACCCTATTAAAAGTTATTGACTTTACTATGACTTAAACCCATTTGACCAGTAGTTAAGAAGTTCTAATTTTGTTTGCTATAAAATCCTTGTTATTTGCTTATATTGTTTATTATGCTGAAATTCATACTGATAATGGGCATAGTAGTTAAAGATAATCGATCTCAGGCCATGACATACCAGTGTTGTTAAAAATGGTAGTGGTATTGCTGCCTTGCTTATGCTCAAGCAAATACAAGGGTAGTTCCATTACTGGTCATTTCTGTGTCAAGATAATATGACTGAGTATGGTATCATGCCAGGTGTTCAAAGCATACTATATGCTGTGAAGACCACCTGTTAAATTAAAAAGAAAACAAACAATAGTCATAAATATTCATGATTTTAAATATATATTTCTTTCAGCTTTAAAATCATCTTTTCATAAAAATTCATTACTTAACTTTGTCTTTACCGGTAATATAATCTTAGCCTGCTAATCACGTATTTATAAGACTTTCTTGATCAGGAGCTACACTATTTTCTGATCAGTCTCAATTATGAGGTATATTAACCTTAAAGGTGGTATTCAACAGTCTGCTTATATAAAATAAATGTAATAATATTTGATGCATGTTTGGGGGAATATGTGCATTATATCTTTAAAATCCCTTACTATAATCTAAGCAAAGATGATGTTGAATACTACCTTGGTTTTTAGACAGTAGGAGGCTTACAAATCATGAACAAATTGCTTTAAATCTCCATTCTTTCCAAAATATATAAATAAGCTAAATGGGGGTTTCTGCTAAAAATAGATATTGACATCACACCAAAATACCCGGATGGTCATATATAATGTGATCTTACTGGTAAGTGGTCACATGGTTTTCCTTATTTAAAAATAGCTAACTGTTAAGCGTGGCTCAGATAGAAAATACCTTTTTGTAATGACCAGTGCGGTGTTATGCTTTGCATTTCACTTAAATGTAGGGCATCAGTTTACAGCATTCCTAGGGATCTATTCATGTAACAATGATTTACTTGGTGTTTTAGAGAAAAAAGTTGGTCAAAACTGTTGGATACCCCCTTTAACATGTTATATATAGCATATATAAGATAAAAACTAAGAATTGGGCTTGAAGCTTAGAACAAACCATAGCATGAGAAGACTTTAAATCATATAATTTTTTTATTTTGTATATTTTTTAGCATTTATGACTGAGATGTCTGAGTCAGATGCTGTAAGGTCTCACCACAGTTCCAAAGGTCACAAGAGCTTGGTAAGTTTACTATGTTTTAAACTAATGCATAAGAAATACTTGTTTAGGATGATCATCTTAAAAGAAACTGAGACAAAAACTTGGCACTGCTGCCCTAGAGCCTACCATCATTTGACTTTTAAAGTGGCAATGTTCTTTCGGTTAACCAGCTACCAGTAACCAGTAAAACATTTGAAAATGTTGACCACTTACCACTTCAAACGACTGGTTCATACTGCCATTGCCATCCCTAAAACATAAATATAAAAATATAATTTTAACTTTTTGCAAAAAATGTTTAGCCCTTTGCTGCTCAGTGCCCCCATATTACTCCTCTATCAGATGCTGCTTCTTGACAGTTAACTTCACCTCCAGCAACTTCTGCACAGTGACACAGAGTGACTCCATTAAACTAGTATGTTTCTGGTACCTAGTATTCTACATTAATGTTAAATACTTTTTTGATATATTTCTAAGTTTGTGTCAATTCTGAATATAGTTTTGCTAAAAATAAAATATTTTAGTTATATATAAGTATAAATTAATTGACAGGGTTTTCTAACTGCCATCAATGAACCAGATAGTTTTCAAATGAAATAACTTTGGAAATAACCAAAGGTTTAATTGCAGTTAATACTTAGAAGGTGTTTTGTTAATAAGCCCCAATGCAATTACATAAAATTTATTGTATAGTGCAAACAAAGCTAACATGGGATAACTTATTTCTTCTCAGTCAAATTATTTGCATGTTATTACAGACCTACAAACAAATAAACAGAGAGAATTGTACACATACATCAAGAGAGAAAGAGGGGATAGGGAAAGAGATGGAGAGAAAGGAATAGAGATAGAGAGACAAAGACATAGACAGAACAAGAGAGGGAGAGAAAGAGAGAGAGCTGTTATGTTCATTTGATTTAAGTTATTCTATATGGTATTAACAAACAAGCCAGTGATATTGTTTCAATGAATATCAGTTTAATTTTAACATTATATTCCTTTTTTTTACTTTATTTTTTACTGAATTAAATGTCAAACACTAAAATCAGTACAAGTTTACTTTTTCATTTATTCCAGTTGAGTACTCGAGTACTCAAGACATTTTTACAATCATTGTTCATTTGACAGGCCATATATAGCTTATGTTTTATTTCAAATGTTTTTTTTTAATTATCATGATAATGTTCCTCATGTAAGTCATTCAAGTTAAAAACAGTTTGCAACGTAAAGACTGTGCTTATTTGTATTTGGCAATAAAATATGTTGTACCCTGCCCTATTTTGTAAAAAACACAAGCTATTTTTTTTATTTTCTTTGCCTAAATAATTACTTTATTACAATAGTTTAGAAAGAGAATGTGAACTGTATATATTGCAACAGAAATTGAAATTGATCCGCCACTATAGTGAGCCATAGTTTGAGACCAGGTGCCATGAAAACAAATTGAATGACCCAATATTCATTCGATATCATTAATCTTTCATGAACAGTCTGTGTGGCCAGAGCCAATTAAACTGCTAAGTTGGTAGAGCATGCCAATTAAAAAGTAAAATGTTAGCATGTTAGGGTTGCCTGATCAGGTGCAGGATTGACTCTGACTCGATTAGTTTGGCATTTCATTTTGCAGTCAAAATACATATTTGTATTTTTGTCGACTGAGAACTCAATTACTGATTTTATTTCATTAGAACAATTTTTCCGTTGGTTTGGCATTTTATTTTACAATTAAATGCATATTTGTATTTTTTTCTTTTGAGTACTCAGTTATTGATTTCAGTAAATTAAGATAATTATTCAATCAATTAATCAGGTACTCATTGACATTCCTACTAAAATGAGTTGTTTTACTGGTTAAAAACCAAAATCAATATTAGATTTGGGGATCCCATCTTGAGGCTTGCTGAGTTTGGTTGAAAAAGTCAATCGAGGGTTGGAATTTTCCAATCTCGTTTCCAGTTAATATATGATTGGATCATTTTCTTCCCTTAGTGAAAGACAATGATTGGTGGGCATTATTTTGTACAATATTAACATTATCTTATATTACCTAGGCTTAATAATTTTAATGAAATTTGTGTGAATAAAGAGGAATAATTGTCTTTATACAATTAAACAAAAAGTAATTCATTAAAAAAGAAAGAAAAGAAAAAAAAATAGTTATAATTGCCAAAGAACATCCTATTATTAGATGTGAATGAAAACAACTTAACATACCTGCCCTGGAACTACTCCATTTTTAATTTAAATGTTTTATTTATATATCGCTTTATTTAGTATTTATTAGAACAAAAGTGACATTTAGTGTCAAAGAAATGTTTCAATTGGAAAAAAAGTTCACATCAGTAACATTTGCTTGATTTTAGTAATGATACATTCCCTTATCAGTAGTTTGCTAAGTGAGTAAGACTACAATATTCAGGTGCTTTGCCCTTGTAAGATAACATGTGTTACAGTAGCCACGCCACTGAGCAGCAAAGGGAACTTGCACATATAGTACTAAGTCATTTTTTGTCTGTATAGTTAAGGTTTTCTTTTTTTTTCAGTTGTTGTTTTCCTCAACAATATTTTGAACTAATATTTGATATATGTCTTCTTATTTATATTGCATACTGCAGGCAGATAGATATAATATGAAGGTATAGTGTAATAATTGGATGGCATTAATATTGATGTTGGTTGATAATAGTCTTACATTGGTTGTAGATTTTATGTGTAAATTGTTTGCAGCTTTAGTAACCCAGTAAAATTTCAGAAAATATTAGTGTTAGTAATTAAAACACATGTTTATTTCATGTTGTGTCTATTTTAATCATCAATTACCATACACTAAAACACACCAATTTTATTCACATATAATATTTCACAAACATATGAGAAAGAATTTTATAACCTTTAGATAAAATAGTAAACAAATACACAATGATATGTAATAATGAAAATTTAGATTCTTAAATGGACATGAGACAAAATATACATTACATTATTCAGAATATAACAATACACAATTTTTTAAATAATTAACAATGATGGTTCATTTATGTATAGTAATAGTTTCATAATGTAAATACTGTAGATATTGAGAGAAGTATAAGTTTTATTGTTCAAATTGTTTTTGATTATTTTGGCTGTTTACCTCAAACAAAAGGATACCATAAAACAGGCATAGTTCTTCAAAATTATTTCAAATGTGCACACTCTTATTTAATTGTCAGTTTAAACATCATATGGCAGGACAGTAACTTCACACAAAAACAGCTGTGTTAAACTGTTACATGAAAAGCAGCATCATTTGCATTTTTATCAAAACATGCATAAATTTTAAATGTAAAGTAAAAAATTATTAAAACAGGTGTTTAATTTCAATATTATGGTTTTATTAACACTTTATAAACAGAAAAAAAAGTGTGTTGATTAAATGCATTTTGAAGACATGCGTAGATGAGAGCTTAGATCCATTCAGTTCTGTTAAAAATGTTTTGTTGAAAAATCTCTGTTAAAAAGCCTTGTTAAAAAGTTGATGTTATGTTTAATAAACAGATATTTTGATGGTTTCTGGTTTAACTGCTCATTTAAGGGAGCAGTTACTTAAAACATTAACAGATATCCCAAAATATTCAATGATTTTAACACAAGTTCCTTCATTTCTTTTGTTGTTCTAATTTGTACCTGTAGTTATTTTGATTAATGCTTATTCATTTTTAAAGAGTTTTTCCTTTTATGTTCTCTTTTAAAATTTAATTTGTCAACTTATTTTATATCGTATTTTTGACATACTTTTTAATGAATGCTTAATGAATTCATTAATTGCTGTGCTTGAGATCCATCTGACTTGTACAAAATGTGCAAAAGCATGAAAGTTGACTTGTTAACTTATGAAAATATGTTAATATGAAACATTAACAGCATGCTCAACCAATTAATTGCACATTGACACTGTACATTTTGAGAATTCAACTTATGGCAACAGCATTAAATGAATTATGTTGCTGATTTTTTTTCTGAAACCAAATGCATAATATTCAGTTTGGAGAAGACACAAATATTGCTTTCATTATTTTAGATTTAAATATTCTTTGTTAGGTCCCCATAAGTTTATTTTCCTGGTAATAAAGAGCTGATTATATTTGTCCCTATGCAATAGTATTTAAAAGGTTGGCCTTTTAATCTGTTACTAGGGAAAGGCTTTTTGAAATATTTTCTGTTGTAGCTCTACCTTCAGAAAAAAGAGGGCATTTTTGTCATGGCCCTCTCATTGCACAAGTTTTTTTTTTACAGTCCAATACTCGAAAGCCATTAAAGATATTCACTTTAAATTTGTACTATTTATTTACTTTCCAAAGCAAAACTTATTTCGAAAGTACAGGTAACCCATAAATTATTTTGGCAGAGTTATGCCCGTTTTCAGCTTAAATGTTTCATTATTCTATTCAATATCTAGCACTGAGAAAACTGTAAGACTGGTCATGGACAGTCCTTGTCTTTTACTGTTTGGAAAGAAACTTTGAAAATTATGTTTTTGTGTCACTGTTACTAATCTTTATATATCTGCAGTCAGAATTAGTAACAAAGTTAACATTAGCTGCCCAGAGAGAGGGAATGAGAAAGGACACTATCTCGGTACAGTATCAGCACAACTCACAAAAAATATGGTATCTGTGCTGGGTTCTTTTATAGGTGGAGCTATTTTACCTAGGGGAGGGAGGTTGGGGCACAGGGCATTCTTTCTAACTGGGACTTGTTTTAATCATATAAGATTTTTTTCATTATTGATCCTAAGTCAAAGGTGCTGCTTTGAACTGAGTGAAGGTATTGGAGCATTGTGGGCACTAGTTGCAGGTCTATATGCACTTTTCTAATTTTTGTGCCATGGTGCTTTATGATCAATGTTTAATACTTTGATTTATTATTTGGGACACTATATTGGTATTGTACTAGCACATTTCTCTGGTTCATATGAAATTAATACTTGTTCTTAAGTAAGGGGTATTTTGGATTTAAAATTTAAGGGTGATAAGAGCACCTTGCCAGTCATGGTTTTCACACAGTAACTTATATGTTCTATAAATTGATTTAAATTGATTGTTAGTTCATGTTTATGAGATGATTTGCATTTGGCAACTTCACAGAATATTTATATTTATATTTATATAAATAAATTATATTTATATTTATAATATATTTACCATACATTTATTTCTAATATTTCATATTTGTTTGATGTTTTTCTACAAATAGTTATAAAAATGAGCATCTAAGTACTTTATATGAATATTAATGCAGCATTTTTGCCTTAAATGTCCAATTCAAATACACATATGTGTAGCTATTGACAAAAGGTTAATTAATGTGATAATGTATAATAAATTTAGTTTAAAATTATTTAAGTAGTATTTTGGTAATTTTAACATAGATGTTCACAGGCAGAAACAAGGTAAGTGAAATTAGAATAAATTATTAATAGTATCAACGATATATCCCCAACAGAATGCATGTACATTTATATATTCTTGTACCTAATAATGATTTAACATGTTACTGTAGCTATGAATAAATACAAGGGTATAGTGTTATTGATATAATCTATATTTTATTGATTTAAATATGTTTCTGTGCTTATAGTTGAATTGACCCTTCCTTAGAATGGCTATAGCCAAGCCTACCATAAGGGTCCTTGCTGTAACCAGACAAGACAAAGATTGGTCTACATGGTGGCATTTGCATTGAAATGCATGCGAGTTAGGTGTATTTTACTACTGGGTTTTCAGCTGCTAATATACGTCCAAACAGATTGATTTATATGTAGAACGAAAGAAACATTTTTGCATTATTTTGTAAGGAGTATTTTATAAAAATCTGGCTCTTCCAAAAACTTTCTGGTTCTTTTTTGAAAGAATTCCACAGATTTTTTTAGGAAACTCAAAAGAGAAAATTCATATAACAACAGTAAATTTCATTTTGAATCAAGTGCCACACTTATGTATAAAAGAGGTTATATTGTATTGTTTGTAAAGTATGAGTTTAGTTTTGAAATGGAGGTTATTGTGTAGTTGCTTTTTACTAAATTATTTCACAACCTTTTGCCATTACATCTAAAATATGAAAAAATGGGACTTATATGTTTGTTATTGGTTAATTAATTCATGTGGGCCAGTTAACCATGTCAGTGAATCTTTGAAGATTTGATTGGCTTGTCAAGACGTATTTTTCACTTGTATGCCAGATACCCTTGTGTAATGTTTTAATCTGTGTGAAGGATATTATTACTTGTTAGGCGGTTGTTGTTTCGCTTGTATGGATTTGTAAAGAAATAATGCTTTATCTATATTTACTGCATTGATATAATTAAAAACATCTAAAAAGAGTAGAACAAAAGTGTATTTGTAATTGATGACAATGTTTAGCAAAATGCCATAAGTAGTAAGGATGGAAACAAAACAATATAAGAAATGCACATTTTCATCATATAATCCCCCAATTTTCACTCTGCAGCACATTACATTATTGGCCATCATGATCACATGGGGAAATCCTGTTACCTTAATTGCTAAATTGTGCTGTTAGTCATTAGCTTAGGAAGGGTCAATTACTGGGATTACAGATCAAATATTTGTACTTTGTATTGGTTTTGCCCTTTTGTAGCCGAATTACAAGAATAGAGTTCATTTTTTAAACATTTTATCCTTATGTTATCCTTATTTTTAATATTCTTGTTTATGTTCAGCCTTAAACAAAGTTATTGTACATATTTATTAATATACCCCCAAGTATATTGTTGTTACTTTGTCAGTCAATAAAGCTGTCGGTCCATCAATAAACAAGATTTTTTAGTGCTATTTCTCAATTTTGTAGGTTTAATTTTATTGAAACTTTTTAGGGCTGGTAAGTACTAAGCCTAATTGTGCATGTCAATGGCAGTCCTTGACCAACTGGAATTTACATGAGTTATGGCCCTTTGTTTAACTTATGGTTACAGTAACTAGTAAAGCAGTACCCGAGGGTATTCATCATCATTAAGGATAATTGCTGATATATATTCCCTTATAAGAATTAACACAGGCCATTTTATATAATTTTTATACAGTTATTGCCTCATATGAAGTTATGAATATTTATATTAATATTATACATTTTAAGAGTTCAAACATGTCCAAGTATCTATAATTTCAAACAATATTTTACCTTATTATTATTATAGCTTATCTTTAAGTGTTCTTACATGCCAATAAATATGTAACTTTAATCCATTATATTGTACAGATTTATAATTATATCTTACTTATAAAGATCCTAACATGCAGATTTATCTGTTGCTTTACACAATGGTTTTGTACATATTTTATAATTATATCTTATATGCCCATTTATATTTTGCTTAACATAAGGATATTGTGTAAACACATGTTAATATACTATATATAATAATATACATTAATTTTTTACATTGTAGGGGTTCCAACATTCCCATTTATCTGTTGTTTAGTACAAATTGTAATCAACTTCATACATATTTTTATCTTACAATTGCCTTAACATTGTCAATTATCTACAGCTGAATTTCAAAGATAATGTATTCACAACTCTTTTCTTTTTTACCCTTGTTATTTAAATAATTTACATCAGTATAAATAAATGTCTTCCTCTTTAATAACTTCTGCTATGCATGCAAATGGATATACACATCCTGGACTGTTGAAACTGTAGTATAATCTGCATTTACTATGCAGGTAGATAGAATCAAAACTCAAATGCTGTTTTAACTTTTATTACTCTCATTTTATTCTGATTAAAACATATTGGATCAGTTGTAATGTAAAAAATATTTCAGTAAAGAAGACTTTAATACAGTGTTTACTTGTTAACTTTTTTCTCCAGAATATTATCATTGCTACTTAATACAGAATACAAAACAAGATGGTGTGCTGACCCATATTAACAGAGATTTTCTGATTTGAGTCAGTTGATTTTATTTCCTTTATACATATATACTGAGTATATTGTTGATAAAATATTTTGGTAGGATTTTGTGGACTCCCTGATTGAGACTAGAAAGAAGAGCCTGGAGTACTGCCAGTTTCCTGGTTTCCGCCATGGAGAGTTGATTGAGCTGCCAGGTCAGCTAGAGTCACCTCCCATTCTTCATAGGGTCACCAAAGCTCAGGAGTTCAATGTTAGTTTTTCCATCCCCATATACTAATCAGAATTATTTTGATCTCAATGATTGTGTGAGCAAGTTCGACTTAGAGATGGAGCCACATGCAGAAACATTCTTAATTAGATTTTTCTCAAGCTTATAATTATTTTGAACCCAAGCTTGCTTCTTGCAGAAAGATTATGTTACAATTCATATTTTTGTACTAAGAATAAACCGTGAGGCTGAGGTACCATCTTATCACAGTCAAGTGCTAAAGATACTGTAAGTTAGTTTAAGTCAGCGATCAAACCCATTCTACAACACAGTTCCTAGAAAAACTTAATTATCTGTATTAAGGGCTTTTATGAACTATGCTCTACCATTTTTATGGAAAGATGCTTTGTTATTGTAATATTACAGTCAATGGTTAATTAAGACTTTTAAGTAACAACTTGAATTTTATAACCTAACCTTTGGTAAACAAAGTGATTTATATATAGTTATATATAGTTGTGATATTGCTTACTGAGAAGGTTCCTATCAGGGATTATGTCTCTAAATGCTACTTTTAAAGTCTCCATGTGTCTTCTACTTCATTTGGGAAAAGGAGACTAATTATAAAAAACATTGAAAATCGTCATTGAAAACTGACCATTGATTTGCAATTTTATGCATAAATAATTAGTGTATTTTTTAAAAAATGGTATATTCACACGTGCAATGTGTGGTTATTTAGGCTGTTTAGATGGAGAGGAGGTTCATCTTTAAATTAAAATGTCTGTTTTTGCTTTATTTATTTCAATTAACACTTATTATTTTTGTGCTAAAGAACATACTGTTTGACTGTGTACAAAATGATGAGATTCTCTAAATCTTCATTTTATAAACTTCTATAGGATAGACTTTCCAGATGTATGTAAAATACCTGTGAAGCTTGTGTATATATCAGGAGAGATGTGTTTGTTTATTTTCAGCCTGGCTTCAAGAAGTTTTGGAAGAAACTGTTCCTGTCAGAAGCATCTGTAGCTGTGATGCAGGACAGTTTCTGGTGGTTCTTTCTCAACAAGTTTGATGTAAGTTTCAGAGGCCATCTATTAAAGTTATCCAGATCATCTGTCAATAACAACCCCTATGTCTGAAAGCTTGGCTAAGGCATAATAATCACAATGTTTGATCATTTTTTAAAAACAGTTGACCATCTACATCAAACCTTGTTTATTACTATTTATTGAAACATTCCGTTTTGACCACTTTTAAGAATTAAAATCTGATACTATCATTTCTTTATTCACTATGTGAGCAGTTAATACAATGTTTCCACTCAAGGAAAAGCAGCTGACCTAACAGAGTTAATCTATTACTAATGCTACAAGAAATTGTTCAACATCTTAACATTACATGTAAACCACCATCTAGAGCTCACAGAATTACAACATCCTTTGAAACATGGCAGCCATTACAGGTTAGCGTTAGTGAACCAGCACATTGAAAAAGAGATCACTTCTCTCGCTCTTGGTCCTTGACACTTAACAATCTGCTTAACATGTGTCTACTACATAGAATGTGGAGTTTATTGTTTAGGGTCAGTTTATCTTACACAAAAAATTGTATGACCTTCTTTACACTGGTTTTTATTGTCTCAAACTGTGATTGCATTTCCAAAGCAGTGAATTTCTCAGTGTTTGCAGTGCTTCCATTAAGACTCCTTTTACCCTCTCCTCAAAACCTATGAATACTACATAACAGAATCCTTTTGAGTAAAAACAAACAATGTAGCTATAACAATAACTAAATTGATTAGCATTTCTATTTCAGCAAGACAAACACAATATTGGTTAGCATTTCTATTTCAGCAAGACAAACACAATATTGGTTAGCATTTCTATTTCAGTAAGACAAACACAATATTTATAAGCATTTCTATTTTAGAAAGACAAACACAATATTGGTTAGCAGACAAACACATTATTGATTAGCATTTCTATTTCAGCAAGAAAAACCCATTGACAAGAACCTTCTATATGATAGAATAGCAGACAGTTTTGTGGCCCTGTTTACAAGCATCAATGAAGATGTGAAGGATAAATTTCTCATGGTATGATTACTTAATAACGCGTGTACAGAAAACAATTTGCTGTCTTTATTTGAATGTATCTTGTTTTGCATAAAAAAATCCAAGGGGCACACATGGCCAAGTTTATAGTCACCAATTTGTATCTTTTTTTTTTTCTTGACTCCTCATTGTATGAGTTTGTCTCTCTTCAAGTGAAAAGTTTCCTATGGTAAAGCCTTACAGTAAACCTGAGGTGCCCTCAGTGGTTTTACCAAGACATTTGCTTAATGGTCTCCATCTTTATTACCTGGACATTGTTAAAAACATAATGACCATATTTGTGTCACTGTAATGTATTAAAAAAATTGAAGAGATTATCTAAAATTATTTATACATTGTATATGGATACAGATAATGGACAATATTTTACAATATTTTAGAAATATATAACAATAAAAATATGAAAAAAAACAGCTGTATTTGTACACAGGTTTTTATGTCCTTGGTTTTTAACACTTTCGTAAACCCTGTTTTGTCACAACATAGCATAGCTTTTTGCACAGCAAAAGTGAGTTAACTGTACATATCATTAAAGCTATTAATGAGAAATTGTTATTTCAATAGGAGTACCCTGACTGTCTGGCCCAGGCTATTTTTGCAGCATATTGGGAAGCCTTCCCAGAATCTCATGGCAAGTTTAATGACACCTTCAGACAGGATCTGATCAATACCATCAGTGAATGGACCACAGGTACACATAGACTGGCTTTTGTATGTCTTCTTGTTTTAGTTGGTACATTATGTATGCTCCATTTGTTGGTGGCTGTATCCAAACAGATCAACACCATCGATGCAGCCTTAAAATCCAGGAGTCAAGCTAGGTTGTGGCAAATAAAAGTAATTGTATACTTCCTTACAAACTTCTCAGTTTATAAATGTAGTTCCATGACTGGTAAGTAGATAGTTTGTGTAGGGTGGTGTCATTGTATAGTCTCACTGACTGCTAACACAGAGAAATCAGCACTGTACATGTTCAAGAGAATATCATTGCCAATGGCCGAAGGACCGTTGTTAAGACATTAAAAACATACATACAAAATGAATAATGAAAAATTTTTTTTTCTTTCTATTGTACCAACACAGGCTTGAAGCCTATCCCAGGCACGTTTAAGAACTGGAAGGTTAAGCGTCTAGAGTCAAAGCCCTTGAAGGGATTGGGAGAGAAGGAGGCCAGCAAGACAGCAGAACAGATGATGCAGGCTGCTGCACTAAACAAAGAGTGTAAGTATACACTTGACTATTACCTCCTGTATATAAGTACATACCATGATTTGTATCAAAAGCATGGTGATGCTGGTCAACTGTATTTAACCTTTTTTTTAACTACCCATCTTAGTTTATTTTCAAACAGCATGTTTGGTCATTTGTATATATTAGTTGTAAACAATATGCTGGACTGGACCTGGTAGCACAATCGGTAAAGCATTGGCTCCAGGTACGGGAGGCCCTGGATTCTATCCTGGGCCATGACATACCATAGTCATTAAAAATGATAGTGGTATAGCTCCCTTGCTAATAAAGCAAATAGAAGGGTAGTTCCGTGACTGGTAGGCCTGGTGTCAGGATAATGTGGGTGTGGTATAATGCCAGGTGTTCACAACATGCTATATACAGTGAAGGCAGCACTATATCTGCTTCAAGTGGACACTGTCTCTACTGAAATACTGTTGGTGGGATGGTAAACCCAATAAACAAACCATATGCTGGTTGTCTCTATTACAATGCAATAATTTGAGTGTTATGATCATTTTGAACATTGAAGTTTGATAACTTTGACTTGAAAAAGTGTTACACTTGTAGGATGATTTTAACAATGACAAAAAAACAACAATGAATATTTACTTGAATGCCAATATTAACATAAATACTTCACTTTCCCATTCCCACAGTGAACTATTCCCTGGATATTGAGTCATTTGAAAAGATGGTTGACAGACTAGGCTCTGACCACGTAACGTATGCCATGACACCCAATGATGCCCAACGTGAGATGACCAATGCATCTTCCCAAGTACCAACAAATATCTCACAGTCAAGGCTGGCCACTGCTGGTACCATTGTCAGAAAACCAAAAGAGGTATGGATATTTGATATTTGCCTGTTTTGATATGAAAATTGATGTGAATTAATTATGGTTCTTACCTAATAGTTTTACTGCAATATCTTTGGTAGACTACAAAACATGTTAGAAGTATTTGGTTATGATAGATCCAAATGATAAATATGTTAATATTGTAGTGGGTTGTCACAATTAAAAGGTTCAAACTGCATCTTTATTTGGGGGAAAAGCTCATTAAAATATTATCAAAAAGAAAATGACCTTATCACAATTTTTATGAAGATCAAATGTATCTAATGTAAAACCCATCAAACATTGCAACACTTTTATAATTTCCAATTAAAAAAACAACAAACTATACCTTCTATATCCTAGTACCAAAGTCACCATACCTTCTTTATCCATGTACTAAAGTCATGATGCCTTCTATATCCATGTACTAAAGTCACCATGCCTTCTTTATCCATGTACTAAAGTCATCATGCCTCCTATACTATGTACTAAAGTCACCATACCTTCTTGATCCCTGTATTTAATTCACTATACCTTCTATATCCCTGTACTTAAGTCACCATATCTTTTATATCCCTGTACTAAAGTCACCATATCTTTTATATCCCTGTACTAAAGTCACCATGCCTTCCATATTTCTGTACTTCAGTCACACCAGATTGGTCCAGGCCCTGTGTATGAGAGGGTGAAATTCAACACCCAGGGACGTAGTCCCCTCATCTCTCACTATCTCCACCTGAGGAAGCTAAAGGATTTCCACCAACCTGGCAAGAAGGTTCGACGCACAGAGATTGTGAAACAGCCATCACCTGGACCCACATACAAGCAGCTTATACACAACACACTAGCATTGTCAGAGGCCCTAAGTAAAGAATATCAAAGGTAAGGTAAACATCAGTATGATTATGATCATCTTTATCATCGTCGTCATCATCATCATCATTATCATCATTGTCATCATCATCATCATCATCATCATCATCATCATCATCATCATCATCATCATCAATTATCACATATCAATTATAACATTGCTAAAAGACTTTAATCGTTAGTTCAACTTTATTCTTCAGTCATTTAAATCAACTATGTCCCTTATATTGACAGGATCTGTGACCAGACTGACCAGGAGATTCTGGAACTTCAGAAGAGTCAGCGAGACACAAACAATGAGTTCAACAAGCTCACCAAAGAACTCATGTTTACAAAGAATCCTGTAGATTTACGAATATTGAGTGATAAAATCATCAGTCTCAGGGTAAGTAAGGTGTATTATACATACAGTTGGAATCCATTTAAAATACTTCTTAACTTTCAAACACCACTTTTCTTTAAAGATGGTATTTGACACTTTGGTTATATCAAATGCATGTAACAATACTTTCCCACTGTTTTGGGGAATTAAGGCATAAATTCTGTATAAACTCATACTTAAATCTAACTAGCGAGAATTTTTAATACTATACCTATATGGTTAGAAAGTACAAAATGGTGAAATAAATCATGCTAAATGTGTATTCCTTCCAAATCTATAAATAAGCATGATTGTAATCGCAGCTAAAATAGATTTCACCATCCGGACTACCCGGATGATGATATCACTTGATCTGAAACGTGAGTTGTCATGTGATTTCTGTGTTTAAAAGCATCTTTGCATCTAGGATCAGATAGGAGTGTTTGCAATAACAGGTGGGGATTTATGCTTCACTATTCCAACAAAAATATTATATCAATAAACAGCATTCTGCAGTCCTTTTCAGGCAATAATTTGATTATTACAGATAAAATATTTGGTCCAAACTGTCAAATACCACCTTTAAAGACCACTGGTTATATGACATACCCTATTTAATAAGGCATCATTTGGGGATTTCTTTTGTACAATGAGCCATCTCATTTCAGCATAAAACTTTCTTAGCTGTCAATCCAGTTCACCTGCGTTTGTTTCCTCAATTTCTGTTCTTACATTTTTCTTTGTCAGATAATCAGATAAAAAGCATTCGCTGCTACAGAGGTTACACTGTTTGTTCTTTTCTATGTTTGTTATATTTTCCCCTAATTTTACCAAATCATCAGACACACAGAAAAACTGTTGATTTTTTTTTACTAGATGCCGTATTATTTTTCAATAGTGCACGTAAAAAGAACACGATCATCAGTATTATGTTCTTGATGCTCATGTGAAAAACTTCTCAAGTCAATATCACTTTATATTGACTCACACATGACCAGCGATTGATCAGTCAAAAAGCTTTAAATTCAAAGGGTATGTGATATTCTTCTGTCATCATAACCAAATACTGTAGAGACTCTTTAAAGACCCCTTTTTGTATTATGACAAATTATACCAAGCATAAATGCAAGAAAAAGTTTAAACTTTGCTTTAAAAGATCATCTTGAAAGACTGCTTTAATTACACTTATGATGAATAAAATGTGCACTCTGAACGTAAGCATATTGAAAGTTTTGTTACATAATTGCTAAATAATGATTCAAGTGCTCATTAGATTAATTGAGCTCATTGATCTTAGACTTTTGTACTTGGTAAATGTTGTATATTATAGATAGAAATTGACAAACATGTAGTTTATATCCCAGCCTCAGTAGATAGACTTGGTATTATTATTAAATACAAGTATGTTTTGCCATGAGAAAAGATATGTGTTCCATGGCTGATATCTATCCTTACAGCAGAAAGAAATTCACTTGAAATGATATCATACCTTTTTTAATTTTTATGCTCTTTATAACCCTATATATTTACTCTGTTTATCCACAACCCACATGGTGTTTCAACAAGTAAAGGGTTAAAAGTGCATGTTTAACAGTCATATTGCATGTATGTTATATGATTGAAAGTGAGTCTAAGATAATGTTTTAATCCATATTTGGCATTTTAATCCATATTTGGCAGATCTGGCCAGTGTTCTCTTGACTGTGAACAATGCATGTATCTGCTTTTTTATTCCTTATGAAAATGATGGTCACCAGTATGAAAGCTGAAACAACTCATGTTTATAATAGAAGAACTTAAAAATTTAAAATTGTGTAATTGGAGAACCTTTTCTTGTGGCAAGACACTTCTCTTTTTAATTGAATATTGATGTAACACTAAGTAAAGAACAAAGAATTAACCTATTGTATCTAGACAAAACATAGAAACATCAGCAATAATTAAAAGAGGCTGTAAAACAGTATCATATGATAACTTTAGACATTTGGTAACATATTTCATTTGAGAAAGATAGACGCAATATTTTGTGCATTATTTATCTTTTTGTTTAAACCCTTATTTAATGCACAAAATTTGCATTTTATCTGGTGATCTATTAACAGTGATAATGCTATTTATCATGGAGTTTTAATGTCAGTTTGAATCTTCATCTTTTATAAAACATTACATATAATGTATGTAAACAGTATGTTTTGAATGACTGTACATGTTGTTTAAGCCCTTTAATATGTTTATTTTGGGTAAAAAAGAATACAATGACCCTAGTATTGCCTTAAAGTAGACCCACGCACACATCCTAATCTAGTGTAATTCCCTACATCATTACAAGCTCCTTTTCCCCATTTAAAACATAGTTTCCTATTACAATGCATATTTACTTTTTTCCACTTTTTAAATTTATAAATACCCTTATGCATCTTTAAAATATTTTTGTTTTTATATGTGTAGAAACCTAAAAAGGTATACGTTTGTCTTCTTTCCTTTCCTAAGCTTCACATCCTTTCTTTGTGTGTGTGTTTATGTCCCATAGTTTATGGTACGCTTGTCATTGAGCACTTCCCAGATCACAGTATCACCAGTCTTGTTCAGATGGACAAACTTTTATACAACAAGTCCATAATGCAAATGGTCCATTTACACTTAGAAACTTACCTGAATACCTCTATTATAAGATAATATTTTGTTGTAGTGAATTTTGTTTACATTATAATTAATACAAAAATGACATTTTAACAGAAGTTATGTTAAAGCGAAAAAATACCAGGCCCAATTGAGCCTATTAAGATTAAACAGTGTTTTCACAATTTTACAACTTGTGCAAGTATTTAAAAATCTAAAGAGTTACCCATTTTTTAGGGCTATTACTACACAAGGTGTCTACCTCTCTCTACCTATTTGTTAATATTTTCTTTATTTTGGTAATATTATTTTGTTACCCACTTTACACTGTAAAGTTCTTGTTCAGTGTTAGTGCTTTTAGAAAACCAAACTTATAACATTTTGGTTAGGTATTTCTGGCAAGGCATTTAAAGAAAATACAAAATACAACTTTATGATAGTCAGTTATGGAATTTAATAATATTATGTGGTTAAATGCTGGACCTTGTTTTCTCATGACTCTACTAATGAAACAAAATCATTGTATTTGGTAATTTTACCAATTAGATGTCTGTTTAAAATATAAGCTAAAATAGAGTTAGATATTAAATGCTATTTTTATGGACCTACAGTTGAATGTCCATTATCTTTTGCTTGTTGTTTGTGTTAATTTTCTTAGATGCCAGTTTTTGTCTGTTTTATGTCTTTTTGCACATTTCATATTCTCCCAATGACCTACACTATTATTCATCACACATTTTATTATTTTTTTCTGTTTCTAGCTGTAAGGTAATTGTAATGCACTTATTAGAGGAGCAGAATATGGATGAATGTGATTTTGTAAGGTCATTTTATTAGGTACTGGTGGAAGATGTTGCGACATTTGCACATATTCACTTAAAAATAAAACAGCAATCATAGGAAAGATTATTGTGCACAGAAGATAGTGTTTAACCCAAATAGTGGGAGGTATAAGCCAGATTATCCAATACAATGCATATATGTGCAATATATACAAGTAATTGTGGTAATAGACAGGACATACCAAAGTCTTTCCTTGAAGTGTTAGTTGTATAGTGTTTCATTTATCATTATAGTTTTGTAATGGGTTGACCCTGTGTGACTTAATGTGACTTGCAAGATATTACAATTAGGGCAGAATTATATCTGATTTAAATTAATTTGGAGATTGTCTCCATATAATCAAAGATTGCTGGTTAGAAGTTAAGTGCAACATCAGTAGAATTGATTTTTTCTGACAGTCCAACATCTTATGTATATGTCATATGTTTGCTGTAACTTTAAAAGGGGCTGCACTCCCTTTTCTCTTTGTTCACTGACAATTGGATAATGTCTACTTGAAAGTTATACTAAGACTGTCTACACATAGACAGTGATGTTACTGTTTTTTTAGTCACTGCTAAAACACACAACTAGCTTATTATGGGTATTAGTCCTTTTACACTGAAAAATAGCGAAACATTTGTATGAAGTATAAAAATAGTATTTTATTTTGACTGTTTACAAAAAAATAATTAAAACATCAGGTGCATTGATAATTGTTGTATATAATTCATTAATATTAAAAAAATCTAAAATTGTATATTTTCTGTTAAAACACATAGCCATACTCATTTGAAAGTACACACATTGCTAAATTCCTTGTTTGTACACAGTGAAGTTAAGAGGCATCTATTTTGATAAAACCTTATCTAGATACATTCCTTGGATATACCTGTATCCATTCTAAAATCCATGGGATATTTCATAAAACAACAACAACAACAACAACAACAACAACAACAACTTGACCTTTAGATGAATAAAAAGTAATTTAACAAGATATATCAATATAGCAATGGTAAATTTAAATACCATAAAAAATCATACAACATGATTTTAATCAACAAAACATAAACAACAAAAGAAAAATGCATTTACCTCTGTGAAATTTTGTAATCACCATTGTGAAAATTGCATTATCCTCTGTGTGAAGTTCTACCGTTCTTCCCATGCTTTTGTGTGACCATCTGAGAATGTTGTTTTGTGCCACAATTAGACTGTTTATATATATAATGGTAGTTTTACACCTCATTTTGTGTGATTTTAGCTTTGCTTCACCTATAGTCAGTTCTGTGTCCATACTTCACCTTCTGTTTACAGCATAAAATGGTGACAACACCGGTATATACAATTTCTATGTTTTTCATTTTCTGTGCATGGGTTTGTGAGATTTTTGTGGGTAGATTAGAATATTTAGATTTCCTTTATAAGTTCTGAGTTGTTGTTTTTTCCCCATTTTTTAGAGTTTGAGTAATCATAAAACTATTAAATGTCTTGATGCAGGTTATTTCATATCAACAATAATGAATGTAACTACTCTGGAACAAATGATGTTTATATTTATATCAAAATGCTTCTTTATGTTTTAATTTGAATTTTTACCAACTTGACGTGTTTTATTCCCAAAGTAACATTGCTAAAAACTTCTGAGTTTTTTCTACATTTTACCACATTTTGGTGCAGGTTAAAACTATATGGCTTCATTTCTCATTATTTTCATAATATTAAAGTATTTGCAATTCAAGTATTAGTAATCATTTCATTTTCTTTTTTTAATATCAATACTGATTTATTTCATTTTATTTGTCATCGTTCTTAACTCAGTGGGGAAATTCTTTTAAAAGTAACAACCGGTACTCATTTTTTCACTGCTGAATCAATAGACTTGTTTCATCTTTGTTAAATAGTGTACTTTACAACTCTTACTGTCATTGTCTGTAATTTATAATCATTGGAAGCAGGTTTAACCCTATAAACTGAGAGCTAACATTTAACAAACATAGTTCTACCAATATATGTAAAAAGTCTGTTTTATGTTGTTTTGTTTAATAATTTGTTTAACTCTTGGCCTGCTTTGCACGTGTTCATCAGATCTTTGCAAACAGTGAAGATCCAGATCAGCCAACTCACACAGAAAGATCTCTGATCAGGACCGACACTGTTTTATGCTATGTTTGTTCTGATCAGGACCGACACTGTTTCATGCTATGTTTGTTCTGATCAGGACCGACACTGTTTCATGCTATGTTTGTTCTGATCAGGACCGACACTGTTTCATGCTATGTTTGTTCTGATCAGGACCGACACTGTTTCATGCTATGTTTGTTCTGATCAGGACCGACACTGTTTTATGCTATGTTTGTTCTGATCAGGACCGACACTGTTTCATGCTATGTTTGTTCTGATCAGGACCGACACTGTTTCATGCTATGTTTGTTCTGATCAGGACCGACACTGTTTCATGCTATGTTTGTTCTGATCAGGACCGACACTGTTTCATGCTATGTTTGTTCTGATCAGGACCAACACTCTTTCATGCTATGTTTGTTCTGATCAGGACCGACACTGTTTCATGATATGTTTGTTCGGATCAGGACCGACACTGTTTCATGCTAAGTTTGTTCTGATCAGGACCGACACTGTTTCATGCTAAGTTTGTTCTGATCAGGACCGACACTGTTTCATGCTATGTTTGTTCTGATCAGGACCGACACTGTTTCATGCTATGTTTGTTCTGATCAGGACCAACACTCTTTCATGCTATGTTTGTTCTGATCAGGACCGACACTGTTTCATGATATGTTTGTTCGGATCAGGACCGACACTGTTTCATGCTAAGTTTGTTCTGATCAGGACCGACACTGTTTCATGCTAAGTTTGTTCTGATCAGGACCGACACTGTTTCATGCTATGTTTGTTCTGATCAGGACCGACACTGTTTCATGCTATGTTTGTTCGGAACAGGACCGACACTGTTTTATGCTATGTTTGTTCTTATCAGGACCGATACTGTTTCATGCTATGTTTGTTCTGATCAGGACCGACACTGTTTCATGCTATGTTTGTTCTGATCAGGACCGACACTGTTTCAGGCTATGTTTGTTCTGATCAGGACCGACACTGTTTTATGCTGTTTGTTCTGATCAGGACTGACACTGTTTCATGCTATGTTTGTTCTGATCAGGACTGACACTGTTTCATGCTATGTTTGTTCTGATCAGGACCGACACTGTTTCATGCTATGTTTGTTCTGATCAGGACCGACACTGTTTCATGCTATGTTTGTTCTGATCAGGACCGACACTGTTTTATGCTATGTTTGTTCTGATCAGGACCGACACTGTTTCATGCTATGTTTGTTCTGATCAGGACCGACACTATTTCATGCTATGTTTGTTCTGATCAGGACCGACACTGTTTCATGCTATGTTTGTTCTGATCAGGACCGACACTGTTTCATGCTATGTTTGTTCTGATCAGGACTGACACTGTTTCATGCTATGTTTGTTCTGATCAGGACCGACACTGTTTCATGCTATGTTTGTTCTGATCAGGACCGACACTGTTTCATGCTATGTTTGTTCTGATCAGGACCGACACTGTTTTATGCTATGTTTGTTCTGATCAGGACCGACACTGTTTCATGCTATGTTTGTTCTGATCAGGACCGACACTGTTTCATGCTATGTTTGTTCTGATCAGGACCGACACTGTTTCATGCTATGTTTGTTCTGATCAGGACCGACACTGTTTCATGCTATGTTTGTTCTGATCAGGACCAACACTCTTTCATGCTATGTTTGTTCTGATCAGGACCGACACTGTTTCATGATATGTTTGTTCGGATCAGGACCGACACTGTTTCATGCTAAGTTTGTTCTGATCAGGACCGACACTGTTTCATGCTATGTTTGTTCTGATCAGGACCGACACTGTTTCATGCTATGTTTGTTCGGAACAGGACCGACACTGTTTCATGCTATGTTTGTTCTGATCAGGACCGACACTGTTTCAGGCTATGTTTGTTCTGATCAGGACCGACACTGTTTTATGCTGTTTGTTCTGATCAGGACTGACACTGTTTCATGCTATGTTTGTTCTGATCAGGACTGACACTGTTTCATGCTATGTTTGTTCTGATCAGGACTGACACTGTTTCATGCTATGTTTGTTCTGATCAGGACCGACACTGTTTCATGCTATGTTTGTTCTGATCAGGACTGACACTGTTTCATGCTATGTTTGTTCTGATCAGGACTGACACTGTTTCATGCTATGTTTGTTCTGATCAGGACCGACACTGTTTCATGCTATGTTTGTTCTGATCAGGACCGACACTGTTTCATGCTATGTTTGTTCTGATCAGGACTGACACTGTTTCATGCTATGTTTGTTCTGATCAGGACCGACACTGTTTCATGCTATGTTTGTTCTGGTCAGGACCGACACTGTTTCATGCTATGTTTGTTCTGGTCAGGACCGACACTGTTTCATGCTATGTTTGTTCTGATCAGGACTGACACTGTTTCATGCTATGTTTGTTCTGATCAGGACCGACACTGTTTCATGCTATGTTTGTTCTGATCAGGACTGACACTGTTTCATGCTATGTTTGTTCTGATCAGGACCGACACTGTTTCATGCTATGTTTGTTCTGGTCAGGACCGACACTGTTTCATGCTATGTTTGTTCTGATCAGGACCGACACTGTTTCATGCTATGTTTGTGGCAACATGTCACCATTGCATGTAGTTGTTAATAAATTGTGGAGGATATTATAAGTATAAAACCAACAACAAATTTAACTAGTGAAGTGTTAAATAACAGCTCTGCATGCTCACTGTTCATCGCTTGGGTTTGAATCCCAGTTTGGTGAATGACTTATTGTGGAACCATCTTCTGGCTAACCTTCAGTCTGCCAGTCGTTTTACCTAGACATCTGTCTGGGGCCTTCCTCCACCAAACAGCTGGGCATCACTGTAGTGACCATAATTCTGTTGTCATGATGTTGCAATGTATTTAAGAAACAACAGCAACAAGAACAAACCAAGAGTAAATGTTATTTTCCGTCCACAATTTAAAAAAAAATCTATTTAAGCTAATCATGCATATGCACTAGTTTATTAGTTTTTGGGTGCCATCTTTCTACATGGACTGTTTAGTCTTTCCAACATAGTTCTGGTTTATAATTTAACATCAGTCTTATTGAAATTCAGTTAAAATCGTTGTCTGGACATTTCATTTATAAAAAACTAATATTTGTGCATGTATGCATTAATTAATTACATCTTGATATATGCTAATTATTGTGATAATGATTAAATAAATTAATATTGAAACATTTAATTCTGAGAAAAACCAACAACAAGATAGACATAAATGTTATGAGCAGTTCCAAAAAAATATGATCACAATTTAAGTATATTCCCTGGTACTTCCTGTGATAAGATCTTTTTAAAATGTATGTAAATCTGGCAATTCCTTGATTCTTTTCTAAATACTTAAATTTCATGGTTTGTTTATAAATAAGACTTGTATTTGCTTACCGGTACTTGTTGTTTAGAATTAATAAAATTTATTTAGTATTAATTCATAGCTTTATGAAATTGTTTGCCTTCAGGATAAGGACAGAGAAACTCCTCTGCTCGATGATAAAGGAGATGACCATGTGAGACACACCCGAGGCTATGATGATGATGAGGAGGAGGAGGAGGATTTCTAACAAACAGATGACACAAGATCTCTGGTCCATATAAAATGACTTTAACTGTAGTAATTTTTTATTGTAAAAAGGCATAACTAGAACATGAAACTTCTGAAAAATATTGATAACCACAAACAAAATGCTGAAGATTATATAGGGATAGGGTAATTGAAAAGTAATAACTTTTATCAGAATTTCCAGCAGATGAAACTTTCTTGGCAATAAAGTATGACATTTGTTCTCTTTAATGGAATGAAAATATAAAACAAAATTCTACCTGATGACCCAGTGGAATAACCATAATAGAAACACTAAAAATTATTATGTTGATAATTATTTCTATAAATCAGATGGGACTCCCTTGTTTATTGTGAACTTTTCTACTTTTCAGAAAAAATTGCAAGATGGTAGATTTAATATGCATACCTTATGATAATCAAACAGATTCAGTTTATTTCTTAATAATGTGTAAACTTCTGCTGCCTTTTATCATCCCTATTAACAAAACAACAAATCTAACAATAAATGAAATGTGATGGGCTTAAGTTCAAGAGGAGTAAGATAAAAATGAGTTTGTTAATAACGAGAATGATAGATGACAATAGAAATAATCTTAAAGAATGTATATACCTGTATATGAAATATTTCTTTTAATATTATTGTGATATGGTTTTTAAAGTAATACAAATAATGTTTTAAAAGCAAAATATGAATAAAGAAAACATTTTAACACATTTTCTAATGACTGTGGTTTTTTATTTACTTTTTTATTTTACTTATCAATGGATTAATTGACTAAAATCTATTGTTAATTTTGGCATCAGTATGACTTATACACAGTTTTTATTTTAAATTTTTTGCGCATAAACATTATTCCAGAATGAAATTTTACAAAAAAAATATTATACTGTAATATCTCTATCTTTGTGGACATGTTAATTTGTACAGTAAATCCAATTTGAAAAAGTGTTACAAGATTTATTCTATGTTTATTTAAAACTTGCATTAAATACTTTGATATGCATCATTTTTGCATTTTTTAATCAACAATGTTGCTTATCAGTTATTTGACACATTATTTGTGTTACAGAAATTGTATTTGTAAAAATTCAAATAAACGTGTTGTTTCATTTTTTTTTGTTTTGTTATTTCATTCTTGTGTCCAAGGAGTGTAACTCTTTTCATCTTTATGAATCTGTCTTTATAGAGTTAGCCCCCTTGCCATTAGCATTTGTCCTGCTGATGCCGTCGTATTACATGTATTCACAAATATTTACCTGATCCTGGTCTTAAATGGAAATGAAAGAAATGAATTAGTCATCTCCCATGGGGAAGGTATTTATATGTTTTATATAAGAAAAGTTCGTTTTTTATTTTGCTTTTTTCACTATAATGCTCAAGCACTCATACTAATTGGATTCAATATATTTTTGTGCACACTGCTGTCCGAAGCGTTCTTAGTTGTCAGAAGGGCTGAAAATCGTCATTTTTCTACACTAACTATCTACATGTACAAAATTACTACCCACATGGAAGGTAAAACAGTGTTATTAGAATATACTTCTCTTCATAAACGAACAGATGGAATTCACCAACATTTACCTGATCATGAACATAAAATCTACAATCAGTTAAAAATGCAACAAAAGTGAATAATATCAATTGAGCTAGCTTTCTTTATCGAATATTACTTATTTTATAAAAAGTGCAAATTAAAAGTTATCTATCAAACCCACTTAGTCTGTGTAACGGCTCACTGCATTGCCTCGAAACAATGTTTCAAGTTTGTGTTCAGAAATAATAACACGCGCACGCACGCACGCACGCACGCACACCCTAAAAAAAACAACAACAACAAACTATTGCGCTCTTTGCCTTACCAATGTCCAAATGATGACATTTATTATATCTGTCTTTCTTAACTAATGGCATCACCAAAAGCCGCAACACCAGTTTCATTTTAGTGACCCGCTGATAAAAATGTCTATTTAGAGAAAAGTATTTTCGAGCAGTCTCTTAGTTCATCATAATTTAGTTATTGTGACCACACGTTCACGGTCGATCTTAACTCGTGCCATATCTGATCTTAAAGTATTTCCAGGTATTAAGATACTCTCACAAATTTAACTGCAACAGTGTGTGCCTTTTACTCAAGAAATCAATAGCACTGCTTGTCACTGTATTCCTAACAATCATACAGATTTAAGATTTAGAAGGCAAGTCTAGTGTATATACTGCACACACCCAAGAGTATATTGACCGACCGTCGTGCAACTTGATGTCCTTCGTGCAACTTGATGTCCTTCGTGCAACTTGATGTCCTTCGTGCAACTTGATGTCTACATGGACAGACACAGCTTCTAAAAGTAAAGGGCACATCATACCGATTACTGTGCTACAGTAATTACTGTCGTCCTGAAAAGCGTGTTACGATAATAAAGATCATGCATGTGTACATCGATGTCTGTGTCAATGAAAACATGTTCCATACGATATAAATGTAATGAAATCAAAACAATTTGTTTTTAAATGTGAACGTTCCTTAGACTGATCGTTTGTACAAACCTATTGTTTAATACTATTTAAAATATTAATATATTATTATCTCGTTCTTCAAGTTCATTTATGATTTCTTTTTAAGTGGCAGAGGTTATTGTATGCTGAAAGGCACAATATCCCCGAAGCTGGGGTAGATAAAAATGGTCAGGTTATTGTTTGGACAAGTCGAAACGAATATTGTCATTCATTTTTATTCAAGCAGACTATAACAGATTTACATT
Source organism: Sinonovacula constricta (assembly GCA_007844125.1). Lineage (NCBI taxonomy): Eukaryota > Metazoa > Mollusca > Bivalvia > Cardiida > Solecurtidae > Sinonovacula > Sinonovacula constricta. The sequence goes on from CM017559.1 coordinate 10,546,681, forward strand.
TTCCGTTATTGCGGTTTTTGTTCATGTATAATGAAAAAGATCTTAGAATGTACAACAATTAAAAGCAGTCAAGTATATTATAAAAATTCATGTGGTATGGAGAACACGTTCAAATAGTGGTATCAAGATAAATAATTCAAACAACATTTACTTGAAAAAACTCAGAACACAACTTAACATGTGAAATAATTGTTGAAAATTGTCGTAACATTTGTCAAAGACTCTTTCTGGCCAAATTCTGACAAATCAGTTCTCACTCGTAGTCAAATGAACCGGATTCCCAGTTATACTATTATAAAATCGGCATTTAACCTTTTTTAGAATTATGGTTCTTTTTGCTTTATTATGTTATTAATTGATGACACTGAAAAAAGTTTACATCCTTACGCAGTAATTAACCGAGTTTTTAATAAATATTTTACATTCGTTTTAATATCGTATATTAAGACTGTTCAAATAAATATATATAATAATAATGAATTTTCCTTTCTGGAGTCACAATTATATTTCAAGTTTCTGACATGGGCTGTATAGGTTTAGAAAAGGTTTGGAATATATTTTGTCATTCTCACAACTCACGTTTGAGACGTTTTAAAGACGATGGCGCTTAATGTAACGCTACGTCTAATAATCATATAATCTAAAATAGCAAAGGTTTACACATTATGGCCGAGTATCGATCAAAAGGATTGGTACGATATTTGTATCGATACAATATTATTAGTATCTGATATATCATATGATATACGTATATGTCGTTAGCTAGATAATTTAATACAGATTATTGTTATTGACACATGAATAAATGCTTTCATTAAGTAAAGTATATGTAGATGTAGTAAATAAAACAGTATTCGACACAACCTGGTGGACCGTGGCCAGAGTCCTTAGAGAGATTAACGTTCACAAATTCAATGTATCGGATTTCTTTACAAAATACTGTCACACTTTGCTTTTCGTCGATGGCATGTGGCAGATGATCTGCTGACGTAATTGGATTGATTTGATGAAAACCGAAGCGCACAGAATGTTAATATGCATTCGGAACACTCGGTCAATATAGCCTTTGGGCAAACATGGATACAATCGGAACTCCTCGGGTAATTCCGTCCTCGGAACAATCATCCCTCGGATGTATCTGGTGCAATAATACTTATTGAAATCACGATCGTTTCGTTCGCCGGAAGTCGGAAGAAGAATATGCCTAAGTAGTTCGCACAAAACATAAAGACTGCCATCGTTTGACAGCTGCGTGTCTGCTGCGCTGGATAAATTAAAATCGGGCGATTTAAATTTGAAGCCGCCACAAATTGAAGTTTCACTGGCATCGTACTGTAGTGAGCTGTCACCCCGAGCTGCCATCTTTGTTTTGACGTCTGTCTCAAAAGAAGTCCCATTTAGATAAATGACCGAGGTGATCCGACTACTTACATACATCCGAGAGAAGATTCGGGAATTATCCGAGGTGTGTTCCGATTGACATGAATATTGCAATTGCTTATCATTTTAACTTTCGGTTAATTGTAAATAAAACGGTCGGAAAATTTCACGAAAAACAACAAAAATCAACAGCAACAAAACATCAAGCAAACAAACAAGCAACATTTTCACGACATTATTTTTCAAAAAAGTAAATAGACACCCTTGGTCCAGTTTGCAATTTGTAAATAGTGTATTAGAAATAGCACAATGCACATACAATAAACAACAGCTACATAGGCAGCATTGCATGGATATGCGTTGTCATTGTAAAGTCCCCTTTAACGTCAGCACAGTTTTGGAACGGAAAACAGAAAACTTTACAGAACTTAAAAAAAAAAAGAAAAGATATGCTACACAAAAAGCCTTCCGATATTGTTTATGCCATATTGTGTGCCTTTATTTAAACACTGTTGCGTTGATACAGATGCACACAAATCGGTTCTAACTAGGAGCATTAAGGAAGATGAAACTAAAAAGTCCATTTTATCTACTTTCGTCGTTTGACTATTGCTTGAGTTTAAAGGAAATCGGTTCGTTGATATATTTGGCGTTTAAATAGATACCAATTTATATTACAAACAATGTGATCAAAAGCAAAAGATGACTTAAAGACATGCACAAAAACAGCAACATAACACGACGAGCTTACGGGAAGCTTCATTTTGACTTGTCACCGGATATTTTTTCTATGCTTATGGTAGCAAACGGTTCCATATTGATAGTTTGATATTTTCTTCAACAGCTTGTTCTTAAATTGAGTAACAGTGTTATGAAATGGAATCAAATTTTGTTTAAAATGACAATGTCGCATTCCCATACTTCACTTTATTTTGGACACCCCTTGTATGCGTAACTGCCGCGCTTGTAGAATAAATGCCATGTGTTAAATAACCGCTCTAGAGACTATATCGTGTAGTCTAGGGCAATCTTAAGTATACATGGTGTACACAAATGTATACCGACTCCTGTTCCTCCTGCATATGGAAACAAGTGCGGATAAACAAAATAGTTTGCCGGGATACCTGGCATTAGTAACGTCAGAGAAGTCGTGTGGCATACTGCTATGGCGGCACTAATAAAGCGGCGCGGAAGGAGACGAGTTTTGTCATGTTTAGACGTGCATATCGTTGTTAGGATGATAAAAATCACGACAAAACGAACAGGTATCGTTTTTCACAATTATTATAATATCTTGACTACAGATCAACGCTAGAGTTGCGGTTCTCTTGAAGCAACTGCAGCATTTTTCACAAAAAGTAGATAATTCTTTTTTTTTCTTTAACACTTTCGGCTGCAGAACTTATCACAACCTTAATGCCATCTTGTATAGTATTTTTAATATTACTTTTCATTAATCATAAACAATGAGTCAATTAAAAAGCCCTTATCGTCCCTTACCATGTGGCTTTTTCTGTTTATTTAAAGCATCTACATCATCGATCACAAACATACGTCAATCTCATTTTGGCTATTTACAAAAATAATTATTTATTTTCAAAACATCACTTTCTTCATCACTTGCAAATAGTGTTCATTTTAGCTATCTTCGCGTGAAGTACACTGGATACAGTGGCGTAAATTTGTATGGTCCATTGGTGGAAGATTTGTGCCCGTCATCCCATTTGATGCCAATCCGACTAAATGGCGACTCCATGAATATTGTTGAAGCTGAAATAGAACCGATGCATATGATTTGTAAAGCGAATAGATGGGGAAAAGGCATATTGCAATCAATATCTAACAAAGAATATGCATTTGTAAAAGGTTATCAAATTATCAATTTAACTACCAATACGTACACGTATCAATTAGCAAACTTGTAATATTTGACATAACATTTAACCTCTTGAGAAATGATGGATTGTTACTATTATGATGTAAACTTCTTTTTAAACATCTTTAAACACAACAGAATAAAGTTGTTATAAAGATAATGTTTCATTTACTGTCTATGCGATATATTTCCTACTCTGACCTTCATGTATGGCCTTCCATGTATAAATTTAAAGAATTCAATTGATACAATCTTAAGTTTACGAAAATAAGTTATATTCACTCCTTTATTAGTATCTTTCCAGAATAGGCAACACACATATACATTGAAGGACAATTCAACAACGTTTTATTAAAATAACTTTTATGTCTAATACTGTAAGAAACGTACATAAGAGTAACAAACTAAAATGGCAATCCCTAATTGTACTCACCTAGACATTGGTGCCTAAAACACTCCTGACTGATATGCATGCAATAAAACAAAGAAAGAAATCTAGGTGCTCGTGTGGACAATTATTGCATTTATAAGTATTGATTATAGTTTGCTTGCATTGCACATATACTTAAATACTGGGTCTGTTTGATTAATAAATCGCGGCAAGAATAATAGGGTGATTTTGTTTACATTGTTAACGTTTATTTTGGATTTTCCTTTAAAACTCTATATAAATGATGATACAGGATGGGTGCACAAAGTCTTATGTAATCTTCAATTGACAGCTTGTACTCATTCAAAACCTGACATGATAAAATCTTCAGACAAATAAGTATGCCAAAATAAGTATATATATATACTCTGCAGTTCAGACTATTTTGCATTCAGATATTCGAACGTTCGAATTGTTACCCAACGCAATTTAAATCAGTTAATTGATCAATTCACGCTTAATATTTGTAGCATCTACAAACAGTTCAGACTCAATGCTTTTTAATAAACTCTAAAGAAACCATAAAGTTTTATTTAATTAACAAGATGTGTAAAATGTGTTTTATAAAAAGATAGACGTTACTTGTTTCCCCAGATCTGATTGATTTGTGGCTATTCGACCATAGGCTACTCTGCATTTCCGTGAATAAATTGAGGAAAAGGCAGAGGTGTTCCGATGGGTATCTCTTACTCCCGGAATCCCACGGTTATTTTACGGAACGCGGCGGTAGGTTCCGGTGTAATCGGGCTAGTTAGAACCCCTTTCCAGGATACATATATTAGCCATTATGAAAACGGATCAAACCGAAAATTTACGGTAAACATTGTTTAACTTACTTGTACTGTGGGGTAATGACATTGTTGATGACGTAGATGGAGCAGACGACTGACGAGATGGTGGACGATGGTGGTGACTTTGTGACCTTTCCGATGCTGCTGCTGATGGTGATGATGATGGTCCGGGATGTTGAACTATATTCTGATTAGGTGGCTGGGGATTAATGTGGGCGGGGTTCACGATTAAATGGCCGCCCTTGAAAAGAGTAAAACATGTTTACATTTTAAAAGTAAACGATAAGCGTAATCGTCTTTTACAAACAAATATCAAACTATATTTAGGTAAAACACAAATACCACAGAGAACACACAAAAACACACACTAAACAGTGCATATCTTAAATTCGTCATATATTTCCAAATACCAGAACGAGATCTCAATTTTTTTTCTTGTCAAATGATTATATTATTTTAAATTATATATTATATCATTTTTTTCTTGTCAAATGATTATATTATTTTAAATTATATTTTATATTGCCTGGATAAACGCATGGTTATTTTTGCCCCTTAACAATAACCACATCTTACCTGCATCGGATAAACGGGTACGCCAATAGGTTGGCGGTGTATAGGGGAATTACAGCTTTGGCGACCACTTCCGGTCTGATCTCCATGGATACCAGATGATGACGAGGTTGCAATGGAAACGTTGGCGTAGTTGTGAGCTTCCCGCGAGGGTGAAGGGCGGTGGGGTAACGTACCTATGACAATCTCTATTGGGAGAGTTAGGTCAAATGCTGGGCCCACTGGGTCTACCCGCAACTTTAAATTGGAAACAAAACAACACTTAATTAAATACTGCAGTTTGAAGTTTAACATGATGTATCTACAAAAAACGAAAATTGATTGTGCTGTTAAGCGGCTTATATTGTATTTAAATATATTAATATAAGCTTCGTTGTCAGCCTTTAAGTTACAGCTTTATTCAGAACTTGACTACTTAAATCCCGGAGTAGAAATATAGAAAAGATGTACATGTTAAGGATACGTTGGGAAAAGATTTAAAATTGATATATGTCGGAAGAAAATATGTAATTATTTCTGTGCCGTCCTTTCTTTATACATATACGTCGCCTTTATATCAACGAATTCGACATGCCTCCACCCCACAACGTTAATATCAATCATATTGTATACATATTCTTTTATACATAAACGTATATAAACATATTTTTTTGTTTTTGTCTCACCTCTAGCGTATATTTGACACTGATAATATTGCAGCCGATAAGGCAGCTTGGCGGAAGCGAGGGAACAATCAACTGGTCCATCCAGGAGTCGGATTCGCCTCGTCCCACCGAGTGTCGCCGAACTTTGCCGATTTGCTTCGTCACACTTCGACATTTCGTCGGTGTCTTGAACAACGTAGTCTGCAGGAAAGTTTGTCAATATGTAATTAGAATTGTCTTTTCTTTCTAACTGACATGCATTACCCACGAAGTCCAAGGATAGGTAAAAACAGATGAATCGGACAATTGATTATGTCCAATCGAAATCTGCTACAAAACTAATTAGAAAGGCTGTGTTGTAAGTAACACATACATTCTCCTTGCACAAAGCACTAACATCAACACTATAGCGAAGATCAGGAAAAATAGACAGGCTCTACTTTCCTTCTCATGGTCCTGAAGTTTCTTACGAATTTTCGGTGATATTTACTTCCTTATATGTAATAATTAATTATAATATTAATTCTATATTAAATTTAAAAAGAACCAAACAACACCAACACTTACCATTTTCAGTTCCACTGAATACTGTCCTATTTTCCTAGATGATAAATTTGAAATTTCAGCACCAAATTTGATTGGCTCTCCTGGCACGAAACCTCGTTTTGGTAAGCATATCATGGCGCTAATTGGTCCAGAAAGACAACAGAAACAACACATCTTCTTTTCCGTGGATTCTTGGACAGGATTCTGGAAAAAAGTGAGACAATAATTAAGTAAGTATACAGTGATCATTTTACAACAAATGCATATAGTTTCAAACGAAAACTACTACAACAACAACAATATCAACAACATTGAAGCGGCAAATTGATGAAATAAAATAAAGACATGTTTAGAACATAGTTTAACAATATGGGTAAAGCCATTGCCACTTGTTACTACTGTACCTAAACACAAAGAACCAAGATTTGTTTTAAATGAACACTTTGAAGTTCAAATACGTTGTATATGCAAATAATATGTTGGTATTTTACCTTTAATAATTTGGAAGTGGTTCACTGATAAAGGAAGAAGAACAACAATTACCAAGAAATAAACCCTAGTATGCCAACATGTTTGAAAACTACATAAAGAAGGTTTTTAAGCTTTCTGGGCATATTTCACACACAAATGAGGATGTTCAGTCTAAACAATGCACTTCCGTATATGCTTTGTATAAAACCATTGATGCCAGTCACATTTATTGACAACTAAGCCCTGTACAACCTGCAAACACCGTTTCAAATAATTACAACGAATATCCTTACAAAGGTATGCGGCGTTGGTTAAGTACTTATAAAGACACTTTACGGATTAGGGGCTTTTGCGACCGAGACACCCAGTAATAACATATTTGACATCAGACGCTCGCTTCGGCTGTGCCTTTTAATTCTTAGCTTCTTTCTTAATAGACACGAACGAGGACAAATGGTGCTTTATGTTGTTTACACGTCAATACTTTAGAGAATTAGTTTTTTACCCTTTTCAATGATAGTACATTTAAAAGGAACAATACGGTGTTGTCTGGAATTTCGACCAGTGCGAATCGCTCTGATATTCATTCGGGCTGACCTTTCGTCATCATTTGTTTAGTAGGACAAAAGTGAGGTAAGAAGGTTTTAATGTTCACATAGGCAATAAAAGAAATTAAATCAGCAAAACGTCCAAGCGAGAGATTTACCCGTGTCTAATACCATACAACACCTGATACTTTCTAGCTGGCCAAATATACTTACACTGGAGTCAGGCACTACATTCAGGTCCAGCGGACTTATCACAGTAAATGGCAGCTTGGTCACGTGACAGATTTCCCTACCCTTCTCGATGGTGGCTCGAACCCAGTACCTGATATAGCCGAACTCTCCTTCGAAGGAGCAAGGCAGATGCGCGGGCAACCGATACTGGAACGGATACGTGTATTTTCCTGCAGGAAGGTAGCATTTCTCCGGGCGGTCATTTTTAGCTGTAATATAACCGTGCAGGGTGGGACAATAGGAATAGACCGGTAACATTTTCAAAAACAACGCAGCAACACGGTTATGTTCCTTTAAGCGACGTCCATTTAATTTGGCGGAGGAAGTCCCCAGACGAATGTCTTGGGTAGAATCATCCCCGCACCGCAGGCCAGCTGGAAGACCTTCCCACATTCATCGGGACTCAAACCCACTCAGTATGAGGCAAAGCTGCCAGAAGTTTTTCTCCATAATAAATAGATTTCATCAAGAGTTAGGTGAAGTTTTCACGGCATCAATTCTTTGTGAAAGCGTTGTTAGACCTGCTTCGAGTTACATCTATCTTCGTACGTCTCAACGATAATATTGGAAAAGTGAACCCATCAAATAAACAGTATATTGCTTGATATTGATTGAATGGTTGGCATCTATTTAAGAATAGAGCGGTATACTTGTTAGCATTAATTTCATGATATCTTCAAATTTAAGTTTCACTAAGAAAGCAGCAATCACTGAAGTACTTTTCGATCTTTGACCTCGAACAGTACACATTACGCGGTTAATTTCTCGAAGAAAGAAATAAACGCGATAGAAATTAGATCAAAAGTACAACGCCAAAATAAAAATATACGCACTGAACCGTGAAGACTGTGCATCAATTGCGTCTATTGACTCACATGGTGGTATTTTCCCCATTGCTCTATAAATACTGGATGTCTGTCGTCTAAGTACCTTAATTGTGTCGCTGCTATATACTAAAACAAAAAGTGACCATATCGATTCGCTGAAGCGCGAAGCCTCTTTATAAAATGCTCACTGACTTGCACATGGGGAAAGTTTGTTTTGCGACCTTTCTAAACCTGATAAAATACGGGTCCGAAATCGGTAAACGGCGCTCTATTTTATTTATTTATTGATATATTTATTAAATTTGCAACTTTTTTTTTCTACATATGTAATATCTATATATGTAACATCTGAAAACCTATTAAATGGTGACGGATTTTGCTTTTATTTTGTTTTAAACCATTCTATGGCATCAGGAATATTAGTTATACCTACTTTTCTTGGGATTTACAGTATACTTAAAACGTTCAAATAAAAAAACCATAACGATTCAAACGTATTTGTTACTTGCTCGCTTAGTCTATTAACCTCTTCCACTTTTTGCGTCGCCTTTGATGCTTCGCATCAACGGCTTTTCTTGTAGATCTTTTCATGCCGGTATTTATAAATTTAATTTTAGCTTATTATTTAAGTCTGCACAAGGGTCTCGGCGAAGTAACTCACAAGGGCGGAGAGATGATGACAAAATAAACATTATTCTTCAGCTACCATAGAATACCACATACTGAGCGCACCAGCGTGTATTACGCTTCTTTTTATTGAGCTAAGCAATCTATGTTGTAGAAGAATGAATGGCTGAAAAAAAGTTTTCCTCGTAGACCAAATGACCAAACTGTTATGGTGAAAATATTTATAACGCTTCAACTATGATATAAAACTGTTAATGGGGTTCATTGGTGAAATGGAAATTGTCTCCCTTGTTAGTCAATATCTGAGGTATTCCAAACAGTAGGTAGGTCATTGTAGCTGAAATTCTTGGACTTTATCGCCTGTTCTTTTGTAGATATTGCAATAACAAACAGTGAATTTCTTAATTTTGCGTAAATATAAGCTTAAAATTAATTTAAATACTTATCGAGATATGTTATTTAAAAAAAATGGACATGTTTATTGATGATGGTTAACCTGGATATTATAAGAAAGGCAGAAAAGTCAACATACAATCCAAAGAACACAAGCATAAAAACCGTGTAAAACAAATGAAAGGACCTACTTGCATTTAGGCATTATTTAGGGGAGACTATTCATTAATGGCTCTCATTGTGCGCACCCATGATTTCCCTAATATAAAGATTAAAGTCCGTGGTATATATTGGGCAATATTTTCATACAAATAATTAACACGCTTTCGTACAGATTTATGGCACGTAAAGATATGACAGAACGCTATTCAAGTTTAAAAAGAAAGTAAAGAAAACAATGTTAGTAAAATTGTATACACAGAACGCGACGTTGAAGCTCATTAACTCACTCTGTCCAAATAGAACCAGGGTCTGGTCAAAGTACTCCTCATGTGCCGAGTGATGGTGTGTGTCTTTGTACCTTGGCTCCCCGACCCCTCGTAGCGCCTGTTCCGTCCAGTGGACAAACGCCCGGCCCTTTATAGTGATGCGAATGGCTGGAAGCAGAGAAAAAAATGTTGAAGGGATACTGTATATATCTGGCCTCATCTTGATTCAGCTTTTTATAACAAATAGAGGATTCAGGGAAGTCTTTCAGCTGACATGAGTATACATTTTCTGGGAATCGTTATTGCTGGACGTCTTAATTATGATCATACGCAGTCTTTAAAACGAGCCCATATGAATAAATTTCCGCAATTAAGAGAAATCACTTAAAAAAATCATTGAGACCAGATTACGGGATACTTACAATAATAACACCATAAACAACAGTATAGAAGATAAAAGACGAAACACCAAAACACGTTAGAAAAGGAACCAGAACAGTATCATTAACTATATACAGATATATATTTAAAATAAACTAAAAACAAACAAACACACAAACAAACTATATGACATTTTTTCCTTGAACTAGATTTGTTTTGTCAGTTTCATTATTTGTATGTTAACTATACGGCAATGAACGTTTTAGAATTATTTGGCTCATAATGATGTCTTCTACATAAACTTATGACATTGTAGAGAGAAGTGATAAATTTCATTTCTGACAGTAGAAATTAATTCATTTAATAACACACAAACTATTTTGACTTTAATTTATAGCTATACGTCGTTATCAGCAAGTATATTATATATGATGATAACTCACTTTGGCTTTCAAGTCATGACATACAATGTACGTATAACAGGTTTGTATCTTTCTCCGTCCAGATGATGGGGTACTGGGCCGCTTTGTTTGTAGTGTGAGGAGGGTCGGTTTAGATAAGGGCCGATGTTAAATCTATCAGACTGGGATACGTGCTGTTTGTACAAACAAACGCTATCTTCCGGCTAATCTATCACGCTTCTGAGGTACCAGCCTGACCCAGGTGTCTTGGAAACGGTAATCAAATCAACATAACTCACTTCCCAGACATCTAAGGCGAGTTTCCGAGACGTTTAAATGAACTATGGGAAACTAGGAATATAAATATATAGGAACCTGAAATCTATATGGCAGTTCATTACACAAAGTATGTAAACAAAGTGAAACAACGTCACGCCTAGCATAAGGCTGTCATCAGCTTGTTAAAATGCGAAAACAGTACGTATTATTCTTTGTGTGTATATTATACATTATTATAAAATAGCTACCCAAGAGTTAGCAGCTGTTCAATAATGTATAACCAATATAGAATTTAAACTTACGATTAATTCTTATCATTTTCCAGACCAGAATATTGCAGAAATCAGTTGTTGATTATTTTATTATCAGTTACTTTTTTGCTGTTTCGAATAATAGCTCAGCAAATCTAGCCACAAAACAGGTCGCCCCTTTAGCTCAATATTCCTTAAAACATATTGTCGTAGAATTTTACTCAATGTATGGTACCTGGATCTTAATTTAGTGCATATAGTAGAAGAAAGACATCGTTTACGCTTGGCTATCTCACTGTTACAAAATGGCATAATCACCATAATCTATAAGATCTATTCAGTTCCAGGGACGTGCCTGCAGCGAACTCAGGCTGCCTTGTTAGCAGATTGTCGATCAGATATGACCATCTTGCCGATGCATTGTGCTGATGCTGCTCGGAGAAGAAAAAACCCAACCAAGATGCAAGTGGTATAAACAAGACAACAGCTACGAAAACGACGACAATAATGTCATCACAACCATCATTACCGCTACGATCACAACCGGCCACAGCACACAAAAACAACAACAACAGCTACAAACACATCTATATTGCCACCAGCTCTACCAACAGCTAGAAACACACGACAACTACTGACAATAACACGGGCGACAACAAAACTTCGTCGAAGAAAGGATCATCAAAAATGTTAACCCCACAAAGCGTAACCAGACATCAACTAAAACAAAATATTAACCAAGGAGACGACATTAATATTGTCGGCAACATGAACGAGAAAACAAGTAGCAAAAATACACATTCGCGTTGTGGTTGAAAAAAGTAAAAATGACAAACGTGATTTTGCACGTGTATGGTTCTAGTTTTTTTCCTACAAGTTTCATCTCGTGGTTAAAGACATTCTAGTGCTGCAGACAAAAGCAGTCTGGTCTATAAAAATATCTCACGGTAGAATTCTAGTGAACAAAATGTAAAAGTAAAACTCTAATGCATCTAAAAATAAAATACTAGTCAAAAACTTCAATATTTCTATCTGGCACCACAAGTAGCAATTCATTGTATTGCGTCAGGAGTTCACATGTTTGCTTTGAAGCCTTGTAAATGTACTTCACTTACACATATTCAAATATTAACATACATACTGTATTTTGTACGGTATCCATTCATGAAAACATTTATAATTGTTCCTACGGTCATAATTATTCTCCACCTTATACACTACAAGGTCAAATGAAATAAATAAATATATTTGATAGTTTTTTCTCTCAAACAGAAGAAGCACATTAGATAAAAATCACAGATACAGCCTTGCTGTTTTTTACTCGTGAGTGATAAAATTTAGCGCAGAGGATCGAATTATATTTTGTTTTGTATTGTGAAAAAGTGATTAGGCACTATATTCAGCCACCATGATTGAACTAAAATTCCTTCATCAACATGTCTTGAGTTTTAATCCGTTGTAAATACTACAAGGCACAGGTCTTAACTTAGCATCAATGAAATTTCTTATCGGCATCAAAGTATCAATTATAATTAGTTTGGTCGCTGATGTGCTTACAAGGGTTTGAGTTACCCCTGTTGTGAAATCAATAACCACACCTGTCATTCTGCGAGTTCCATTTGATTGACAGGCACATCCTTCCATGGGTGCTTATCAGCCCTACCTACCATTAACTTTTATTAAGCAGACATATTCACACCTAAACACATTTCCTACTAAATCTAAATTGAGCTGGCATAGGCAAATAACGTAGATCCAGATTATTCAGATCAGATCCGGAAATACACTGTTTGCTACAACAGCACTAGCTATAGATATTGTTGCCTTACACGAAGTTGTAAGCATTCAACTAAGAATTTCCTATGGGTTATAAACAAATGTAGCAAGCAAAGGTTAAGTTGTCAGCAGACAATCCAGCAAGCTCTAATTGCACAGCAATGTGTTGACGAATGGAGTTTGCGCCTGCGAAACATATAATACAACGACTGAAGGATAATGGCAAAGAGAGGGAGTTGATTGACACTAAGATCTCGGGAAAGTGTGTTAGAGTGAGTCCGGGTAATTTTTTTCACTTTGCATTTACACAGACCTGCTTTGTAGCTTGAACTTTCTACTTGCGGTTGCAACTTGTTGTTCACGTGTGAAATTAAACGAGACCGTACGTTGGAACAAAGCGACTGTGTCTGAGAGCAGGACAATTTAACAGCTTTAATAAGTACATAGTACTACAAAAATATATTTGTAGTGGCAAAAGTACTATTTTAATTCAGCATGTATATGTACACTCGTTTTAGTACTGTTTATGGTTTCCGAAACCAAATTGGCAGGTATACATTAAGTGGTTATAAAGTTATCCCCAGATCGGTTTAAAATGGTTTCACTGAAAACAAAGCTACCATTGTTTACTTCCATACACGAGCTGCTCCCAAAACTGCAATTGCATACATTTGTTTCAATTCTATCAGAAGTCTCAGTAGTGCAAAACTTTATTGTGCCGTAGTCTTTGATAAAGGAACTTATGTGTCGCTTACCTTAAAAAATGAATTCTGGTGTGACAGTGACTCTCATGAGAAATTCTCAAGATATCTTATACCCAAACCATTGTCATCTGAAATTTTCAAAGTCTTTCCCCTAGTCAGAATTCATAAATAATTATTTATCATAAAGGCTGCCCCAAAATGTCATTTACGACCAATCCCCTTTAGTGTGTCAACCAAAAAATCAGAATCTTTGCCACAATTTATAAACCTTCAACTAGATGGTCTCACAGTGCAAGTGTATTTGACACGTGAATGAATATTTTCTATGACCATTATCTCTCTAGAACCAGACACTGATCCCCTTTGGGAACCTTCGAGATCTCCTTATTCCGGTTTTGTTATTACTAACGACAATCCTTCAGAAAGTTTGTCCCATAGTACACACTTAGAAACTGATGCGAAACAAATTATCTGACGTAACAAACAAAACTACCATATAATTGTTGAGAATGCATTATATCGCCAAATGTCGAACACACGATTGATTACAACCTACAAACTTTCTACAACCTGCAAACTTTCAAGTACTAAGTATTTTTATATGCATATATTTATTCAGTTAAAAAGCTGTGCTTCATTACAGGTAAAGCAGCTTATGGGTTATTATATTTTCATGACAACTTTATCCATTAACATCTGAACGCTTACACATATTCTCCTGGTAATTTTATCAATAAAACACATCGACGTTAGAGACTATGGACTTGCAGATCGTAAGTTCTGTGTATTGTTATTTAGAAAAAAGAAACAGAATATACCAAACTATTATAACGAACTTCATTCAATAAGAGATTAGTGTAAGCATTTAATGACTTTTTATTCTAAATTCTAATTATACTATAATGTAAGGATCTTAACTAATTATTTAAATTAATTAAGTGAATTGGTAATATGACACATTTTAACGGTCTACACATCAATGTAAATAATATTAAAAAAAAATACCCCAGCAAAGTATCTCAATAGTACATACTTCTGGGACAACCCTTGACATTTATACCTCTGGAAAACCCATACATCTCATGATCGTATATATATTTACCGTCTTGGTTGTGATGACATAAAATCCGGATTTTTGTATGTAGACAAAGACAAACAGCAAGCCAAATGGTTATATGTATGCTATGTCCCAATAGACCTATTCCATAGCAAATGTAAACCTATGTATTCGTGAACAGCTCCACAGGGCACTGTCTTGATGTATTATTTTGTCAGTTTCTTTGACAGCAGAAGCAGCTTTCTGTATATACTGCACCAAAGTGAAATAATTCCATACAATTGAAATGGAGTAAAAACAAGACATTCATTGACAGAGTCTATTACCTAAAGAAAAATAATAACGCTTTATTCTTGTCGAAATCGATAAAACATTTTGTATAATATGTCGCCTGAAATCTAGCTTGACACGAAGATGCATAAAACAATATCTAACTTTTACCAGAGTTTTTACAGTTGTTAAAGTAGTTTGACATGGAGTAACAGGAGGATATATTTAAGCTATCCACAAAAATATGAGGGATTTTACATCTGGTACATATGTGTATTTTAATTTTAGTTTTATTCTTGGCTTTTTAAAACATGATTAAGAAAGATGTAGTTAAGCAGTCATAATTATTGTTGTTACACTGACAAAATAAAAATTATAACAATCGAATCATTTGAATTTCCGGAGTAAACTTTGCATATTTGTTTCTTTAAAATACTAAAGATAGTAGGTGACTGTGCGATTATGAGGATAAAGGCATTAATAAGGACGTGCAAAAGAAGAAAGTGGGCACTTATAAGTTGTATTATTAAATAACAACTTTTTTGATAAAAACACTTTTAAATATCTTAACAGAAGTTTTAATGTTTACACGAAACCTATTTAATAACATTTAGTCTTGTTTAATGACGGTAATAAAGCATAAACCAATGTTGTATAAGAAATTGGATCTAATTGATAGTTGAGAAAAGATGTCATGTGTTTTGCAAATGATAAAAATCAAAGCGGGTTTAAAGATTTGCCATAATTTATCATACAGTTAAAAATCATAAACACTTTTTCTAGCTGAATGTTGAGAGAGCAAAGATATTCCTGTAAAAACAAACGGCAACTGTTGACACTTGGAAATGCCGATGTTGTATCCAAATTATTTTGAGTAAAATCTTTCAAAATCAGATGGGTATGTACAGTCTTTTATGTACCAGACCATCAATGTTTCGTGCAGAATCTAGTAAGGCTAAACAAATTAACTTTCCAATTTTCTTTTAATAACTAGCCGAGTAGGATACGTTATGTCCGATATATTTCAATATTTATAAACAACCTAACAGCTTCACGTGGGTTGTAACCTAATTACAAGCCTAATTCAATAATGAAGGAATTTATTCTTTCTTTGTGTCAGTTTTACCAACGAACATTAAATTTCCAAATTTTAAGGGTATTTCACTAGTGCGTGTATTAAGGTTGGTATTGAACTTCATTTGTTTAAAAAGGATACAATTACATGTTATTAGTATTAAGTCTCCATGTATTTAAAAATTATCCAAAAATATAATATATACACGCACACAAAGTCTTTCCATATAGTTTTGTTAATGTTTTAGTGAATTTATAGATCACGTTACAATCTTTAACAGATAAAAGAACGGCGTTCACGCAAACCAGATGTATGAATTCTTGTCTGCATTATCAAATTTGAGTGAAAGGCCATTTGGGGAAGCTTATCTTTATCCAGTGATAAAAAAACTGAGCTCGAATTTGAGATTACGTACTAGGTTTTGCAACCATGTATTTAATATAATTACCAATTTACCAATCACGAACATGGAACATGTTTGCTTTCAAGACTACATATAATGTAATGAGCCTCTAGATTTGACAACACTTTTAGGAAAAGTGCACATTATTTCTTAAGTGCATATCATTGCACATGTATTTACATTCTAAAAACACTCTCTGAAGTGTTGCACAGATCACATCCATTTTTCAATGGATCGCACTAATTAATTGTCCACTTACATGTTTATAATATATAATTAAAGCAGACACGTGTAGAGCTGCAGTTGTTCTTACACAATGGACTGTTAAAACAGACCGAGTTGCTACAATGCACTGTGGCTGATGTTTTCCTTTTTTTATAAAACAACAACAACAACAACAACACACGAAACAAACAGCATCTATACGTATGTATAAAACGATCTTTGGCGGGAATAGTGCGTAAATGTGTTTATAAGAGTGCGGTTTACGAGCATGTAGTTAGATTTAAAGCTTAAGCTGACGTTGTCCAGACAGTGGCATCTGGTGTTCTGTACTTAATTACGCCGAGAATTGCTCGTTTTAATTCAGGAAGTCTGCTTTTCTTTTACAACTGAATTGGTTTACAAACTTCTCCATCCTTTTTATATATAAAATTGGTGGTAAAACCCAGACACAAAAAGTTGCAACTCTGTTACATGTTTTGTTAATTATATAAAGACACAATATGTAGTATGTATAAATATGTATTATACGTTACCACCGAATACAGAGTTTTTGCTTTACAAAGGAAGACATCGGCTTCACAATTGAAAACATTTTTGTGTTCAGTACAACAAACAATAATACGTATTGTTATAAAGTACTGTGAAATGAAAGACAAAGTCACATTGTTCGAATCCCGTAGTTAAACAAAGTAATCAAATTCGAGTATATAAACAAACCAATCTTCATGGCACGCAGGAATACAGCAACCAGACTTTCCCAGTTTGTGTGATGTTCCCATCATTGGAAGAAAGCGCATTACTCTTCCGCGGTGTAAAAGGTAAATCGGTCTCTGTACATATTATAGTTCTCGACTCTAAGTCTTTGCTGATGTCCACTACATTGAGAGCGGAGTTGTATAATTGTGATGCTACAGTTCGTCTCACACGTATTAGTACGGCAGTTTATCCCCACCGGCTATTGTTGTCTCCAATGGACTTTTTCAGTAGCAGTGAATTTTGCATTATGTGTAAACTCTCTTGTTAAAACGACCGCTGTACTTTCGGGTCAGTTTGATAATTTGCTACGTGGGTTTAGGAAGAAAGAAGGTGGATAAATTTGCTTTTTGCATAACATCGTATTGTATTATCATTATATACGCCAATTAACTATGCTTCATATATATTCATAAGTAATTTGTAAAAACACAATTAAAATAATATCAACACACACACACACACACAAACAACAACAGAACTATTTACAGTGCGGATGGACAAATTGCCGACATCGTCTGGTTGTGATGCATCAAAGTTAAGAGGTGTCAAAAAGAGAGTAAACTCATCATCTATGCGAAGACTAATTATAACACTGCCTGTAGCGCTTTCTTTGTTAAAGTTTACTTAGGTTTGACTTGCCTTGATTTAAACACCATGAAATCAATGAAACCATTCATCATAATATTGGCTGCTAGACCTGTTGTGAGTGCAATGTAACCGAAAGCTTGTCCGTGTCCGTACATTCTACTAAAGTTAATGCATCCTAACAGTTGCTGCAAGTTTATACACATTTTCAATTTCACGACTGTTAATGTTTCATCAAATCAAAGGAAAGAGGTAAAGAAGTAAAGATGCATTGCTTAATATAAAATGTATCCACACAAATCTTTAGGATTCGCTATTTAGAAATATATCTGCACTTCCTGCTATTAATACATGAACATGAAACATCATTTCTATCATAATTCAGTGAATTATTATGACATTACCCACATGCAGGGTGTACATTTTGCCGTGGTGCTAATATAAAGGTACTTTGACGTCATTCTTGATTAAATTAGGTTGCAGAATAGCGACATCACAGAAGAGTGCACGGACGTTAACAGAGAACGTTACTCCATGGGCTGCATAGTATAAACGTCTTCCGAACATGATTAACATCTGGTATAACAATCCAACAAGTAATAAAATGAAATATATATTTTCCGACTGTTTTCTTTTCGGATATATACCCTTAATACTTTAGCAATTTAGGTGCATCAACTTTTTTTCAATAAGTGATGATACGAAATATAAACATGTTCCGCTTTATTTTCGGATACTTACATGTGAGCGCTATATGCTGCACCAACTCCAGGTGGAGACAACCCTTGAGGCTATGACCGGCCACAAACACCTCTCCTGTGTTACCACATCCTCCGTACAACTGAACACAGAACACCTGAACACAACTTCCGGGCATCTTAACTTGTCACTTGCCTGACTAATGACCTTACAGGCTACCGTTTTCTAAGTATATATTATATCCAAATACTGGTATTTGTATGCGAATAAATTTATCGGTAGCTACGAGTGCTCTTTAGCTGATGATATCATAGGAATCATAGAATAGTGTTTCAATGTGTTTTATTATATCCATTTGAATCAACCTACCTTAATCCAGTTAAATGTATTTGTAAGTACGACAGTCACCTGATCAAATAAATGACATCATAGATCGTAATGGCGTGTCGCTATTTATATATTTTGTTTTGTTTAGAAGCATAAATCCGGTACATAAATATGAAACTACTTCCATAATTAACACGGCTATTGTGCCTTTAAAATATGGTTCGCATCCATCAGTAAATAAATTAGCACATACCCGTTTCACTCTGATGCCATATCAACAACTGATCGCGAATTCCAAGAAAATCAGGAGACAGTTACTGGCAGAATGCGGTAAGTATTAAAACAAGCCAGTCCGGATTAATCGACCGTCTTTGTGGTCAAGTTGGTATTAAAACCAGTGAACACGCATTCTGTCCCACAAGCCCAAGTTATTTTACATAAAGCTGTATATTTTTAAATGTTCACAGAAAGACGCGTTATGTATCTGAAACAACCAACTTTATTAAATTTTCCAAAGCGGCGAAACATTTAATACAAAAAGTCGTATATCTAGGAATGGGAACAAAATTAATTTAAAGCAAATAGATAACTTAAATTTAACGCAAACACTGAAAAATACCCAATTAAATGTATGTTGCACATCCCTACGCGAAATATTCTTAAATATATACCCTTCACAAAAATAGAAGTGTATTCAAACCAACCAGTTGATAATCCTTCCTCTTGCAAAGCCACACTGAGGCTTTCAGTTTCCCTCATTTCATATTATGTCATATGTTACATGTAAATGAATGCAAACATAAGCTGTTTCTTTTTAAATTTCCACTTGTCATAATTGAAAGCAAATGGTTTGTGGTTGTTGTGAAACGAAACCGCACAAAACTGCAATAAATGTCATTTACTTAATCCTTTGTTTAATCATAAAAGAAATGCCAATAGCTTACCAAGAGCCAGTTGTTGTTTAACATTCATTTTAACTTTAGATCTCTTATTGGGTTAACACTTTTGTTCTAGTTACAAAGTTAAGTTACAGTGCTGACTACAGATTTTTACAAGATGTGTGGTAATTTCCCTGCTGTTATTTTATCTCCTAAACAGAAAGGGTTTGGTTAACTTTAATTACTTTTTGCGTACTTCAAGCGGGTACGAGAGGTTCAGGTTTAGGGTCTGCCCATTCTGAAATGAAGCGAATCCAGATGAAAACAAGTTTCTTGGCAATCATTTTAAGAAAAGCCAAAGTTAGGGCACGGAGAAAATTTCTCTTAATCTATAGCAACGTTAAACAGCAAGAGCAACAGATAAAGCACGTTCCGACGGACAATGAAGTTTAGATTTGATTTCTACCTGATCATATGTTGTGCTTTATAAAACATCGTTCTTTTTAATTTAAATAATTTGAAAGTATGTATGTGCTATTTAGATAGTGATTTTCTATCGGCATGCATGTAACTTTTCCGTCTCAGCGGCCTCCCGCCGCATGGGTTCAAATCCTGTTTTTTTGCGAAGGGTTTAATGTGAGAACGTTTTCATGCAGCAACAGATCTATTCGGACGCATGTCTGGGGTCTAACTCCATCATTATAAAGTTGGACGTCGCTTAAATGACAAGCACTGTGTCGCTGTATTTCTATAAAACAAAGTAAACAGTCGGCACCTTTGAGGAAACAAGAGCACGGCTTATTGATGATAGTCCCCATAATCGATACGTCAAGGCCAACAAAAGACGCTGGCATTGTTGATTTCATATCAAAATGCCTAAATGGACTTATTTCGTTTAATGCGTATTTTAATTACATGGTTTTATACATGTTCATAATGAAATATAATTCTAAAAAGTAATAGCACGATATCTTTGTTTTCCTATTACTGGTATGTTATATTATACCATAATAATGTAACCTTGGAATAAACATTAAAATAAAGTTCCAATGCAGATAAATCTAATAGTCATAAATTTTAGAGGAGAATACGGCATCATAGATTTATATAAAAAAACTTCTGAAAGTTTAACATTTTTTAAGGCCCAGATGCGCAGGAATTTAACACAGAATCTCAAATGGCAAGCTTGGTCAATTTAATCACCGTGGTGCGCACCTTTTTATTATCTTATTAAACAAAATAGTTTTTCTTCTTTTCCGATGCTACGGAAATCCCTTTTCACTATAAGTCCACTAAAATAGATAAAAATGTAAACGATAAATCAAATGCTGAACTTTTTTGAACTCAACACCAGATATGAAATATTTTTTTTTTCTATTACGCGCAAAAGAATTATTTTATTTTAGTTGTTTTGGCACATAACAACCTAACAAAAATGCAAATTGATTCAGACACACCAAATAACGACTTAGATCCATCTATTTCCTTTTGAAAAACAATTGATCTACATAATAAAAAGAAATCCATTCACAAATCCTTTCACAAAATCTCAATCTAATAGTCAAGGTCAAAACGTGTATCCTATAAAATAATATGTTGAATAAAATACAAAACTAACACAAAACGCAACCAAAGTCTAGCACATCTTGGGAACAAACCCAATTAAAGGTACACTGTATTAGTTTTTTTTTTCAAACCTCGACTGAAAGTCGGTGAGCGAACCCCAAACGTAAACATTTGCGAGAGTAAAAGTCTACTCCCTCACTTAAGCACGTGGTTTGGTTCTAATTGAAAAAGCAGACATGTTACAAATGGTATAAACGTAAGTTTTTATTAAGCCTCGCCGACAAATAAAATGGGTGTGCAATTTATCACGCTATGACCAGATTTACACGGGTTATATTAGCTTCAGAGATCTGAGCTGCAGCCTGTGGCATTGTTGCAAAGTCGCCGACTTATAACTCATTCGACTGTTTAACGTTCCGTTCGGGGCGAGAGGCTTAATGTAGAAAATTCTTCCAGCCAATGGTTTTTACCCAACCGTTTGCCTGTGGTATTCCTTAGCAACTAATAAGATGGACGTCGCTATATAACTGAATTGGGATTTATAATTGCTGAGAATTTATTAACATTTAGCATGCGTTTGTGGATTTCTTTTCAAAAAAAGAATTATTTTCATTTAAAATCATATTGTTATTACATAAAATGTGGTTTTAAAAAATCCGGTCATCATATCATTTTATCAGACGCAATAGCATTATAGGACGTTATACTAAAATTGTTAAATAACTAATGTGACTCATTCAAGATAAACTGTTTCCACAAAAAGTTGACAAACAGGCAGATAAAGGGTCCACAAAACTCCTAAGTATCGAGTTTTCACATGCGTATACTTAACCCGCAACTTAAATGATGCGCAAAGGTTTTGCACTTTAAAGCTTAATCTAACGTCGAATGGTTAGCAGAACGTACATTCTTAAAAAGCACATGAATAACAATAAGAGGCGATAATTATGCTTCATCTTAAACAGACGCCCACTGTTGAGTATTCAATGGTTACAAGACAAGATAAGCACGTCGCCTCCTACATCTTCCATTAAACACTTATCAGTCGTAATTGATTTATGATTTATTTCGTATTCGCCACAATTACTGAAACAGCGTGGGTCCCAATTCAATCACGAGCCCAAGACAACGTATCTTTACTGAACACACACAGGAATTTAAAGCTTTTTCTGTTTGTCAAATGATAATTATCTAATTAGATAGTTAAATATCAAAATATGTACATATAGACTAAGACTTGAGATCATTTATGTATTGGGGAATTATTTAGTTGCATAAACTAATCGGATTCATTACACTTCTCCCGCGCTCTTGATTAGTACAATTAAAATAGGTTTGCATAATGCAAAAGTGACACGTATACGCACTATGTAAACTGATGTTTGAATAGGTGTGTCACACATATAAAGTAAAGATTTGTATTTAAAAAAGACATCACTCAAGATAAGTATGTATAGAATCAGATTTGCTATGAAATATTTTTAAAATGTATTTTATATATTCTTTTTCTTTCATTAAACTAGCAGAAGGTTTGTGTTTTTTCAATTAAAAGGTTGCACTTATAGCGAAAGTTTATTTATTTTTATTGCAAATATAATTAAATACATAACGTGCAGCGAAGGAAATGCACACACAAGATACATTGTTTTTCAGGAAGGAACTAAATGCACCACATTCAAATCTTACTCTTCCTTAATAAATTATTCACCTTATTTTCTGTCATTCTCTTTTAGTTCTTTTCAAACGCCCCCTTGCAATAAGGTACGATACTGATCGATCATTGTTGTGTTTTCGAACGCTTAAACAAATGAACCGCCAAATGTACCAAATCGTACAAAAGAAACCACATTAATATGAGCAAAACGTACCCAGTACGAACGTTTAAAGTTGACTTATTCGACCACGTAGCCAGTTCCTGTGTTCGAGCACTAATGGGTTCATGTCCCTGCTTTGTACAGGACTTGTAGTGGTCCTTGGCAATACAATTGGTTACTTTCCACATAAACATAGTAAGTTGTTAAACCTAGACAGTTTATAAGTCGATATGAAAGAGGTGCCAACTCTAGACAATATAGAAAAGAAAAATAGTGATGTCTATTAGAGAAAACTGACATTGTCACTTTTGATACAGACAAGATTTTGTTAAAAAATCTAATTCTGTTTACTGTAATAATTTAGTTAAATTAAAATCTTCCTTTTTATCGAAATATATGCTGGTGGGACAACGAATTAATTTTGGTTTAATCTGAGTCCTATGTGTTTTTTTAAAATAATTTTAAAATAAATTTTATGACTTATATTCTAGAAAAGTCTCGAGGAATCTTACAAACTGATAACATACTAATATACTCGCATACAAACCTACAATGTTTATAATTGGTGACGCCTGTTGCAACATGACACATTAACAAATTAACGGTGTATTTTCGAATACTTCAATCAATCCACTAAGAATTATCACAAAGTTAGGGATATTCAAGAGAAATACATATAAGTTAACATTTGTCACAAAAATGTAAAAGCCTGCTCATCTTTTATTTTCACTACGAGTAAATTATATGTAGGTTTCAACTAGGAATAAGTTGGCGGTGTGATATCAACATTTATCGGGCTAGTATCAAAGAGAAAACACCTTCCCGCATGGCCTATCTGCAAAGATTGCCAAAACGCTCAAGACCTTGCTGATTATCGCCGACATGCGGATAAGATCAGGCCTTATTGATTATTTATTTGCTTTTGATTTTCTTACTGTAAATGAGTATATTTGAAGTACAGAAGCGATATTTTGTAGAAGCTGACATAGTGCTGCCAACAATGCCGTACTTATAATTGAACTCAAACTATCGATTTTGCTACTTAATATAAAGGACATAAAAGGCCGTAATATGTAACTAATTTTGCTTAAATCGTACTGTTGCTTTTCTGCCAGGGCTTGTAGCATTCTGCACATTGACTCTACTCAGCTGTACATTTCGGACTACTCGGTGGTATACGGATAAATCTATTTCGTAGCATTGGTCGAGATGATCTGAGTAATATTGTTGTTTTAATTGATTACCTTAAATTCTCATTACAATATTGGGTTTATCGTCCCACCAGCAGTTACTTTTAGGTGGTTTAAATAAGCGGTAAGGGATACATTATATATATGTTTATTGTACATTTTGGTCACACATCAATTTGAGATATGAAATAACAAGAAACACCAATCACATTTTAAGTGAAAATCTAATTTTAATTTAAAGCATGTACTAAGTACTTATCTACGACAAGCAGAAATAACAATGCGTTTGAGAAAATTTCATTTTAAATCCACATAAAATGTACATGGTTTAATTTTTTTATTTATTTATTTATTTTTTTTGGAGGGGGGGGGGGGGGGGGGGGGGGGGGGCGTGGGGTTAGGGACGGGGAGGTTAGGCAGGCTATATTGCACTAACTCTAAGTTATTCGCCTTCATTTTACGATGTCTAGACTGTGACATCTGGTGTCCTGTTCCTAATTACGCCGAAATTTTAACGATTTACTTCGGAAAGTCTGCGTTTTCGAACAACTGTGTGGGTTCACAGACGGCTCTTTTGTGTTACTTACAATAAGACTGGTGTCAAAGAGCAATTTTAAACATGTGTTAACACGGTATAAGACAAGGAAACAGGTGCTCTTTAGGTTTCAAGTAGAATCTGCAACTTTGTAGTTGTCAATCGGGTTTTAAATTATGGATTCCTTTAATAAACTTATATACATATATCCATAAATCCTCTGGACAGTTAAATCATTAGGCGTATGAAGGCTGTTCTATGACTAGTTGAACTACCATGGGTAACATGTACTTGAATAGCGTGGCATGACTTGCTCTGTGTTATTGGTACCGCATTAGTTAATAAGGCTTTAAGACCGCTGATCTTACAGCATGTACAACAAACAACAAAGGTAAGGGTTAAGTGCATAATATCAGATACATTAAGTAGAGAATCATTAGCATTCATTGTATCGGAGGTTAGAAGTACACCATGGGAACACTATTTTCTCCACAATATAGCCCATTATTATCACATTATCCACATACAGGGCGTACATTGTGCTGAATTAGACCCCTTGGTGCATTAACATTAAAGCACATTCATGTCATCCTTGATCAATTTATGTAGCAGAACGGCGAAACCGATAAATAACCCGAGCGTAAAAAGGATAAGTTACGTACAATTTTTTTTTAAGTATATGAGCAGACTAACAAAATGTGTTCCTTACCTGATATTTACACGTAACCGTTTTTAATCGCACTGAATTGTATTGATACAATATTTATTATAATGGTATCAAAATACCCTTTCCCTCTTCTTTGAAAACTTACACTCACATGCAATGTGTTTTCAGTTTGTATTGCGCTACCTCAATAAAACAAGACTCGAAAAATTAACATTCCACTATTCGGTATACTTACATGCTATATGAAAACCAATAAGTATCCTTTACTTTTTTAATATATTAATTGCATTTCAATATTCCTTTTTGTCACCGAATACAAACATGAAAGCGATTTATGTAATATTCTTAGTAATCCGTAATATCTAAATAACAACAAGTCATATCTCCATCTCTTTTAAGGGATACTTACATGTGAGCGCAATATGCTGCACCAGCTCCAGGTAGAGACAACCCTTTACGCTTTGACCGGTCACAAACACCTCACCCGTGTTGCCACATCCCCCGTACAACTGAACACAGAACACCTGAACACAACTCCCGGGCATCCTTACTCGTCACGTCTTTGTTATATACATGTGCTTATGTATTTGTTACTATGGTTATGAAGTTGACATGTGAAATAATATATGGTTATTGGTCCATCAGAAATATGTCCGTTTACTTAGCATTATTTTGTTTTGTATATAAGATCCAGAAATTAGCTAAAGTACACATGTCTAGCTGACTGCGATCGCGATGAACGTTCCGGGAAAGTGATCAATTTACTATATACGATTTTCACAAACTTGAAAGAGAGAAAATAAGATTCCGATTCAACGAATTTCAATTCAGTGCAGCATTTCATTGCTAAACATTAAGTGGCAGAGGTAGAAAAAACACATTAAATGAACATACAATATTTACATACTTATAATGAACATACAAGATATAAATTTTATAATAAACACTGAGAAATGCTGAAATCCAAAATACTTAGGCGTAGAGATCACCACGCAACCCAACACAAATAGCCATACCAATCCGAAGAGATATACCGAAAAACCAATAGATCTTTCTTAGCTTCTAGCA
The DNA here is from genome assembly GCA_007844125.1 of Sinonovacula constricta. Lineage (NCBI taxonomy): Eukaryota > Metazoa > Mollusca > Bivalvia > Cardiida > Solecurtidae > Sinonovacula > Sinonovacula constricta. The sequence goes on from CM017559.1 coordinate 10,573,353, forward strand.
CAATTAGACAGAGGCAGGCTTTCGTCAGTATGAACTTTTAAATGCTCCACTTTCTCTAATACTAAGCCACGATTGTGGAAACTTCAACACAATCACTTTGTATGAATGCACAAACGTGTTTTATTCACTTATCAGTCACCATTATGGAAAATAAACATCTGGGTCGGCAATAAGCCTACACCGCATACAATCTGTAATGTCATTGCCTTAATCATTGGTACAATCAATTCAACCAACTAAATTTACCTCTAGGATAATGTGTTTTATTATTTAAGCAATACAAATTAAGATCTTTACGATTTACTACGTCTGTTTCGACGAGAAAACCATGTTATAGTGCAGACCTGAACAAGAGGGGATACTTTCCATCCCTCCTGTTATTTAATCTCCTAAAACTGAGAAGGTTTATTTCGCATTAATTCTTTTTTTCGCGTACTTCAAGAACGTACAAGTGGTGCATACGTTAAGAGCTTTGCCCCATTCTTAAATGAAACGTAACCAGATGAACCACAAGTGTATCGGTGCTTATCTCAGTTAAAACAAAAGAGCTTTACACGACCAAAATTTGGCATCATTTCAGTCTTCAACTAGGGGAAAAATATGTTTTAACTTTAAAGATCAACAAGGTTGAAGAAAAAAAAAGGCAGTCCAAATGCATAAAGAGAAATAGATAAAGCATGGATCTGACGGACAGTGAATTTTACAATTGACTTCAAATGCGACATACGTGAATGTTATAAAACGCAATAATTTATGGTATTTTAAACCTAAATGGTGATACGAAATTGCTAAATGTTTTTTGATGAGAAAATTGGTCCTATCTACGGATGTCTAAATGTGACTTTAGCCAGATTGTCGTGAGAATATTTGAACCGTGATGCGAAAGTATATTCGTACATGTACATCAATGTTAGTTACAATTTTATTTCACAGAACCTGCTTAAGAGATGAGTTTTTTTTTTTAACGAATTTTCAAGTAATTCATATTGTTTGCTAAGAATTCCTTTTTTCGACACAAGTAACTATGTACGTTTTATTTCGCGATCCATGAATATTTTATCTAATATTCGAAAAAGGTTCGCAACAAAAGTATGTTTAAAAGTTTATTGTCCCACTAAACATTGACTTGAAAGAACTTATTACAAGAAGCATATGCATAAACGAGGTATTAGTACAGTTGATCTTGTGGATTTTTGACTGTCCGGATCTCACTCGGCGCAAGCGCCTAGTAAAGTCATGTTCTGTCAAAATCCGCTCGAAAAAAGTTCAGCAGCCCATATTAGTTCACTGTACTAATAACCCGTGTGTGTCCTTTCATTTTGAGGCAGCGATTTTCTGTTGTTTCATTTGGCGAGTTTTTTGTGGTTCTTGTCATTATCTAGATTTCCATGCTCGATAAATGCGCTAGTCAAGTAAATTAAAGTAAATTTCTGTTTTGTTAATTTTTCATTTTGAAACTGGACTTATTTACATGACAAAAATTTCATTTTCAGTCGAAAGATCATGTTTACATAAAGACTAAGTATCATAAAATTCAAGACGCGACATTAGAAGTCGCTCTACATTTTTGCAGCCAATCACAAGCTATGAAATTTCAAATTCCTCAGCTATTTATTTCGATAGAAGTCCTTTCTATTTTACAATGAACAAAATAGAAATATTTTACTAAATGGTTTTACTTTCAACTGCGCATGTGCAACAAAACACGCATTCTGGCTTGACTCCTCCCCGTGTGCGCTCGTTTCGGCTTCTATTTTCTGTAGAAACGTCTTAATAGACTCTATCCTATACATAATAACAAAAATGGCCACAAACAACGCACCTCGCCAAACATTACATACTATAACTCAGTTCTACTCTTACTGAAGAATATATATATTGTCATCACTTTCATCTTTTTTTCCAGAAATAAATCTTTTCTGTTGATCTCGTCGTATTAAGCGCCACTACGTGCAAAATCTAAAGTTAAAATCAAATCAAATACAACAATTTTTGAATCTGTACAACTCTGCATATAGTCTTTATACACAGATCATTTTCTTGTATTTATTTACAACCATAGTATCTACTATCTCGCTTGTAACTTTTTTTTCGATTTCGGCATTTATATTCGAACTTTATATTCAATTCGAATGTCTCACCAAAAACTTCACTTACTTTACCTAAATCTTAATCATTATCACCATAAGAAAAATAGGATATTGCAATCGCACGAAATAAAAACAGTTCACTAACAATCTTTTTTCTCCAAGAAACGACCTAAATCCAATAAACTTATCCTCGGATAATTGGCGACACACCAAACGCATTCGACACAGTACAGTTACTTGGAAAAATGCACTACTGAAAGTACGCCAATATCATTTTCTAGAAATCGAAAACAGGCGACACCCGAACGAATTTTCCAGTAAGGTACCACTTTCCGAGAGTGAAAATTAATCCAAACCCGTAGTTTAGTTCTTATATCTACAACAGACACGTTAAGAATGGTATAAACATTAGCTACGGCTATAATTTACCCCCACCGACAAATGCAAGTGGTTTGCAATTGATCACGTTACGATTGGACGTACAGGGGGTAGATTAGCCCCAGGGTCCTGATATACCGATTTAATAAGGATCACGAGAGTTCTACAAAATCAACTTACTTCCCAATGTGATATTCTGACAGGTATTTCTAATTCGTGCAGCCCTAAAGTCTTAACTGGTATTTTGATATTAACTGGTTTATTCAATGTTACAATCATTTAATGCATGTTTATCCAGGAGAACAATAAAACATATATCTGACTAGTTTGTGAGCGATAAATAGTAGCTTTTTATTTCATTTATGTTTCTTTCTAGTCTATGACCGATAAAACGTACATTAACACTACAAAAGGTGAAAACGACGTAGTTGCAATAATTGATTATGCACGTATACCAGGATCTTTTCGGGTTTACAACCTTGCAAAACTAACATATTCTCGAGCGGCCAGGTTACACCGCTCATAATTGCATATAAAACATTCAAAAGTGGGAATAATTCGTACAAACTCGAACCTCATTATATCATAAATAATAGAAATAATTTACATATGTCCGGGACAGGCTGCACAAAAGCCAAGGTCAAATGACCAGACAACAAGGCCCCTGGTTCCGCAAAGACAGAGCCGGAAGGTTTGTGGTAATACAAGGTTTATGTTCCAGATTCGACAAAGAAAAGTCAGGTGTTTGATGAAAACATGTTTTAGATTCCGAAACAAACCCTTTTCATGTTCTTTTTAAATTGGTATCATCACGTGCGAAACAAGTTTTTGTGTGTTTTCAAATGAGATGCTGACAAAGTGAGCTGTAGTGAATTTGTCCTTTTATTATTCTTTTATCCGCGTATCGACTTTTTAATGGCACGATGTTTGAAATAATGTTATAATGTTATATATGGACTCTAACAGTGACTATTTAGTGAATGCATTTTAAAGAGTATTCCTCAAAATTAACCATTTACGTCAAATCTTACAATGCTTTCGTATTCTTGCAAATCGTGAACGCAATCTTATATGATTCACGCACCTCATACAATTTACATGATTTATGAGGGTAAACTCCTGTTTCATTGATAAAATGACATATTTTCAAGCGCATTCCAAAACCAATTCGCAATAATCATGATACAAAGAATGACAATCTACATAATTTTACCAAGCAATACAAACGGGAACAAGAAAATATAGAACTTTTGCGGACGTATTTGTTCTCATGAATTAGATTTTGAAGTTTCAGTTTAAGTTAACACTAAAAAGTCTATGTTACTTATAACATCAATACGTTTACAATGTCAATATTTTCAAATATATTTACAAGGAACCACAACCGTATCGTGAACATGTAATGGAATCCGAGTTAATGCACATGTATAAGTTCCATGAATATCAGTGTGTAGTTTTGATCTCAATCGTGTATCATTCGAGTATTTGCTTAGATTTATATCCTTTTTGTTTGTTTGTTTAATCGGATCTTTATGTATGTTTTCTGTTGAATTATGTCCAAATGCATCTTGTGGCCGAGTTAAATTATAATTTGACTCGAGTTTTCTAAAAAAGTAATAGTTTTAAGCACTGTCATGTCAACATGTTTTGTCACTGTCCGCCATATTGGATTTTTAAATAACTGTAAAGTTTGCTCGGCGGTTTACTTTAACCGAGTCACTAGGTAGTGTATCTATCAAAAGGCTGTAACTTTTACATAGTGTGTATTTAACACGTAAGAGGTTAGTGTTGTGTACTTTACAATGTAAAGTTAAAGTTTATTTCATTTACACGTGTTTTACGCCCACTGTAAAATCGGCGAGTCCTCTGCTTAAGTGGGGGATTGTGGATGTTGCATTCACAGTTTTTGTGGTGGACGTCCACAGAATTCGATGCGATAAAAGCTAAATTAGCGTTTGATAGGCACAGAATCAGATAAGTCTGTGATGCAGCCCATACTAACAATCTTCGTGATCAATCGCCTTCTGCACGTTCCCAGTTTCTCTTCTCGGTAACATATGCTTGAAAAAGTTATAATTAAGTTTTAATTCAAGTAATCCGTTTGCCAAATATTTCGTTATAAAAAGTTCAAAACTGGCTGATAAAATATTGAATTTTTATCATCGGAATGTTATAAAAGTCATACTTACCTTTGCAAACATTATCCTGTTACAGTTTAAAATTGTCTTGGGTTAATATAGTATATTTGGAAAAGAAAATAATAGAATGTATATGTCGACGATTTAAGAGCTATAAACATGCTAGCCAGTGAAAAACTATTAAAAAAACTATTGAGAAAACACAAACATGTCTTGTCGAACAGTGCATCATATTCAAGAGACTATCACATTTGTTCAAATTAACAATTTAAAAACAAATTGTTAAGCCCTGCTCAGAAAATAGTATTTTTCAAGCATTATTTTTGATTCGTCAAACAAATGCTAATAATATTTAGTTCTTGTCTTTATTTTTGTCTTTACGTTTTGTGATTAAACGGCGTAGCAAAATAATTTCAAATGCCTTTTTAGCAATTTGAAGCTCAACATGTGCCATGTAACTACGATAATCCAGCAAAATGTCTTAGCCATGTGCGTGTATACGGCAACTCCCGCTAGATTAATTACTTCGTTAAATGTGAACATATCTGGTTCATTACGAGAGCATATCACCACAGGGCACATTATTGATTTACGATTCAAGTTTAAAATAAGTAACTATGACGACAAATCAATCGAAGTATTTATACTGCTGGAACGTTGACTGAGTCCATACACTTTGGAGGAAGTAAATATAAAACATTTGGAAGTCTATCCGATCAATGGAATATCGCTTCATTTTTGTCGAAACACATGTAGGTAAAAAGTATATTTGATGTGTAAGATGCGTTAAACTAGTTTGACAACAATAAAAAGAAAATATGACAAAGTCCTATGAGCATTGCAACATATACCAAAATTTGAAAAGACAAAGGACAAAGGTGTTCAAGCAAACTGTAAAAGTAAGAACATATCTGTGATGAGTCATTTAACAAAAAGAGCAAACCGCCTTGGAAAGGTCAGTCGGCAAAATGGACCGACTGTGGTGCTTTGCTTAAACCGGTTTTCTAACATCGCACTTCCTTGTGATTTTCTCAAATGCGAGTAATGAAATGAAAACAGATCTACAAGCACTGACGTTTTCCTTGATATGTTATGGCGAAAGTAGTGACGTCATTGAAAAATATTGCCCACATAGTGTTTAGCAGAGAGAGGGGTATTATTTCGATTGGAAAAAAACTACACAAATACTGTTGATTGAAAATGGAATCTACCTTCTAAATAAATAAAGAAAGAAGAAAAAGACCAGAGAAGGGTAAATCATTTTAGCATCCTGTTCTTTAATAACAATAGTAAACAGAATCCAAAATACAGATTAAAAAAAATAAATGTTTAAAAAAGCTGTTCTATCACTCGAGTACCTTCATGCTATTTTTCTGGTTTAAATACTGTCCTGGCATATAACTGAATCATAAAAGTAATATTGTGCGATATTTATGAGTGAGCATTGCCAAAGGGTAAGGAACAATGTTGTTAGCAGCCTTTGTAATTATAGCTTATTAATTGTTTGCGTAATAAGAGCGCACATTGATATGTAAAACAAAGACATTTTTACATGTCGACGATTTTCATCGTAATGCTGCCTATTTTGATATTAAAGGACCTCAAAGCTAACTCAAAGTTCCAGGACAGTTTTAAAACCCACTTAAAAGCAGTTTTAAGAAGAATAATATACTAAATTATTTTTTACAAATTTAAAACAATGGTACTCTTTTATGGTAGATATATAAAAAATCCCAGGATAAACGTTAACCCAATGGATCAATAAAAAGATATTACCAGAATGACGAAAGCAGTGACGTCATCGTCAATGCATAAAACAAACACTTTAAAATGGTACTGTTTAAATAATCCCTCACCTACAACCACATTGAACATTGAAACCAACATTATTTACTGTATATTTTGTTTTCAGTATTGTTATTAATCACTGCTAATAAACAGCAACCAAGCAGCCCATCTTAATCCACAAATCTTGCATGTAATGCTATAACAGTCGAAACAACATTTCTTGCAAATGACTATCATCTCTTCATAACTTACCCATGATTGTAACACATAAAGCACATCAGATTATACAGGTAAAATATTTATGTATTGTGTAGCATTAAAAGCTTTTAATAAGAATTCTACAAGCATTCGATATATAGGCGGAAACCGCTTGATATCAACTTTCGGAACAATATTTTCCCCACAGTACAGCCAATTACTAGCGTATTATCTACATATATGGAGTACATCTAGTTATATAAGCCGTCGTGGCGCATACATAAACGAACATTAGCGTCATACTCAATTATCTTCTGAACGTGACAGTGAAAATAGGCGCGGAGACTAGGCATCTAAATCAAATGATGGTTTTCCGAACATGATACGTATTTGAAATCAATATATATATAACGGGTAGTAGATGATATTTATCCTTTTTTCTATGAACATTCGTTAGATAAATATTCGTCATATTTTATTTATGGTAATTCAAACAAGTAGTAAGATGAGAAATATACGGTTATATCTTCACGTCCAACTTACATGTGAGTGCTGTAAATAATATCAATTGGCAACTATTATACTAAACACTCAAAATTCTCTATTTTGGATACGCACAAGTGAGCGGTATATCGTATACGCCTAAACACATGTTTGTGCATTGTTACAAGTAATGTGACTGTTGGTGGAACTAGGAACAGTTTCAAACTCTGTGCGTTCATGTACTCACTCAGGCACATTTATGTCTAGCGATGATAGTCGCGTAACAGTAACAGCTGAGGTTAGTAGGAAAATCTCCCCACATAAATGTTCTCGCCTCAACCCGTACGACTCAAACACACGCGGTTAATTTTTAAGTAATTTGGTACATGTAGGAATGGTATTGTAATAATGGAGAACTGTTAGGTCGATTTAGTTGTTTAAAACAACCTCCCCAAACATTTTAACTCGCAAAGCATGCTACATTTCAAAACTTTATTTTCCTTTGCTTCATTAGATTTTATCTAATGCAAGCCCAGTCAAATGAAAAATATAACGTAAAAACGAGCAGTTATTTGAAACGCGAAGGCCAATGTAAAATATAAATCTATCTACTTGATTTCATCATATACAAACCCTACCACATGTAAATACAGCGTGGCTGTCATAATAAAACAGTCACACAAAACACAACAAGCAATACATAATATAGATCTATCTTCATTTGTTATCATTCCAACACAAACACATAGTCCTTTGTTCTCGTTCGTATACTCTTTTCGGTAAAGGAAATATTTTATATCAATATTCACCGTGAATGTCACATTAAAAGTACAGTTACCATAACTGAAACACAATCATCACTTAAATAATTTACCTCAAAAATATACACCCTAATTGGCAGCACAGAAACGCACGTACTTTTTTTCCCCAAGAATCAAAGTACACAGTTAACAACCATGAACGTAAACATCGACAATGATTCCACTTTGCGTCAGAGAAAATTCACTCGTTAGCTCAAGCTCGTCGTTTTGTTTTAATGGATAAAACAATCGCATTGAGTATGGTATAAACATTATTTAGCCACAGCATAAATTTATCCCGCAAATGAAAGCATTGTGCAACTTATTATGGTTAGAGGAAGAAGCAGTTAGATTTGTCTCAGAGACGTGATAAAAATACGGTTTAAAAAGGGATCATACTTGTTCTCAAGATGGACTTGTTTCCAAATCTGGCACGGGGAATTTTTGAACTTTGGTGCGAGTAAATTTAAATTGCTGTCTGAAAACCTGGGTTTTCCTAGAACCTCATTATATTTTGATGTAATAGTGCATTCAATGTTGGAATTATTTATTCATGAATCTCCAGAGCGATTAAACCTGTAATGGCGTAAATTTTATGGTATTTTCAGTAAAGAAGCGGCGGATTTAACTAAATGTAAGATAACAATATGAATTTGGATTTGTTGCTTTCAAAACTTATAACGGTAAATGACAATTTTAAAAGATTATTTATAATATTTTCCGATTATTTTTAATCTATCCTCAATATACAAATGCATTATGTTTCCTATTTTTCTCGTTTCATGTGTGCAAAGAGTTTTTTTCTAAATATGAGAAAAAGGGGTGATCAAAGTTTATGTTTGGAAATTATGGTCATCATATAATAATTTAACTCACTATCGTGTTTATTAAGATCTTACAGAAGAAATTAAAAACCAACATAATCGATTCTGAACGCACTAGCAAAATAGAAACACTAACTTTAAGCGAACTATATACAAGGTGCGGTACTAGTAGATAACAAATACAATATGCTTGAATATTTATTTTTTACCATATCACAGTAACAACTATAAAAATTTATGTAATAACGTATACAATAATAACTCGATCAATGTTTGTTAAAGGTGACAATAATTCTGTTGCAAGACATTCAATTACACTTTTATCAAATTAAAATTGTTATTGTATAGAACAGGAAGAACTACTTTTATTTCAACATTTATACTAAAACATCAACTACTTTGTTTATTTGTTTAACTCTAGAAATCTAACAGACACAAATGAAGCGAAGGAGGAATACACATTAAGTGTAATTTTAATTTTAAGACAAAACAAAATGTACCATAATTTAAGGTTACGCTTATTTGTTAAATTGTGCAGTGTATTTAATGCTTGTCTCTTTCTAGAGTTTTCAAAAATATACATGTATTTGCATTGGTTGTAAATCAATAGCTGGATGCTTTTGCAATTTTATGCAAGCACGCATCGTCGATTCTCCTTCACATGTTAACTTAAAACCTGACTAGTTTCTGCAGAATTTTAATGATTTTGAAATGGCTAATGCGAGGGCTGAATCATACTTAAATGGAACATTTAAATTATACATATAACTGGTAAATGAGCTCTACAAGAAAAGGCATTTAAATAAGATCATTTCTGGATTCTTACATAGACAGGACTAAATGTCATAAAAAAGTATACAGGTGGACATTATTTGAGTATATTTTATTTTGTTATAATGCTATCAGTGTATACAGCTTTCTAATACATTAATGATTTAGCTTATATTGTATACAAAACATACGACAATTAAAATGTTTTAGCACGTATTTTTTTTATCAAATTCTTAAATAATTTATATAAAGTCCAAATGCTTGTGGTTGTTACCTGTGATGACTCTTTCAGAAATGTCAAGGTCACCATGCTATAAACTAAAGATTTAATGCATGGGAATATTGCACATATAGAACTTCAAACGTGAGAGTTAATTTAATAAATTTAAACAGTTTTGCATTCATAATAGTTTTAACTTACACGTGCGAGGTAGATGCTGCAACAATGCTAAAACCAGTCTCTAGGTTCGGACACGACATTTAAAGTCACACTAACGCCAGTGAAAATATTAAGCTGCTTTATTGTATATTTTTTTCTTTCCTTGAAATCTTCATTTATAGAATAAACATGTTTTCTAGTAAAATTTACATATAAAACTATCATCGCTATGGTAAAACATTTTATTATGGCCATACTTGGTTTTCTATTTAAATTACACATTTAAACGAATGTTCCGTAAATTTTATGGATTTCATCGCAACTGTTTATCTTCTTGATCGGGTCGAATCTAAAAATTGATTTTAACACATAACCAGACAAGCCTACATGATTTATGTGAAGAAATCGCTACTGAAATAGCAAAGTGACACATATTTTATTGATGTATTTAAATAAAATCAATAAAATCAGTAATGAGCACTCTTTAACATTTGTCCAGCAAGAAACACAAATATAAACCATTTATAATGTCGTTCTGGACTCCTGCGTTCTTACTAATAGTAAGATTATTAGAAAGTAACTTCATGGCTTTAACTGGAAATCGTTGGACAGTGTAGAATCTAACATCCACAATTTTACCAGACTTGTATTATCGAGAACGTAAAATGGCCAAATAGATTGTAAATGAAAAGGTCCTAGCTCGTTGTGCACTTAATGCAGAAAATGTTATTGGTGTGATAGTTAAATGGTTTCAAGTAAACCACCGGCAAAGCAGGGTTATTGAACACAAAAAACGTTGTCTATTCAAATAATAAAACGCGCTTCCTTACGTGTAATATCGATCAATAAACACATTTATTCATTTCACATTAATTTTACGAAGAGCATTTCCTTTACAGAATTGACCATTGTTCAATAACATGTACATTAAAACTTGATATGTTGAAATATTCCTAAGATATGCGTTAAATCATGTACTAAGCAAAATTCAATTTTATGTATCATAGGCATTGAAACTCAAAAATACCAAGTCGTTGAAAAAAGTGATGTTTTTTCTTTGTAAATACGATCGATAGTCCATGAGATGTTGTCACTTTAGAATAGTTTCTTTTGCCTACTTAAACAAAACAAAATGAGATTTTAAAAAAACAACATATCGCAATTCTTTTGTTTTTTTTCGACTGTTTTACGATGATAACATGGAAAAACGTTTATAAGATAAGGGTTTGATAGGCACGGAATCAGATAAGTCTGTGAGACAGCTGCACAGTCAATCTGTGTGAATGTGTTTAGGTGCTCATGTGTCGATAAGAATCAGTTAGAAATAGGCATAAGCTGGGAGGTGTGTAAATAAGTTTTTAATGCTTGTAACCCAATTTTATTGCCAAATCTCTCGTCACATCAAAATTAAATTGTTTTGATAACATTTGGCCATATAAATATACTGAAAGCTATTTACCTTGCTACCACAGAAAGACAGTAGTATTAAAACAGTGTAAAAGAAATATTGTAAAAGTGTAACTCTTTTCAATTGGTGATTTGGTTTATTTAAAAATAATCTAACAATGCATTGTGGTGATTTAAATCTAGGTAAATATACGTGAAAGGTCACCAACAAACCAAACGTTTTAATGCCTCTCCAACAACCTTAAACTTTGAAAATATACTTCTTGTTGTAATCTTATCAAGACTAGAAGAAAGACGACGTATTAATAATTTAACGTTTTAGTAGAATGGTCTCGTCACATATTTATGAAAACAACACACATTTCAGAAAATCATACTTCACTGACATTTATTTCGTCTCATAAATAAATAAAAGTACGCCCGCCAAACAAGCTCAAAATTTTATACACACAATACCAACGTTAAATAGACTGTTGCAGCCGACAGTAAGATCCTATGATAGCGGAAACATTTAGGTGTCCTACTGCACGGAAGTGGATTGATTCCGGTATAATAGTATCGAACCAGTATAACAATAACGTGTGGTGGTTGGGGAATTGCTGTGGTCAATAAGACTATGCAAAGTAATTTGAAGTTTGTAGACACCACTTTTTAAACTCGGCAAAACGTCCTTACAAAACCAGTTGGCTTGCTCGACAAAACGTTGTAAAACATATCACATGTTTAGCAAATAAAGATTGACAACGACTGATATTCTCAAGTGATGTACAAAAACAGTAGTTTGTGTCAAAGGGAGATCATTAAAACGGGGATAAAACTTAAAAAAGAGCCGTTTTAATGAATGTGGTGACTTCAACGTTCCACAAACATCTTATCCGTTTATGGATGTACTTAAACCAAACATTTAGCTATATGTACACACATGAATAATATTGTTATAAAACAGAAACGTATCTTTATAAAAAGGAACCAATTAGGGCGACAAAGTCTGCTCTTTAACAGTTCAGATAATATTTTTTCTACAATTAGAAGAAACTTCAAATGGCATAAATCAGTTTTCCTCTTTATTCCGGATACTTACATGTTAGCGCATCATGCAGCACCTATTCCACTTGGAACCAACCCATGACGCTATGACCAGCATCAAATACCTCACCCGTGTTACCATATCTTCCGTACCACTGAACACAGAACACAACTTCCGGGCATCCTAACAAGTTAGGGGTTCAGGTTCCTATATCCTAACACGAGTATTCGTAACTACGATTATATAGTTCATATGATAGACGAAATAAAAAAAATTGTGATAAGAGAAATATGTATGTATACTTCACATCATTTGTTAACAAGAGCTGGTAATAAGTAAAAGAAAACGTATCCTTTTTATATTCCACAATTGCGTTGAATGTTTCTGGAAATCAAATCACTCATCGTAAAAAAGTCAACTATCTCAATCACTTCATTCATTCAGTTAAGAAAATAGTAATATCCTTTTTATTAATTTTAGTGATTAGTGTTTTGAATACATTTATACAAACAGTTAATACGGACCTGTGATTTCAAAGAAACGAACTTTAATCAAACGCAATGTATCATTACATAGCGGAACGAGGCTGGTTGAGCAATAAGAACAAAATCCATTCAATTAAAACAATATACATTTTTACTTTCACTGAAATTGCGAAATTTAATCTATTTAGCGTTAAGAATACCACACAACAAATCCAACAAAAGTAGTTAGAACAAATTTAGATATAAAAACAAACCCTTGAAGAAGCTCTTTCCCACCCAACACAATAAGACTGAGGAACGTTTATTCTAGTATTAAACCTTTTCCCATGCTCCCCATTCCATACTATGTTACATTTTAGCTACAACATAACCTCTTTGCATGAATGCAACAATCGCATTTAACTCACTAATCATTTTTGAAAACAAATGTCCCGAGTCGGCCGTAAACACATATCGCACACATCTGCCATTATTGCCAATAGCTATCCTTCACTGACTCATTTCAGCATACTTGTTTTCAACACTCATTATTTTGTTCTTATGTAAAAAATAGTGTGATAAAATTTATAACAGGGTATAGCCAATGTTGTTTCTAAAGCTTGGTAAGCAAACATTGCCTGCAAATGTCTGAAGACACAGACGCATTATGTATTTAAAAATTATGTGATCATATAAAAATCGCACTCACGTGACACAATCACTTTAAACACAAATCCAATACACAATGCAAACCATATCCACATTAATTTCACTTCTGGAAACACGGCATCTTTTTTTCTTTCTTTAATAAATGCATTCAACAAGCAAATTTACATAGATAATCACTAATTTCAGATCAACAGTAGAATTACCGTACCTAAACTATAATTATATTATCATCTATATATAATGTCACTTGTTTTCCGACTTTTGAAAAAGTACTATCAATCGAAAGAAATATAATTGTTTCAGAAATGTTTTCACTTTGCGATAGTGAAAGTCCACCTGTAAGTTGATGCACATGGTTTGGTTTAGGTGCATTGAGAATGGTACAACTATTAGATACGGCAATAATGTATCCAGCCGCAAAATGAATGTTATCGTGTTGGCCTCAGACATACAGACGTTGATAATCTGTCGGGATCTTATATACTGGGAATAAAACGGATTCAACGGGGATTTAATAAATGTCGCTTAGCAGGAGTAGATTCTTAATCTGGTGTGGCGTTATCAGACTTATTTTCAACATGTTTCTGTTATTATATATTAACTTTGCGTCAGTTATGACGTCTGAACAACACCAACTTTCAGCAGCAACACTTTCCCCTGTCTCCGATAAATATTGGTGTGTAGATGTTCTACTGTCTTTCTCTTTTCCAAAAAATTATTTTAACTCTATTCTAAAAAAACTTACAATATTATATATTTTTCAATAAAATCAAACGCGGTAAGGTTAGTCGCAATTGTGTTTTTTTTTTTTTTTTTATAAACTTGAGATTACTTACTTCGCAAAATTGGTTTTTGGCTAGTACACGGTGTAAAGCGCTCGGTGAAAAGCAGATATGTTCAGCCTTTGCCAACCAATCAAACATTCATTTTTAGAAAGTATGAAACTATGAGAAGTGAATGTTTACCCTTAACTCAAAACTTACACATAAGAAATTATTGTAACTGATGCATTTAATTACATTTGTTGACATTAACTGACTTATAACTTGCGTTCTTAAAGAAATTAATATCGGTAAATGACGACTGGTTATGCCATTTATTATATTTTCTATGTTTATATAATATGAAATAGACTGCGTATATAAATGGAAACTAAGCATAGCACACATTTATTCTTGTAATGCCTAAACATAGTTCAAGTACTTGTTAAAACAGTTGTAAATATAATTTATCAAAGAATTTTGGTATTTTATAAAACAAAGTTCATATATATTTCATTTGAACAGTAGCAGAAATGCAATAGTGTGTTATTTGTCTGGTCCGGAAATTCCAAAGTGAACTCAACATCTCTTTTTCAAGAAAGAACTAAATGTAACATAAATGTAAATGTAACATCTTTTAATTAATAAAACATTGTCCTCATTGACCGCTTTGAGTTTTTAACCAACTACGTACTAATATCAATTGGTTTAAAAGTAAAAACATAGAATACAAATGTTTGTTAATTGTAATATGAACAATGGAACAATTTTTATTTGGATTAAAAGCCAAGCGCACGAACGAAACAAGTGTATGTTGAAATGAGACATCGGTCGTATGAATTTTATTAGTTTTACTTACACGTAAGTTCTAGATGCTGTCCCAGTGCCAGAGTCAGGTAACCACTCAGCCAGTTCCCGGGTTCGAGCACTAGCCTGTCAGTTAGGCCACTTTGTAAACAGAGACAGAAGGTTCGGATACACGACATTGGCATTGCAACAAGCAGAGTGTTTCCAATCGACACAGAATTTGTTTTTATTTTCTATTACAGTAATTGGTTAATCAGTTTTTATTTTGAAAACGTTCAACATTTTCCACCTTCTTAAAAGATTTTCTGTGAATGTCGTTTAGATTTATTGTTCAAACATTTATTGTTTCTAGCAATCGCTCTTTCATAACGAATTACATAATTAAACAATTTCAAAATTCTTTAGGACTTTTGTCAAATCTTTTAAGTCTTAAAGTCGAACTGAACAAACTATTAATGTGACCGATATAAACATGATTTATTAGTGTAAACCCATGATCAATTGTCAAATGACGTATATTTGCCCTATATATATATAAGAACAATCCATAACGTCTATCCACACGCTAAAAATATATAAGCTCACGATAAACACGAATATAAACACCAACTTATGGTTTTGCCATTTACAGCATCTTCGTCCTCAATGAGTTTGTAGAAATTATATGTCTGAGTTGCAACTATAGCTTGTTGGGCGGTGTAGCATTATCAGTTTATCTGGCTAGTATCAAAGAGTAAACATCTTCCTGGCTTGTTTTTGGCGGGAACATTACATGGCTTATCCGTTTTGATTGGCAAAGGTTAAGATCCCAGCTAAATATGACCTACCTGCGGGAAAGGTCGAGGCCATGTTTAATTTATATATATGTGTGTATATAACGTGGTATCCAAACCTGCTATATTTTTAAAGTTTAACGATGTAGAAACAAAAGCAAGAAGTTAGATAAGTGATAGATGTGCCTATAATCAGATAAGACCTACAAACAACAGTGACATTTAGTATATTGTGGAAATGTTGTTTTTTCACCTGCAAGTGCTCAGTTGTCCGTCAGCTTTCATCTCGTCAGCAGGTGGTAGCGTTGATAAGCAATCGGATCTCCTCGAGTATTCTTGCTATGATAGTGGTGAATTATCGTCATCGTATAAAGGCTTTTCCTTGTTCGCACGTTGAAATTATTCCGCGAGAGAAATGTCTCCAGTGATCAATAAAGTAACATTTTAAATTACATTCTTTAAACACCTTTGTTATAAATGTATTGTAAAAATATTAAACCAAATTTTAAAATTTTAAAGTATAGATTTATCACTTTCTGTGGCCTTAGACAGTTCGTCTAGACATTGCAACACAACGAAAAACGATAATCACATTGTAGCAGTAAATTGGCGGAAATATCGACGTTGGTGCTTAAAGTGGTTTACTTTGAGATACACAACAGAAGTAATTACTATAATATTAGTAAGTTTTAATAATGTTAAAAACAATGTTATTTTGATTAATTGTATTTGTCTTTCAAATATTTATAACGCATATTATCAATAATTACAAGGTGTGAAGAATAAATAAGCTAATGCAATTTACTAGTAAAATACAAATGTATTTTATCCCCATCTTCACAAAACAGATTAAAATAAATAAATAAATAAAATGGGTCACGCGTCCGTTCCGTGTGGCATGTGCTGCACCATTCGTATTACATATTGTTATAAAAGTTTCATTTTAGTTTAATTGTGTGGAAATATTAAGAAAATTAAGCGAACATCACTCTTAAAACGTTCCTACAGCACTGCTTATAAGTGGTTATAAAATCTGCTTAGTCCATGAGGTTGGAAAATTGCCCAAATCAGTACAATATAATATATTCGTAGTACGAAGTCAAGTGTTACGATGTGACAAACGCTATAGACAAATAAAAGAATGATTGTTCGATACCAGAATTCTTTTATTCATTCCATTGATAAAACATCTGCATAGCATCTATAAACATTTTAGTTGGTGATACATTACAAACAATTACAAAATTCTGTGTTCAATAACTATGTATTGCGGACACCAAATCGCCATTTAGTGGGGCATTTGTTCGGCCGAGACCATAAGGGTAGTAATACATAGGCAAATAATTCAATTCGAGAATCATTACAGACAATGCTCCATACACAGGCGGAACCAATTAGTATGGACACAGAGCCCAGTAACACTTAAAGCCACTATTGTTTTATGTATTATAAATGCAACCATTGTCAGTATATTATGATACCTTCTGTGCCCATTCGGCCATATATTGAGTTAATGTATGGACAAACAAACACATGTTATCAAGATATAACTGATTCTTCTAAACACCCCGATGCAGGTGCTTACTGTTAGTTGTTTAACTTTGACGGGATCTTTTTATTTACACTGTTTGTTTGATAGAAAAAACCTTCAGGAAGTGCGAGGTTGGAGCGCTCCACAAACCAGGTTTAAGCACCCCAGTTGGCCCTTTTGCCGACTGACCGTTCCAAGGCGGTAACTGATGGTTTTTCTTTTTGTGTGTTATGTCTCGTCTCTGTGGGTTTTTTTTGGTCACATTTACATTTACCTTGTTTGCCTAGGTCTACAGGTAGATAAAATTTAAATATCTGTCGAAAATTTTGATAGGACCTTTTCTTATTTACCTATTTTATATATTTCATTGAGTATTTTCCTTCACTAAATCGGATCTAGGATTATAATTGTGAGGAAGCGATCCAACTAAACTTATTTTCCTCTCAGATTTGTGGTTTTCTTTCATTATAATATCACGAGCAAGAACAATAACAACATCAACAACAACAGCAACAAACATCGATTGGTATTTAACAATTTCGAATGACTTTGTGGAGCATTATAATTCTCTATAAAACGGGTCGATTTATAACCGTCTCCAGGCATGTGTTGGTAGACGCTAAGCCTACTAACACACTCCACTACTGTATAAATTAGCCGTAGCAAAATTACCTAAAACAGATAAATCGCGCTGGTGAGCCATTGTCTAAAACAACTGACTGTTTTTTTTTCTCCAAAGAATAATGAGCCTTTAAGACCCGAGACCCCAAAACGATTGTACATTTCGACACAAATCGCTTGCTTCAAGGGCACCTCTTAATTTTCAGCTTAAGACACATAACAGGATCAAGTGATTTTTTATGCATTATTCACTATAATACTGTATGAAATTTATTTTCTAGTGTTAAAGACTTGCATAACCACTTTCTTTTTGATATTTCGCACCGGGTCGTTTAATGGGACAATACGGTTATGGTATTATCTTGAATTTGTCCAATGCGAGTGGCTGATATTCATTCAGGCTAACCTTGAGAAAAATAGATGGAGATTTATTTAAGATGTTTTGTCGAAGCAAAACCAGTATATAACATGGTAGAACACAGACATCTCCTTGATGTGGCAATCATTGAACAATAAATGTCTTCGTGTCCGAGCAATTACATACTAAACATATACTGTCTTCCTGAGTAATTCCCATCGTGGCGCCTCCGATAATACTCTCGGACATGTACAGTTATCTCTTACTACAAAACGTATGCATCAAACATGAATTTATTTGGGCAATCATGAAACTATTGTTCTGTCTTAATTCCATTTCGTAATTTCCATTATATATGCACAAATAAATATACCAAACGAAAATATATCCCCAGAAACCTCTAAAGTCACTTATTTTTAGGTCCACTTGTGTCCACTTTTGTTTTTATGTATGATATTCGAGTACCGTTTTTCATAGGTAAAACTGTTAACAGGACGTTTATTTCCATAGAAGACATAATGTTTAAATGTAGACATGTTATCACTAAATAACTCAAATGTTACATTATCTGGTATTTATAACATGTACACAATGCGATCTTTTTAAAAGGTTTCAAGAAGGGTGGAATCGAATACAATACATTGGTTAAAGTGGAAAAAAATAAATAAAATAATTAAAAAAATGTCATACATTTAAATAGTGATTGTTGTTGTTGAGTAAGTGTGTTTATTTGTGTCAAATGTATGAAAACTAGTAAATAATAAAAAGGACGAAAATATAGCTAGTACAATAGCTTTATTTTAGCACGGCGATCTTTTGCTGATATATAGTTCCGCTTAACTCTACTTCGTGTAAAACGTATGTTTTATTCTAATAACTTACATAGGAATAAATAAAGTCAGCAAACGCAGCCGTCAACGCTAACAACAACAACAAAAAAACAAAACACAACAACAACAACAAACGAGCATGACTGAAACAATGATTGAGATTTATTTTGTCAAATAATGAAAAAAAAAAAAGATAAATAAAATAAATAAAAATATCATTATTTTAACGACAGAGAAAACTCCGAACAAGCCATTTGGCTTTTAGTTATGCAAAAGTATAAGGTAAATTTTACGGCTGTTGATAGGAAATGTAAGGAGAACGAGGAGAGAGAGAGAGAGAGAGAGAGAGAGAGAGAGAGAGAGAGAGAGCGAGAGAT